>ML796893.1:254119-280217 GCA_009831015.1 Picea engelmannii | reverse complement strand
TTTGCAATGAGAGGGAATTTCTTTTCTACAACCTAGTATGATATGTGTAACATAAGGTAACATTGATGAACCTAGTATGATATGTGTAACATAAGGTAACATTGATGAACCTAGTATGATATGTGTAACATAAGGTAACATTGATGTGTCATAGGTCAACCAAATATAAAATTTAATAAATATATAAATCGATAAAAATATATGTGAAGTTCCCGTAATATTGTTAATATTCATATATATACATGTATATCACTATAAATATAATTATTTTACATATTAATTTAGAGTGGAGAGCTATAATGATGAGGCTATATGAGAAAATTATTGCTAAGTTCATGAATAATGAGGGTTGGTTAGAGGGAATTAATTGTAATGTTGGGGTTAAGAAAGGTTGTCCCTTGTACCCTACCTTTTTTTGAATTTATATTGACAAGTTAGATGCATGTTTTGAGAGAGTGCATTGCAATGACACTACCTTATCTCAGACAAACATAATTATTCTTCTTTATGTGGATGGTATTTTTATTTTGGATAGGAACCCTAATGATCTTGAAAAATAGCTAATAATTCTCTAAGATTTGTGTTCTAGTGTTGGCATGTTAGTAGATATTGATAAGACTAAGGCTATGATCATAATGTCCAAGAAAACACTTACCCTAATTTTACTTATGACAATAACAACTTAGAGGAGGTTAATGTGTACAAGTATCTTAGAGTTGACCTACATCACAAGGTCAAATGGATCTATAGTGTGGAGAAGAGGATTAATGGAGGGTGGAAAACATATTTTAGTTTGGTGAACAAACTATGAAGACACAAATTTTTGGTTTTGGGAGAAAAACAAAGTCCTCTTTGATACCCTTGCTATCCTGGTTATCCTTTATCAGTGTGAGGTTTTAGGTTGCATCAATTTCTAGAGAAACCTAGAGGAGAATTGAGTAAATCCAAAAGTGATTTATAATTTATAATCTTAAAATTAGGATTACAATACTCCCTATCTCATTCTCCTCTTAAAGGTGAGGCCTTTTCCCACCAGAGTAAGACTATGATTAGGCACCCAATGTACAAGAATACGATAATTAGTATGAAAAATAATAGGCTTCATAGCATTTCTTTGAATTCCATTAAAGGTCATTTGAGGCCTAAGAAAGGATAATAATTTTGTGTTATCCTCTAATTCTTTATCACACCATAATGTCTTTTTCAATTTAGATGTAATAATATTTTTAAAATAATATCATTATTCTACAAAATGTCCTCTTCCTGGATACCCCAATGATTCAGATAAGCCTTGGTAACTCTATACCAACCTAGCTTGAGTTGCAAGTAGTTTGGATTGGATTTTGAAATAACTTCATGAAACTTCTTGTCTTTCATATTATTTACCATGTTATTTTACATTAAGCACTTAATCATAACCATGTTCTTAATGAGAAAAAACTCACTAAAAAATAAAGTAATTGATTTAATAATAATAATAATAATAATTATTATTATTTAATTTTAAGGTCACCACCAAGCCACACACCAAATTGGTATACTAGACTCTCTTGTTTGTGGGACAAGGGACCCCCTCCTTAAAATGATTTGGCTTTTAAAGTCTATTGAGGTGTACATACCCTACCCCCTCTAATTTTGAACATATGAACACATGTTTTTAACCATTAAACTCACTTAGTTTAAAAAAATAAAAATAAAAATCAATTAAAAGTTAAAAAAATAATATAAAAATATCATCATGCAAACATTCCAATACTTTTTTTTTTTTAAATAAGTTTTTGTATTATAAGCTACATGTCAAAGTCCATCATATACATGAAAGTCTGCAGAGCATAAAGTTTACTAGTCGGCATTGCCCAAGTGTGAAACCAATGTAGCTAGGTGTTCAAAAAAATAATCCACTTCCTAAAATATAAAATCTTGCAATTGCCAAAACCTAGTTCCCTATGAACGTTGTGTTGTCTATTAACTTTGGTGCCACGCAGAGCGAGAAAAAAAACTAACCAAAATATGGCCATCATTAACATCCTAAAAGTAGAACCTAAGAAATAAGTCTTCATGTTCGAGTCGTGTCGCTAGACTCTGAAGTCCTGGTTGTTGCAATGGTCGAAGGAACTAGAGGGTGGAGGAGTGTAGCTAATAGAGCCTCCAGTTGATCTGCTTGGCGTTCCCTGAGCTCGAACCTGAACACAAGATCCGCCAAGCTGTGTAGAGATAATTCCCACATTAATGCAGTTTACTAAAGTTTGGGGATTGGTTTGGGTTGTTGGAGGATGTTGATAGATTCTCTCAACCTCTCTCTCCAAGAATAGAATAAGTTGGATCTGACAACACCTATTTAAGTGTGTTGTATCTCAGTTTAATTGGTGCAATACAATTACAATTTGTGTGAATCTTGTGCAATGGAAGATCTCCATTTTTCTTATTTGGTATCAGAGTTGAGGTTAGGGATCATGAAACCATTCCCTGGAGTATTGTTGTAATCATTTGCGGAGTTACCCTCCTGTAGAAGACATTTGTAAATGTTTTGAAATTTTTTTCATTCTTTTCAACCAATTTGTTCCATCTCATATGATACAACATGTACATCGATTTAAGATAAGAGCACATCACAAAGCTAGTATGAATGCAAGCTCTTGTTGCTCCATCAGATATTCATAAGATTACAATGGAGAAATTGCAGTTGTTTCTACTGCATCATTGTGCAATAAACTTGTGCATCGACAATTGAACCATGGAAACAAGATCGCTGCAAGGCAAATATTTTGTGAGGTAAAATGGATTCTATACTTATGGAGAAGTTTAATGGTTTCAATTTCCATACATGGAAAGTTAAAATTCAGATGCATCTAATGAATAGAGGTGTGTGGAGCATAGTAAAAGGCACTGAACAAGATCCTAGTGATCCCAGACTTCTGGTTGAATGGGAAAAGAAGGAAGAAAAGGCTAAACCTATTATTGGTTTGGCTCTTTTAGACACTCAATTGCATTTGATTGATTTGGAAAAACCATCTAATGAAATTTGGGAGCAATTAAGTAAATTGTTTGGGGAAAAGGCAATGAGTGCAAAGTTTTCTTTAAAGATGCAACTTTTTAGCCTCAAAATGCATGATGAGACCTGTCTCTCTACTCATATAAACGAGTTAATGTCTCTCTTTAAGCAATTAGTTGACACAGGTACCGAGGTAGATCCAGAAGATTCTAAAGCAATTCTATTGAATAGCCTATATTCTAAAAATAACAATGTTGTATTCACATTAAGTTAATTACCCTCACAATCATTGGAAGGAATGGTAGCATCATTGTTAGCTAAAGAAAAAAGGACATATTCTGAAGACTCAGATGTAGGTGGTCAGCACGAAATTGCACTATTTTCAAAACGTAAGATGAGAAGAAGCAAGGGTTCAACATAATGTTTCTACTGTCACAAGAATGGACATATAGCCTAGAATTGTAGAACTCGTGTTAGGGATCTTCTGAATGACAAAGAAACTATAAACATTGCCAACTTGGATGACTTATCAGAATCAAAGAGTGATGAAGAACCGCAAGAGTAATCCCTCAAACTGTTCTAGAAAAGGGAAAGGGGTGGTATGCTTAAAGCTTTTTATGTGTGTGTGTTAATGTTTAAAGATTTTTTTATATATGTTTATGTAAAAGAATTCAAGAACAATGATTCTTATGAGGTCATCTTGTATGATTGAATTTTGAGGATATTCCGTACCTAGACTGCCTTTCTAGAAACTGACGGATAGCCAAAAAAAAAATATCTGGCAGATGGAGGTATGTCCATAGGATGTTTCATTACTTGATATATTTTCTCATGGAAGCCCCGATGAGCCGAGTTTGTCAATATTGTCCATTGTACAAGTTCATTAATGATGGTCTGAAGCATTTATATTTTAAATGACTTGAATGGTAAGCTCAAAGATGAGGAAGAGAAAGAGCGCATTCTGGAGGCATCAGAGTGGGGATAGACACTGATGAAGACCATGCCAAACAAAGTTAAAGTATTGTATGTCGTGTAATTGTGATTTCATTATTGTAAGATTTTTAATGTAAGCATTAAAGGGGAGGTGTTAGAGATAATGACCACATTAATGCAATTTACTAAAGTTTGGGGATTGGTTTGGGTTGTTGGAGGATGTTGAGGGATTCTCTGAACCCCTCTCTCCAAGAATAGATTAAGTTGGATATGACAACACTTATTTAAGCGTGTTGTATCTCAGTTTAATTGGTGCAATACAATTACAATTTGTGTGAATCTTGTGCAATGGATGCTTTCCATTTTTCTTATTGTGTTGTCTATCAACTTCGGTGCCACACAGAGAAAACAAAATAACCAAATTATGACCATCATTAACATCCTAAAACTAGAACCTAAGAAATAAGTCTTCTTGTTGGAACCATGTCGCTGGACTTTGAAGTTCTGGTTTTTGCAGCGGTCGGAGGAACCGGAGGGTGGAGGAGTGTAGCTAAGCCTCCAGTCGATTTGCTTGGGGCCCTGAACACAAGATCCATTAGGTCATGCCTAACTTCTAAGACCAGATCCTGCAAAATATCCAATGAAGCATGGACGCGAGAGTAATCCCCACAGGCACAACCAACGAGCCTAGGGGGTTGATATGGTGTTGCCTTCAGAGTGGCAATGTCGTTGGTCTGGGGTCAACCAACGACGTTGCTGAGGAGCTGGACGAGCAAGAGGTGGGAGGCACATCCAAAATGTCACCAGGGTTGAAGCCCAGAGAGTTCCCTTGGCTATCAAACCATTCGACTCGACATGCCCAAGGAGAAGAGAATGGTGGCAGGCTTGAATGATCAACATGGGACTGAGAAGCAACAGAAGTCAAGCTGTTAACCCTCTGTCATGAGGTCATGGGTTGAATTCTCTGGATCCGGCTCGAAAGGATTATGACTATAAATTTGATGGGTTGATATTGATCTTTATCTCATGCGTTTTTGGTATCCTTATTTCCACATCGAAGATCTCACTGTTTATTTTGGTACAGTTGAAGTATTCATATGGATAGAGATCATTTATGAGGAAGCGTTCCACCGAACATCTCACTCTTTATTTTGGTTATGTTGAAGTTTGATAGAGAGATAATTTATGCGTAAGGGGCTACAGTAGCACTGTACCGCAGAAAAGAATGGAGAGATGAGTGGAGCAAAATATAGGAATCAGATAAAGCAAAGGATTCTCAATCCGATTTAAAAATAGACTAATATCAACAAAGTGGTTGCTGACAAGCCTGCCACTTTGAAATAAACAGAATATTGAAAATAATTGCTGCAGTGATCCTGTTGTGTGCTCAGGCACTGATAAATACATAGATGAATCCCTCCATTTGCACACAACCTTCATATTCATATTTGCTCATAGTATATCAATCTATCATGGCTCGTTCCTCTTCTGCTCTTGTGTTTATAGTGTCGTCTGTGGCAGCCTTAATGTGTATGAGTGCGGCCACGGATGGTCCAAGGGTCACAGATATCTTGGCAAGTAAGGAGTTCCAAGTAGCGGTGGGGAAAGCATGGAAGGAGAGCTTCTCAGGGAATGATTTATACCAAGAGAGAGGAGGATGGGTTTAAGCTGATTCAAATAATCCCGACAAATATCTGGTCGTTCAACTCGCAAACCCACAACGTTCCACCCAAACAACTCAGAGTGAGTACTATTCTTTCTTTTGTTTATATATACATACTATAATGCACTGTTTATATATACAGTAAGGCCCAATGTGAATTGATGTATAATATCAGAGATGCTGCTCATAAATATCTGTGATCTCATTCTATTTGCAGGTACTCTTCTTTCTCGCCATTACCTACCTAAATCACCACAAAAGGCAATAGTACAACCTAAAGCAAGTCTCACCACAGCCCAGAGTGAGTACTCTTCTTTCTCTTTAGACATTAATTACAGTTTACAATCTTGAATTAATATATACAATGTTTTTTGTAAACACAATGCCCATTTTGTCAATGTCTAATATGAGTTGTAATTGCAGGCACCGAAATAGAACTTGATAATCCTGAGAAAGACGGTGTGCCAACTGAAGAGGGTAGGAATTACAAGGTGGTGGCAGACTTCCACACTCACCCATTCCCCGGACAAGAAAGGCCAGTCTCAGATGACGTGAGAAAAGCATACGAGAGAGGAGTGCCAGCGATAGTGCTGTCTTGTTCAGGAGTGTTCTACTATGGACCTCAGAGCCGTGCTTCCTTGGATGGCCCTGCTGGTTATCCTCAAACTTCCAGCGAGCAATACAAGGGACATAATGAAGTCAGATTTGGGGACAACACAGTCGATTCTGAAGGCCACTGCAAACCATAAAACCTCAAATAAAATCTTCTATGTCTATCTATCTAGTAAGTAGGTAATACCTAGTTCCAGTTAAGTTGGGTATAATGGTGTGGTTGTGGTTGTGGCTGTGAATTTCAGAAGTAGTACTGCAGGAGGACGTGAATCCATGTGGGTTGTATACTGTAAATATTGGCTTCTGCTATGAATAAATAAAAAAGAGTTTACATCCAAATTTGCAATGTCAAAGTAAATCCGGTCTTTGAAAAGTGTAAAATTTCAAATACGTTCACCAATATTCTAAAATCCAATCTGCTTCCCCATGAAACAGCCACCAAGTATGCGATCTCCATAATAATTCTACTTACTATATTATCGATGTGATCTCCATAAAGCAGAGATCACAAAAATTGTTAGACACAAAAAAAATTGTAAGCCTTATTTATGTTCATGACAATTGTTGATAAAAATCCACGTTAATTTTCTCACAAATCCCATATTTATCTTTTCTTATATATAATAATTATCACTAGAGGATATTTATCTTTTCTCACACATCCAATATTTGTCTTTTTGAATATATAATAGTTATCGTGAGAGTATATATAATAATTATTACAAGAGTGGGTTTAATGGTTATAATATGTGTTTCCTCTTAAAGGGGTTAGGGTGGGGTAGGGTATATATATCTTCATAGACTTTAGCAATCAAATCCTTGCCAAGAGTTAAAAGTTCCAAGTGCCATTGAAAGTAGGTTGGAAAAAAATAATTGTAATATAGGAATTAAGAAAGGTTCTCAGAGTCCTATGCCCATATTGGCATTTACATTAACAAGTTAGAGTCATGTTTGGAAGAAGTAGGTTGTATTGACACTATTTTAGTTGGATCATCATCATCATTCTTTAAGTTAATGGTATCATTCTTATGGGGAGATGTCCCTTTTTGAATATATAATCGTTATCATGAGAGTATATATAATATTTATTACCAAAGTGGGTTTAATGGTTATAATATGTGTTTCCTCCTAAGCGGTTACATGTTCAATTCCAGGGTAGAGTAGGGTATATATACCTTCACAAAATTTAGCAATCAAGTCCTTGCCCGGAATTAAAAGTTCCAAGTGTCATAGAAAGTAGGTTGGAAAAAAATAATTGTAATATAGGAATTAAGAAAGTTTCTCTCATTCATCCTTGTTGTTTTATATGGCTCTCTGCAACATCTTTACATAATCATGGTGAAAATCCAACAAATCCATAAACATTTTATAATTTATAATCTTAAAATTAAAAGCACTACACCCTATCCTATCCCATCCTCATAAATCTATAAACATTTTATAAATTATAATCTCAAAATTAAAAGCACTACACCCTATCCTATCCCATCCTCATATATCTGTTTTTTTGCCTGGTGAGTGTATGAATGACTAATTACCCAATATACAAACACACCACAATTAACATGAAAGACAAGATGCTTCCTAAGATTATATATAATATTGATAGCATTAAAAACACTATCACATCTAACTTTAAGGAGAAATTGTGAAGCTATAAAGAATTAGAGGATAAGAGAAAATTAAGATACTATAAAGATGTATCAAACCTTTAATCGAGAAGATCAAAAAATTATTTTGTTATAATTAACATAAAGAATAAAATTATCATCATCATTATCATCAATTTTCTTTGGAAATAAATCTATGAGACATATTTTGATACTTTCTCCCTATTTCGAGGATGGTACAAAGTAGGTGGCGTAGAATCAGTGCATCTCACCCAATGGGAATCAAATCATGGATCTGCATAGCATATTGGATTTTTTTCCATTGAAAAAAATCACATTTTTATTATCTAAAATACATTCCCTAGTGCTTGTGCATGTCAAAATGCCCCTACTTTCCGATCATTATCCCTCAAACTAGATAGAAATGTCAATATTTTAGTGACATAAATCTATATACCATCCTTTTACAATTTTCATATTTGTTACTACCAATACTTACACCGACCATCATTATACAAACAACTAAATTTAAAACTAATTTTGAGAACTATCACCATAAGTTTTGCTTGGATTCTTGATTCTCTCTACTAGAAAATTCCACCTAATGGACTTCCCCCAAGGGTAGTCTTAGTCCCTACTAACATAAAGAAGAAAATTATCATCATCATTATCATCGATTTTCTATGGAAATAAATCTATGAGACATCTTTTGATACTTTCTCCCTATTTCAAGGATGATACAATGCAAGTGGCATAAAATTTGTGTGTCCAATCCATTGGGAATCAAATCATGGACCTACATAGCATGTTGGATATTTTTTCCATGAAAAAAATTTGCATTTTTATTATCTTAAAGATATAAAAATGCATTCCCTAGTGCTTGTGCATGCCAAAATGCCCCTACTTTCCCATCATTGTCCCTCCAACTAACTAGAATGTCAATATTTTACTAACATATATCTATATACCATCCTTTTACATTTTTCATATTTTTCACTATTTGCACTGTACCAATACTTACACTTACCATCAATATACATAAAACTAATTTAAAAACCAACTTTGAGAACTATCACCATAAGTTTTTCTTGTATTCTTGATTCTCTTTTCTAGAAAATTCCACCACATGGACTTCCCCCAAGGGTAGTGTTAGTCTCTCCTTGAATAGTGCATCGACCCTCTAATTCATTTCCCTATAGATGTGACACATATTGAACCTTTCAAACACATCCACAACCTCTTTCACATGTCGTGATGTGACACATAGTGAACCTTTCAAACACATCCACAACCTCTTTCACATGTCGTGCCACTGCTTGCAAGTCGATATTTTGGATCAAATATGTGCCTTTCATCCAATTTATCATCACCAGAGAGTCTCCATAAAACTATATATCCTTTAGACCATGCTCATGAGATAACTTTAGGAGAAGTCTCAAAGCCAAAAGCTCTGCCAAGTTGTTTGAGCCTCTTCCACCATTTTCTTTGAAGGTAAAAAACTGTTCATCTTAATTTCAATCTGCAAATCTTATCAAACCCTTGGCACACACTGTCAATCAACAAATCTCCAATCTTCCATGGTAATTTAGGATTTGAATACTCCTTAACTTAGTTAAAAATATCCACTAGTTGGGAGAAAACCTAAAAATAAGGCATCTCTTTCTCTGTGAAAAGTATGTTATTGCATGATAACCAATTTCCCCACAACACTAAAAATGGGAGATCTCTATAAACATTTAGTTATGGCCTGATAAGCCACCTTGCAAATAATTCCCCACATCCTCCTTGTTCCATAAGTCATTTCCCCCCCAAAAATGCTAACATCCTGCTAGACCTGTATAAAAAAAATATATTCCACATACAGATGATGCATCAATTCCTTAGACCTTCGACAAAGCACACAAAATCCCGGTCTAGAAACATTTATTTTTTGCAAATCCTTCCATGTTAGTACTTTGTCTTTCAACATAAGCCTCATGAAAAATTTGATTTTATTCGGAACCTTCACCATCCAGATCCTTTTCCACCACTAGAACACAAGGTCATGTGCTAATCTCATCAACTACTGATAACTTGCTTTGACTATGTAAAAACCTCCCTCTTTATTCCCTAACTAACTTAAACTTTCCTCCTCCTCCTCCTCCTCCCTTAACCTAATAGCGCATACAAGATGCATATCCATCCATGAAAACAAGAATAGTGTAATCTCGTGATTGTGGTTAGGGTTTGTAGTTCAAATTATTTTTCCTTATGTTCAAGACCTTTAACTAAATTCTGCAAGTTCCAATGTTACTGTGGTCAGCAAATGTATTTGTATGACAAGTTTTAACACACTCTTTCTTTACACACCAAATCAAGATATAAAAATTGATAGGGGATGCATAGAAAGTTTTTTTTTTTTTTCGGCAATGGAATGTAGATTTTTAAAATGAGATATAACAATCGTGTTTGAAATTTCAAAGATATTGATAAATATATGCTACTTGTCCATTGATGCTATACGCTACAGAGGAATTAAAAAGAAAAAAAAAACTTTGTATCAAATTTAGTGGCCAGTTGTGAGATAATTGAATTGGTATTGAATTTGTATTAATATTGAAATCTATATTTGTAACTAAGTGATTGATAATCCTCCAAATAACATTCTTTTGATTTAAAACATTCTCTTGATTTAAAACACATCTGTAACTTCCTCTAAACATTTAAAAAAATACATATATACCAAGTCTATCATACCTTATTAATTATACTAAGTATATGTTGTTTACTTAACATTGCAATTTGTAATAATGATTATATGAAGTTGTTAGCTGCAACATATTTAGATTTAAATCAATAATTTTATATTTTGTAATATTTAAAGACAAATTGCAGATTTTGAAGGAGAATAATTTTATAGATATTATGATATTAGAGTTAATATTGCGGTTCAAATTTTGGTGATAAGAAATTGATATGCCTTCAACTTTAAAGTATAGTAAGGAATGTGTATGATTTCCACTTTAAAGGACAATATATTATTACACGTTTATCTTTGTTTGTTAGCGTGCGCCTTCATCCACTTGTTTGTTAGCATGCGCCCAAATCATCTAGTGCTTAATGCACTACATAGGGTACCTCATTCATGATCGGGTTCTTCACAATTGCACCCGTCGAGAAATGGCCCGATTCTTCCTTTCAGTTGATGAAATCAATTGAAAGAACCCACTGTTGTAATGCCTTGGTGGTTTTGTAATAGAAGATTGCTAATGGAATATAAAGACTAGTTCCAGTTGTTGATGGAGGCGTTGGAAGCAAACAAATCAAGAAAACATTGTGGACATACCATAAAGTTTCCTGGTAAGACCAGAAAAGAGTTTTGGTATTTTCAACTAGTCTAATGGTGTCTGGAAAAATTAAGATCAAATTACTTATATATGCGCACCCTAGTGCTCGAAAATAGTCGAAGTTTACTATATTTCAACACTACATATATGCAGTCGATGATAGATTTTGTTGATGTAGATGAAGACCATAGTGCAGAATCTCTTTTGGTACTCAGAGTTTGGATGACAACATCACTTTGTAGCATCTGTTTATTAATTTTGTTCCACTGATATTTTGACATGAGGGTTATGAGAGTAGGGTGATCCATAGGGAGATATGAAGTGATGAAAATTTAAGTTAAAATTCATTCCAAGTCCTCCACGGGCATAGTCGTTAAAGTTCTTAAAGCTCCTATGGGCATAAGACAAAGACCATTTGTGGGAGTGTAATTATGTGATACATTGTATTTCATAGAAAGTTATTACTGGATTTTCTTCAACTTGTTAATTCTCAAACATGCAATTGGTTCTTAATTATGGATCTGAATATATTTATTGAATGCAATGTTACAAAAATTTATGTTGTATATTTGTTCTTTTCCAAGATAATAAAATTTTCATTGTTAATATGTTTTTCGAAGATCAACCTGTACTCAATCTAAAAGTGGTGACTGAAGGAAGTGTCACAACGGTTGAGGAATGAATTCTAGGGAAAGCGTTGAGAAGAAACAAAATTGCTGACTTGTATTTCGGTTTTTAGAGGTCTCTTAGTTATTATAGGTCTCAGTTATTATATGTCTCTAGACATGATAAGAATTAGAACACGATAGTTAGACTTGAAAACGAATTATAGTGAAATCTCAACTATCTCAACATGAAAACTAGTTTTCATATATAGTAAAACACAACATAGAATGAAAATAGAAGGAAAATAGAAGGAAAACTAGTTTTCATATATAGTAAAACACAACACATAATGAAAATAGAAGAGACCTGCAAATTTAATTATTTCATCTCATTAAAGTGTAAACGATGCATTCTCTCGTAACCAAGAGAGAGAGACAAGGAATCCTTTCCTATTTATACGAAACAAATGACGGGCACACAATGTGAAGGGGGAAACTATGACTTATCTTCCACGGGGATCCATGGATGATGAGATGCTCGACTTATTCTATGGAAAACACTTTCGACTTTACTTTGGGTACTTTGAAGAAACAATTACAATAGCGACAACGTTATCCCTTCACTATTTTGAATTTTGTAGTTCATCTAGTTGTAGTTTTGTAGTTGGAGTGAATATCATGAAATACATATTCATTGAAACCATACCTTTAGCTTGAACGATGCTACTCCTATATTTTGCATCCATGGGCTGTGACATATAGCAGTTGTGATGATGCTACTGCTATATTCTGCATCCATGGCCTCAAAATTTCTCATTGGTTAAAAAAAATGACCTGAGTGTTTTATAGGTAGAGAAAAAATAGTCTTAAATTTTTTTTTTGAAACTTTGAAATAAAATTTTTGATTCGTGTGCCAAGCTAATATTAAAGGAAAAACAAGTTACTATAAGTCCCTCAGCCCGAAGAGCATAGACTAATAAAGAGTCCAATGGAAATTCTACGAATCCAAACTAGCCCATGCAAAGATAAGTAGTCTTAGTTTTAAGATATTTAAGCTCAACAAAGGAACAATGCCATAATCGAGAAAATACGAAGAACAAATTAGGAAAATGATGAAATTTGCATAAATATTCTACACACATTCACAAAGGATGTTGCATTCGTAAGTCCTTTCTACTACAAACATATAGGCGCTAGATAAAGGGAAGAAAATGGCGATCTAGCTTTATAGTTATAGTTTCATTATATAGGTCGATCCCACATATATCAATCCAATAGGTAAGAAGTGGTTGTTTTATTCATAAACGTGGGCAAACTATTATGCTTTTTAGCTTCCTATTTTATAGTGGATAATAGGACAAAAATTATTTTGATCGAAACAAACATACATAGTAAAAAAAACTTGGCTTGGACACCATGTCACATCCAACATTGGGTACTTAAATGAAGGAAATTAATTACACACTATACATCAATGCACATATCAATACTTTATCATTCGTTTCAACATTAGTGGAATTAAAATACTAAATATGGACATGGTGTATCAAATGTTAAGACAATTGAATTGTCCTAAATTTATGTGAGTTGTCTTAAATTATTTCTGTGAAGGAAACATCCTTAAGGTAATAGAATATCAAAATTACTACTAAATTGTTGTTCATTGTTTAGGGCATCCTTATTGTCTCTATTGTTTTGCAGTTAAATAAATAACCCCATCATATTTATATTTAAATAGAGATCATTGAATTAAGTGAAATGACACATGATATGCCATTACAATCAAGAATAAATAACCCCATCATATTTAAATAGGTGAAATGACACATGATATGCCATTACAATCAAGAATAAGAGACTATTGGATCAACTATATAGTATGGATAATATAGAATGGTGACCATTGGATAATTTAGTGAGAAAGATTATTAAAAAAACATTCTCAAAGCATATATAACTAGTACATTTGACTTATTTGGTTTTAATGGTCTTAATCAATCTTTGATGTATAATATGCCAATCTTAGGTAGGACAAAGGATTTAGGAAATAACATAAGGAGAAGGAAGATAGAGTAATTATGTCTACCTCTTAATGACAACTTCATTCTTAGCATTAGTTAAATGTGACAAAACTTAGGTTCTTTTAGGGGACGTGTTAAGATGTTTGTAACCTATTCTTTTGTTCATAATAAGTCAATTCAACAATCTAATCCTGAACAAGTTATCAAACAAAATGCAAGTGTATTTCTATGATCTTAGTGGACTGATGATAAATTGGATGCTGAGTAAGATAGATAACACTCTAAGTGTATCACCATAAGGTTATTCAATGTATCTCTTGGGAACCAAACTTAGAAAGGATTTGTAGAAGTAATAGTACTTCCACTACAAGGAAAACACATTGTAGCAGAGGTTTATTCAGAGGTTTTTAATGTTACAAGATTCGACAATTTTTTCAAAAAAATATCTGCTACAATCTCCGCTATTCGTAGCAGAGGTTTTAGTAGAGATTTTAACAGATGTTCCATATAACTAAAATTTGTTGGGTGGGAGGAGGTTATTTTGTCGATGCTTGTATTGGTAAAACACATTGGTGCGTTGTTACATAAATGACACCGGTGTGTACACAAATCTAAAAAACACCAGTGCTTCTACAATTATTACACACATGTGTGCTTTTTTTTGTTGTATGAAACACCGATGCTTTTTGTTTTTATGTACGCACCAGTTCATATTTTTTTGTTTCGTGCACTACTGGTGCTTGTATAAATATTATGCACTAGGTCGTTCTTTTTGTTTTATGGCATGCTGGTGCTCTTATAATTTGTATGCACCGGTGCCTATATTACCATGTGCATTGGAGGGAAGTGAAATTTCGAACATTTGAGGCGAGATGTCGGCACCATTCTTTGTTACTAAGCAGTGGTGTGTATATTATATGTAAATCACTAGTGCATATATTATATGTAAAACATTGTTTCATATTGTAATAATGCTCACTGTAACATTTTCAAATGTTGAATATAATCATACGTTATGTAGTTTAAGGAAGTGGTGTTTTTTGTACAATTTTTAGCACCGATGTGTATAACTCACAAAATGCATTGTTTAGTGAGTTCAAAAGAATACAATGCATTGATATGTATATATTTTAATTAATTGTTTTTTTTGTAAATTTTCAATTAATCATCTCAAAATCAATTTTTTTATAGTAATATTGATTTTTATATTTTTCTTATTGCGTTATCCAACATATTACACCTCTATTACTTGTAACAATCTAAATCATCCATATATTAATTAATCGACAACACAACATTTGACAATGCAATAAAATAAGAAACTCATTTTATTATATATGAACATGTGACCCATTGTCATACAAAATGAGATAACATAAAGGTCCACAATAAGAAAAATGGAACCAATATGTAATTGTCACACTTAGTGGTAACATGTCCTCATGCAATTGCGACCATATGTCAAGTACATTAAACAAAATCCATGATTTTCATGGAAAAATAATCAAAAAATACAACTTGTAGTAACATTCAGTTATATTGATTATCATTTATCACTTGAATTGTTGTGCATGCCTCATTTCTTCACCACTTGTACGAGATATTGTACTTTAGTTATTTAACCTAATGTTTTTTCGATCGACTTGTTTTTGATGTTCCACCTCTTCATGATCCATCTACATATATATAAATAAATAGTAATACATTCAATTATATTGATTGTCATTCATCACTTGAATTGTTGTCATGCATCAAGATGGATGCATGTAAATTGTAATACATTCAATTATATTGATTGTCATTCATCACTTGAATTGTTGTCATCCATCAAGATGGGTGTCATTCTTCTATTGTGATTTAGTGATATCTAGGTGTTTATAGAGATCATTTACGTAAGCGTTCGACCGAGTGCTGAAGAAAGTGTATTTCCGTCACTTCACTTATCGACCTTTTCGAGAACGTAAGGGGTATACAGTATCACTGTACTAGAGAAAAGAATAGAGCTCAGTGGAGCAAAATATAGTTTTCAGATAAAGCAAAGGAATCTCAGTCCAATTTAAATACAGCAATGTGGATGTCTCAGTCCAATTTAAATACAGCAATGTGGATGCTGACACATCTGCCATTTTGAAATGAACAGAACATTGAAAACAATTGCTGCAGTATATTGGTGATCCTGCTGTGCTCCAGCACTTATAAATATTTGGTTGTATCCCTTCATTTCCACACAACGGTCATATTCGTATTTGCTCATAGTATATCAATCTATCATGGCTCGTTTTTCTTCTTCTCTTGTGCTGACAGTGTTGTCTGTGGCAGCCTTAATGTGTATGACTGCGGCCACGGATGGTCCAAAGGTGACAGATATCTTGGCGAGCAAGGAGTTCCAAGTAGCGGTGGGGAAAGCATGGAAGGAGAGCTTCTCAGGGAATGATTTATACCAAGCCAGAGGAGGATGGGTTTTCGCCGATTCCAACAATCCTGACAAATATCTGGTCGTTCAACTCGCAAACCCACAACGTTCGGCCCAAGCAACTCTCGCCACCGCTCAGAGTGAGTCTTCTTTTTTCTCTTTAGACATTAATTACAATTTACATTCTTGAATTGATACATATACGGATAATATGAGTCGTAATTGCAGGCACCGAAATAGAACTTGATAATCCTGAGAAAGACGGTGTGCCAACAGAGGAGGGTAGGAATTACAAGGTGGTGGCAGACTTCCACACTCACCCATTCCCCGGACAAGAAAGGCCAGTCTCAGATGACGTGAGGAAAGCATACCAGAGAGGAGTGCCAGCGATAGTGCTGTCTTGTTCAGGAGTGTTCTACTATGGACCTCAGAGCCGTGCTTCCTTGGACGGCCCTGCTGGTTATCCTCAAACTTCCAGCGAGCAATACAAGGGACAGAATGAAGTCAGATTTGGCGACAACACAGTCGATTCTGAAGGCCGCTGCAAATCATAAAACCTCAAATAAAATCTTCTATGTCTATCTATCTAGTAAGTAGGTAATGCTTAGTTCTTAGTTCTAGTTCAGTTGGGTGTAAGGGTGTGGTTGTGGCTGTGAATTTCAGAAGTAGTACTGCAGGAGGACATGAAGCCATGTGGGTTATGTACTGTAAATATTGGCTTCTGCTATGAATAAATAAAAAAGAGTTTACATCAATTTGCATGTCAAAGTAAATCCGGTCTTTGAAAAGTGTAAAATTTCAAATACGTTCACCAATATTCTAAAATCAATCTGCTTCTCCATGAAACAACCACCAAGTATGCGATCTCCATAAAGCAGAGATTAGAATAATTGTTAGACACATAAAAAGTGTAAGCTTTATTTTTGTTCATGACAATTGGCTGATAAAAATCCAGGTTAATTTTCTCACAAATCCCATATTTATCTTTTCGTATATATAATAATTATCACAAGAGGATATTTATCTTTTCTCACAAATCCAATATTTATCTCTTTGAATATATAATAATTATAGTTTTTGAATATATAATAATTATCATGACAGTATATATAATAATTACTAACAGAGTGGGTTTAATGGTTATAATATGTGTTTCCTCCTAAGAGGTCACATGTTCAAATCCACAGGGTGTTATTGAAAGTTGGTTGGAAAATAATAATTGTAATATAGGAATTAAGAAAGGTTCTTCTAGTCTTCTGCCCTTTTTGACATTTACATTAACAAGTTAGAGTCATATTTGGAAGAAGTAAGTTGTATTGACACTATTTTAGTTGGATCATCATCATCATTCTTTAAGCTAATGATATCATTCTTATGGTGAGATGTCCCTTTAATCTCAACAAACAAATAATAATTCTTAATGAAAAAAGACTCTTCTTTAAAACTCTTCTCATCCTTGTTATTTTATATGAATGTCAAGTTTGGGGCTGCAACATCTTTAGAGAATCATGGTGAAAAATCCAACAAATCCATAAACATTTTATAATTTATAATTTTAAAATTAAAAGCACTACACCCTATCATATCTCATCCTCATAAATTTGTTTTTTTGCCTGTTGAGTGTATGAATGACTAGGTACCTAATATACAAACACAAGACAATTAACATGAAAGACAAGATGCTTCCTAAGATTCTATATAATATTGATACCATTAAAAACACTATCATATCTAACTTTAAGGAGAAATTGTGAAGCTATAAAGAATTAGAGGATAAGAGAAAATTAAGATACTATAAAGATGTATCAAGCCTAATCTAGAAGATCAAAATATATATTTTTTATAACTAACATAAAGAAGAAAATTATCATCATCATTATCATCAACTTTCTTTGGAAATAAATCTATGAGACATCTTTTGATACTTTCTCCCTATTTCGAGGATGGTACAAAGTAGGTGACATAGAATAAGTGCATCTAACCCAGTGGGAATTGAATCATGGACTTGCATAGCATGTTGGATTTTTTTCCATTGAAAAAAATCACATTTTTATTATCTAAAATACATTCCCTAGTGTTTGTGAATGCCAAAATGCCCCTACTTTCCCATCACTATCCCTCGAACTAGATAGAAATGTCAATATTTTAGTGACATAAATCTATATACCATCCTTTTACAATTTTCATATTTGTTACTACCAATACTTACACCGACCATCATTATACAAACAACTAAATTAAAAACTAACTTTGAGAACTATCGCCATAAGTTTTGCTTGGATTCTTGATTCTCTCTGCTAGAAAATTCCACCTAATGGACTTCCCCCAAGGGTAGTATTAGTCCCTACTAACATAAAGAATAAAATTATCATCATCATTATCATCAATTTTCTTTGGAAATAAATCTATGACACATCTTTTGATACTTTCTCCCTATTTTGAGTATGATACAATGCAAGTGGCATAAAATTTGTGCGTCCAACCCATTGGGAATTAAATCATGGGCCTACATAGCATGCTGGATATTTTTTCCATGATTTTTTTTTGCATTTTTATTATCTTAAAGATATAAAAATGCATTCCCTAGTGCTTGTGCATGCCAAAATACTTTCCCATCATTGCCCCTCCAACTAACTAGAATGTCAATATTTTACTGACATAAATCTATATGCCATCCTTTTACATTTTTTCATATTTTTCACTATTTGCACTGTACAAATACTTACACTGACCATCAATATACATAAAACTAAATTAAAAACCAACTTTGAGAACTATCACCATAAGTTTTTCTTGGATTATTTATTCTCTTTGCTAGAAAATTCCACCACATGGACTTCCCCAAAGGGTAGTGTTAGTCTCTCCTTGAATAGTGCATCGACCCTCTAATTCATTTCCCTATAGATGTGACACATAGTGAACCTTTCAAACACATCCAAAACCTCTTTCACATGTCGTGCCACTGCTTGCAAGTCGATATTTTGGATCAAATACTTTCCTTTCATCCAATTTATCATCACCAGAGAGTCTCCATAAAACCATATATATCCTTTAGACCATGCTCATGAGCTAACTTTAGGAGAAGTCTCAAAGGACAAAAGCTCTGCCAAGTTGTTTGAGCCTCTTCCACCATTTTCTTTGAAGGTAAAAAACTATTCATCTTAATTTCAATATGCAAATCTTATCAAACCCTTGGCACACACCGTCAATCAACAACTCTCCAATCTTCCATGGTAATTTAGGAGTTGAATACTCCTTAACTAAGTTGAAAATAGCCACTAGTTGGGAGAAAACCTAAAAACAAGGCGTCTCTTTCTCTGCGAAAAGTATGTTATTGCATGATAACCAATTTCCCCACAACATTAAAAATGGGATAGCTCTATAAACATTTAGTTATGGCCCGATAAGCCACCTTGCAAATAATTCCCCACATCCTCCTTGTTTGATAAGTTATTTTTCCCCAACCAATTGCTAACATCCTGCTAGACCTGTATAAAAAAAAATACATTCCACAAAAAGATGACAGATCAATTCCTTAGACCTTCGACAAAACACACAAAATCCTGGTCTAGTAACATTTATTTTTTGCAAAGCCTTCCACGTTAGTACTTTGTCTTTCAACACAAGCCTCATGAAAAGTTTGAAGTTTGATTTTCTTCATAACCTTCACCATCCAAATCCTTTTCCACCACCGGAACACAAGGTCATGTGCTAATCTCATCAACTAGTGATAACTTTCTTTGACTATGTAAAAACCTCCCTCTTTATTCCCTAGCTATGCAATTTGCATAAATATTCTACACACATTCACAAATAATGTTGCGTTCGTAAGTCCTCTTTCTACTACAAACATAGAAGCGCTAGATAAAGGGAAGAAAATGGCGATCTAGCTTTATAGTTATAGTTTCATTATATAGGTCGATCCCACATATATCAATCCAATAGGTAAGAAGTGGTTGTTTTATTCATAAACGTGGGCAAACTATTATGCTTGATCGAAACAATAGGAGAAAAATGATTTTGATCGAAACAAACATAGTTAAAAAAACTTGGCTTGGACACCATGTCACATCCAACATTGGGTACTTAAATGAAGGAAAGTAATTACACACTATACATCAATGCACATATCAATACTTTATCATTCGTTTCAACCTTAGAGGAGTTAAAATACTAAATATGGACATGGTGTATCAAATGTTAAGACAATTAAATTTATGTGGTAAAACTTTATGTGAAGGAAACATCCTTGAGGTAATAGAATATTTACTACTAAATTGTTTTTATTTGTTGAGGGCATTCTTATTTTTTTTATTTTATTGTTTTGCAGTTTGAAAATAAATAATCTCATCATCTTTAAATAGAGATCATTGATCAATGAGGTGAAATGTCACATGATATGTCATTGCAATAAAAAATAAAAGAATTGTTGGATCAACTATATAGTATGGATAATATAGAATGGTGACCGTTGTATAACTTAGTGAGAAATATCACTAAAGAAACACTCTCAAAGCACACACAACAAGTACATTAGACTCATTTGGTCTTAATCAATCCCTATGTATAATATCCTAACATCCCCCCTAAAGACAACCTTAGGTAGGACAAAGGATTTGGGAAATAACAAAAGGAGAAGGAAGATAGAGTAATTATGTCTACCCCCTTAATGACAACTTCATTCCTAACATTAGCTAAATGTGACAAAACTTAGATTTTGTTAGGGGATTTGTTAAGATATTTGTAACCTATTCTTTTGTTCGTAATAAGTCAATTCAACAATCTAATCTTGAACAAGTCATAAAAAAAATGTGAGTGTATTTCTCTAATCTTAGTGGACTGATGATAAATTGGACGTTGAGTAAGATAGATAACACTCTAAGTGTATCACCATAAGGTTATTCAATGTATCTCTTGGGAACCAAACTTAGAAAGGATTTGTAGAAGTAATAATACTTCCACTATAAGGAAAACATGTTGTAGCAGAGGTGTCTTCGAAGGTTTTTAATCTTACAAGATTCGACAATTTTCTCAAAAAACTATCTGCTACAACCTCAGCTATTCGTAGAAAAGGTTTTAGTAGAGGTTTTAACAGATGTTCCATATAACTAATTTTTTTGGGCGGGCAGAGGTTATTTTGTTGGTGCTTGTTGGCAAAACACACCGATGCGTTGCTACATAAATGACACCGGTGTGTACAAAAATCTAAAAAACACCGGTGATTTTACAATCATTACACACATGTGTGCCTTTTTTGTTGTATGCAACACCAATGCTTTTTGTTTTTATGTACGCACTAGTTTGTATTTTTTGTTTCGTGCACCATAGGAGCTCGTATAAATATTATGCACCAAGTTGCTCTTTTTATTTTATGGCATGTTGGTGCTCTTATAATTTGTATGCATCGGTGCCTGTATTACCATGTGCATTGGAGGGAAGTGAAATTTCAAATATTTGAGGCGAGATGTCAGCGCCATTCTTTGTTTTTTTTTTAACAAGAATTGGGAAATTTTATATTAAAAAGGTGTGGATAAATCCACTGTATTACAAAAAAAGGGCCATGAATGAACTTCGACACATAGAAGCTTTGAATATTGGGACCGTTGTTACAAAATTTGTGTACATTGAGTTTCCAACTTCCTTAACTATAACATTTCTACTGTATTTCGATGAATACAACCTATAGAAAAAACCATTTATATATAACGTAAAACAAAACATGACACTTGGAATTTACAGAGTCATCTATCCGGTTCCTTTTTTTTATCTCTGAGTGTCCATGTTGCTCCCAAATTGGGTCTATTGCGGGCTCGTTGAGATATGGAACTTGATTTACTATGGTTGAAATTAAATTCCTAGAAGCTCCCTGGGTGCTTGCTGGGGTGTTGGGTTGTTGGTGATTTCTTTCCATTTGTTCCATACGACTTTGCATATTCTCCATATGACTGTGTTGCTCCTCGATTTGGATTCGTTGGGAGAAGACTTTATCTTGCAGTTTTTTAATTATATGCCTATGTTGAGAGAGAGTTTTAATATTGAAGGTTAATGTGGAGCTGATTTCTCCCATGTGAATTCTCATCCTTTGACACCCTGCACAATCTTTCTTTGGGTCTTCCTGGTCTTTTCCTACAAATAAATCTTGCGAATTCATGATCCTTGGCTCATTATGAGTCTTCTGTCAGTTGTCCATGACGTTAAGAAGGGGTCAATTCTTCAAGAGGCGAGGAAGGACGCTTCGAGGGATAGAAAATGAAAGGTCTAAGGATATTAATTTAGAAGAATTAGATCCCAGAAGAGGCCGCGGTGAGGAGGTCCAAACAAGGTGGTGCAGAGAGGAAGCAGCCGGTGAATCCAGGGAAACAGGGCCCAACGTAGGCTCAGGGGAAGTTCGCTACAACAAAGAGACTGCCCATATAATATGAGTTAATTCACTCTAAGACAAAAACAACACAAAATTCTCAGCAAGGTGGTTAAGGGAAAACACATAAAACACCGGGCTCGGCTTAAACTCAGGGGAAATTCGTCACAACAAAGACACTTCCTGAAAGCGCTAAGATAATTCACCCCAAGGAACAATCATCGCAAAATTCATGTCAATTAGATAAAACTCAGACTCTACCTAGAGCGTTGTACTTAGACCCTTCATAATTATGAGCCAAGGACTGAACCTGTCATCACCTTGACGGTTCAAGGCCTCTTAAGGACTATTACATGCTCAAACCAATTGCATTAGAGGCTTCGACAATCTGTTACCCACAAACTCAGTTGGACAAACAATAATACCATCCCATGCCATGATGAAGTAATCGTGCCAATTCTCGTTAGCACAGTCTAAAATTTGTTGATGAGAACCTGTCATTTCACCTGCCAGCTACTGCCTCCACCTGCCAAGTCTCACGCTGGAGCTCCAAGTGTTCACTCCTGTGGATTTTGCGCGATGGCTCCTGGTCTTATGTGTTAGCATTAGATTAGCGGGGCTAAACCTTCCTTATCCTCCACACCTAAGGTTCCAGGAGGTTTCTCGATGGCCATGTTGGCCATTTTGTCTACTTCCTCATTATTTCCTCTCAGAACATGGAAGAAATTGGTCTTTAAGGTTCTTGTGATTATACAAATTTTGTCTACTACCCTCTTTAGGCTCAGATTTTTAGGCTCAGATCTCTAGATCATCATTCTTGTGATAGTCTTCGAGACGTCTACTATGTTCATGATTTGGATTTGTCTTTGGTTTTCCAGTTGAATCCCTTTAAGAAGAGCATACACCTCTGCTTTATTGTTGGTGTCTTTCCCTAGATTCCAGTAATAGTCAGGATTATTTTTCCTCCTGGTTCGAAGAGAACTCCCCCGACACCTACCTCCCCTGGGGTTCCCTTTGAAGCACCATAAAAGCATAGTGTTTGATCTAACTTTCTTTGAATCCAGTCTTCAATGTTGAGGATGTTGGCAAATATTCAACAGATAGTGAATGCTTGTCATTGATGGCAAGTACAACAATGAAGATGGCATGAGTACAGGAGGTTTGTAACAAACAGGCATAATCTAAACTGTTGATCAGGAATGATGAATTCCATTTCTGATCGTTGGATCCCATCCTGAATTCCCGATGACCGTCAGATCTCAATTTAGACAAGAGGAGAGCGCAGATATGGAGTATAGATCTCGGGCGTTAGATCCGAGCACAATGGCTGGCCACCGTTGGATCGAGGAGAACCTGCACGCTCTTTAAAGTGCAAGGAGTAGAGGGCTCACAAAATCCTGAAAGAAGGAGGACCGTCCATCTTCAGGCAGGACACGTGGACACAGATCAACATTTCACTGACTGGAGAGTCAAAGGAACAGGGTTCCCTAACCCCTCAAAATCGCGAAATGTGAAATCGCGACTTAACCACAGTCGTCAGATCAAGATGTGATCTGCACCGTTGATCCAACTCCATTTCGGAGTTTCGTGGATCGAGAGTTGGAGATGTCAAAGAATAATAACCATAGGAATCCCGAAATCGCGATATGCGATATTGCGATTTAATCGCAGCCGTCAGATCAAGATGTGATCTGGACAGTCGATCCGACTCACGTCAACAAACCATGTCAGCTAGGAACACGTGGCACAACCAGGTAATGACAAGTGTCAGACTGATTCAACATTTCAAGAACATGTAAGTCACGAATCAGGGTGACACGTGGCAGGTATTCGACATGTGTGACGTCAGTAGGTTTACACCACTTTGGAGTTTCAGAAATCGGGAGATGGAGATGTCAAGAAACTCTCAGCATCAGAAGTCCCGAAATGCCGAATTGCGAAACGCCGAAATCCCGTCAACCTTCCATCTCTGGGGGTTATGTGGACCATTGATCTGACTCCCTTTCGGAGTTTCGCGGATCGCGAGTTGGAAGCATCAAGAACATTCACCACAGGAATGTCGAAATCGTGATATGCGAAATCGCGAAATGATCTGAACCGTCAAATCAAGTGTTGATCGGGACTGTTGATCCCATGCCATTTCGGGGTATCGTGAATCGCAACATGGAGAGGCAAAGAGAACAAAGCAACAAGAATGCCGAAATCGCGATTCAATCGCAGCCGTTGAATCAAGATCAGATCTGGACCATTGATCCAACTCCATATCGGAGTTTCACGAATCGCGACATGTTGAGGCAAGAAAACAATGCAACAAGAAATGCGAAATCGTGAAATGATCTGAACCGTTAGATCAAGTGATGATCGGAGGGTTACTGTTCTCTCTCATAGTTAACTCCTCAGTTACGAATCTGTTAGCGAAACAGACTCATGATTGCCGATTAGTTGGCGTTTTAGTTGCCTGGACAGTTGTCTTTCTTTTGCCCTAGGAGATGGGAAGTTGAACCGTTGTGTGTATGTATAAAAGAAAATGAAACAGACAACGTGAGGTTGGCTGTTCTGGATGAAAAATGAATGAAACTGTAAGAAAGGGAAAATCATAGAATGTGCTGTGTGAAATTGAGAATATGCACAGTGTGAGATGAAACTCAGAGAGGCGAAACAGATGAGGAAGAAAACTTGAAGCAGAACAGAATGACAGAAGAAGTTGATGCAGAGCAGACCTGCTGAACAGACAAAGGAAAAGAAGAATTGTAGAACAGTGAGTAGAAGACCAGATTTACAGAACAAAGAAAGATTGGTAAGAATTGATTTATCTGTGTAGTTGTCTGTGTATTCATTCTTTCATATTTCAGGGAGGTTGGGAGGTGCTTGGGAGGACTGTTGTCCTCAGAGGTTCAAGTGATAGCTTGAACACAAGAAGTTGTAGCTTCCATCTGGTTGCAGCCAGAGAAACCAGGGTGGCAAGGTGGTGCAAGGGAGAACAAGTGTTCTCTGTTATGCAGGTTGGAGCCTGTGTAATTGGAAGTTGGTGCTTCCATCCAGTTGGTGCTGGAACATTAAGGGAGTTGGTGCTTCCTTCTAGTGGGTGCTAGAGAAACTAGAGAGTTGGTTCTCTCAAACAAGTTGCAGCTTGTAAAACAGAGGTAGCAGCCTCACATTGTGTTGGTGCTCAATTATAGATGATGTATAGAACTTAAAAGACTGCCTATCATTTCGAAGAAGAAGAGGTTTTCTCCCTTTATGGGTTTCCTCATGAAAATCTGTCTCTGTGTATACCTTATGTGTGACTGATGCTC
Source organism: Picea engelmannii (assembly GCA_009831015.1). NCBI lineage: Eukaryota > Viridiplantae > Streptophyta > Pinopsida > Pinales > Pinaceae > Picea > Picea engelmannii. Next base: position 254,388 of record ML796893.1, on the reverse strand, counting down.
TTTACTTTTATTGTCCATATGCTGTACATTGTTGATGATCACTTGAAGAAAGATTAATAATGTTCTAATAGACTTAAAATTGTTTAAGCTCAATTACAACTGATTCACCCCCCCCTCTCAGTTGTCTTAGTAATTTCAACAATTGGTATCAGAGAGGGTTCCTTTTATTCAAAGGTAGATCTGTAAGCTTAAACATGACAAGTCATGAAGGGACTTCAGCCTCTAAGCCCCCTCTATTTGATGGAACAAATTTTGCCTTCTGGAAGATT
>ML796893.1:148642-192469 GCA_009831015.1 Picea engelmannii | reverse complement strand
GTTTTGTTTTTACTGTAAAGTGAAATTCTAAATAAAAAAAATACTTTTATATGTCGGAAGTTGAATAACTTGTGAAAATACAGTTTTTTTTGTCATAAAACAAGCAAAAGTGTAACCCACCTTCATGATTTCACCCATAATAATTATATTTTTAAATATATTTAAAAATATTTATGATACTTTTAGTTTGTGATATTGCTTGCATTATTACAACTCACAAATGTAGTCTAAACATTGTACATTTTGGTATTTTTTCAGGGATATTTACTGGAAATCTTGCAAGAAATTATTGTATTTGCAGATTTGAGTAGTTAATTCTGTGTAATCATTTTCAACAAGTTGAATCCATTTTTACATTAAAAAATGCAATTTAAATAACACAAAATTGTGATTTCCTGTAGATTGTAATATATCTTAATTTCCTAGCAAACATAAACATGAAAATATGTCTTAATTTGCTCTTTATAAGTTAGAAGTTTTCTATATTTACCTAAATGTAATGAAAAATCCATGCTTATATTCATTGAAAAACTAACACTAATTGACCATATTTATGATGAACTTAGTGTAATTTGAATATTTTAAACTTATTGTATTTATTGACTTTTTTACAATTCAATATAATATAAATATAAATTTTGTTACTTATCATGGATAAAATTAACTATATATTAAAAAATAAAAACAATAATGAAAAATTATTTTAACTATAATATTATAATAATAATAATAATATATATTTATTTATTTTCAAACATCCTATATCTCACGATGAGAAGGAGCGCGAACTAAAGTAAGCAATCAATTGAGAAGCAGATAATGATTATGAGTGGAGGAATGAATGATTCGAAGCATAAATAAAACACAATTATAAATCTTTGTAAGACCAGAGGGCAAAGGAAAAGCCTACAAGCCAACGTTCAACTAGACAGCTATTTATGCGAGAGGAGGAAGTGGTATGAGTGCAGCCATGCACTAGCACTAACATAGGAATATTTGCTGCTAGGAACTAGAAAAATTCCATTGAAATTAATTCCCTCATTATTTCAACAAGTACCCATAAACTCAGTTACAGTTTCTTCAAAGTTTCATGTTAGCAGTATATGGCAGCCTAAGAAAGGAGGAAAAAATCCCAAGGAATAATGAATGAAGAGTGTACTTGCATGCCAAAAATCATAGATTATATTTTCTTGGTAATAAGATACCATGTGTATTTGTGAATAGCTCACTTATCTCTCTTTGGAAAAGTAATCTAAATGTAGGTGAATGATTTAATATTTATAAGCAAATGTTAGGAGACTTAGAATAAAAGTGAGTAGTCTTGAAAATAATAATATTTCTTCTTAACCTCCTAAGTCCTTTTTCTTCAGCTCTCATGAACTCATAACTTCTTTTCTCTTTCCTTTTTTGTTTGAAGCCCTTACTGCCTTTATTTTATATTTCAATATACATATTTACAAATTCAATTGTCATATTTTACTTAGACCACATATGTTTAGGTTTATAACAATTTGATCATTACATTACACATTCATAATCTAGGGTATCAACTAGGGATTACATTACTTCCCTTCTTGGAATTACGCCCAAATATATTATTATTATTATTATTTTTATTTGTTTGTTTTATGGGTTATCTCCCCCTCTCACTATGTTTATTATCTTCATTATTGTTATTATTGTTTTTATTATTATGTCAATTTTTATTTATATTTATTTTGTGTTATGCATCCTTACATCATATAGAATACCACATTCTCATGTCATGAATTCCACCATGATGACATGGAAGGTTTAGCCAACACCTTGATACATCATTCAACCACCTCCCCAATATTTGTTTGGCCATCTGGACACCTTCCTCTTCAACTCAAACACAACACGGAAGATACACCCTCTTAGTGATCTTAACTGTTGGCAAGAAGGTTACAGTCCATGACATTTAAACAAGAAGGGATACCATTAGATACTTGTGCAATGATATATCATTCCCAAATTGAATAACAATATTTCCTTACACATGGATAGCTCTCATGGGAATCACCTTTACAATAGGATCATATGTCCCGACTTGCCTTGGTTATTACCTCATACCAACACAACATTTTATTTTATTTTATATGAATGCATTATTTATTTTTAAACAATCTTCATACACCTAAGGCTTCCTACCTTTATCATGCCCCATCTAGGTATCATTCACATAATTGCATTCAAATAGTAAAATAATCTAAACTTATGATATCAAATCAAGAATAAAAGAATTCTTACGTAAATTCTCTTTAGTACATATGAAATATAAACATAGCCAAGTCGATACTTGCATGCCTTCCATCAATATCCACAATGTTAATCTCACATAATCCTTTCACCAACCTTTTCATCATCACTTTCTTGTACTTACCCTTTCTTCACAAGGTTGATTGCCATAAACAATAATATCATCAACATCTTTAGCCATGCTCTCAACCATTTCTAGCTATACAAGCACAATTAATCATATTAAATCATCACTCCATAATTATTTAATATGTAACAACATGCTACTCTTAGTTAATATGCACTCTATATTCAAATCTATATGCACTCTACTACATAATGTCTCTCAATATGCCCACTAGTGCATATGCATTGTAGTTATGTTATTCTCTTGCATTTTCTAACATTCCCATGCCTTAAAATTACCTACATATAATAACTTCAATGGTGCTATGCATACAACAAAAAAGGTGAAAATTGTGTGCAATAATTATAAACGCACACTTGTATTATAGTAATGCACTAGGGCATGTTTGTAGATAACAAACCAATGCGTTTTGAAAACAAAAACACTGAAAAAAAAACTCTGCTACAACCTCCACCCTCCCAATTTTTTTTTTATATGGAACATCCGTTAAAACCTCTGCACTCAATAGAGGAGGTTGTAGTGGAGTTTTTTTGAAAATTTTGCCAAATTTTGTAACACTAAAATCCTCCACTAGAAGGTGTTTTCATTGTAGTGTTGGCTATTCCAATCAACATACAACCTCTCCCTCTAGGGCACACTTTCATTCTTAGAAACCACATTTCTCTCTTTAGGAATCTAGGTAGAGTCCTAGAAAACTAACTTTGTCAATACAAAATACAAGTAGCATCACAAACATATTTAACCCTCTAGACATAGACATGCACGACGACATGGTTCCAATAGCAAAGGAGAAAGCACCCCCAACATATGTAGTTTCACCAATAATTTCTTTAGTTGATCTAGTTGATGAGCCAAATGATCCAAATAATATAAGGAGTTGGGATTACAAATATACTCTTAGTAGTTACAACTTTAGCTTAGTTGATGCTTACTTAGAAAAATCCTATTGAAAATAAAACAACTCCTAATGCCACAGGTCTTTAGCCCATGAAAAGAGTCCTTCAAACTCATCCCACAGTCCCATACATGACACACTCTCTATTCAATACAATACATAGGCACACTTCAATTTCGGTACCTTCATCACCTCTCATCCATATGGAGGAGTATTCGCCAACCTTTTTGAGCCTCAGTTACACTTTCATAGAGACATCTAGCCTCATGACCAAGCTTGGTTGATCATAACAATAATATCACCTTTCACTCTAATGCACATTCTCAAACTCACGGAAAATATACACCATCCTCTACTTCTAGCCTATATCACATCACAACAACATAAAAACACTTCTAGCATCAATAGTTTTACAAGAAAGCCTCATTTAAGTAATACACACACCCTAGGGGGAATGACATACAAGCAAATCACACTCATAGATTTTTCATCTTCATTAAAATATGGTTTTGTGAGTATCTATTTTATTTTTCAACTTATGACTCACCACCAACACAATGAGTCACCACTAATTCACTCACTATTCATGGATCTCTCTCTCTCTCTCATAGTGTCGGCCTAAACCTTGTTTTCTATCATTTATTATATCTCTTCAACAACAATATGCATGGATATGTATAGGGAATCCTCCCTTCTTTTGGATGGCTATGGTGTTTCTTAGACATGTAGACTCCCCTTCATCAACTCTAGCTCTAGTTCTATCCACACATAATTAGTCCACCAATAATATGCCCTTCTACCCCTTTTGGCTGCAACACAACAAAGACATGCCTCCCTTGTAGAGTATGATGGGTCTACCTTATTTTCTGATCATTGCTTAGCCATCTCCAGTGCCTTACAAAAATAACATTAAGCTAGACACACATAGTGTATGATGTCTATCCAACACACCAAACTTACCTCGTTATTTTCATTGGACATAGCTCCACAACTCCTATAGTAGAAAATTTATTTCTTCAATAGAGGTATGGATTTTTACTTTACCAATATTTTCATCCTTGCAGGTGGTGCCATCTATACTTCTTCCTTCAGGGATATTAACACATGAAAAGGGACACTAACCCAATTTTTGTTCTTGCTCTTTTTCTCACAAGTATCTTTAGTAGTGCTACAAATATTGTGTTGTTGGCTTCCTCTTTGTTCCAACTCCAAATCCTACTAATGGAAATATCATCATATTTATTTTTTCTAGTAGCATGAACCAATTAGATCTTAATTTCCCATAGCACATCAACATTACTTCTCCAAATTTGCAAAGCATATTTTTCTTCAGTGGTTTGATTCTTAAATCGAGAGGAAAGAAGGTACACTTTTAGACTAAATCAAGAGGGACTAATGTAGAGTAACAAAGGTTCCCTCCCTAAGGACGATGCACCCCTTAGTCCAACAATGACCAATTTATTCTGAAACAATGAATCAATATCACCTAGTCCTTAAGGACAATGTTTCCTCATGTCCAACTATTTTAGTTAGCAGTTATTGAATTTTAGCATGTAGTTGCATCTTTCCAACCTTCACGCTACATGTAGGAGGTGTTTATTATTTCATTCTCATTCCTTAAAAAAAATTTGAAAAATAAGGTCCTAAAATAGAGAACCTTACTCTCTCTCCCAATTGGTAGGTAATAGTGGTTGATGATAAAAGGGGAGGGACATTTGAAACTAAGTCTATGTTCCTAGCCTAGGTGATATTCCATATTTTTTCCAAGAGTACTACCCCATATGTAGTCTATGTCTAGGGAGGTGCAATAAATAATTCTCTCACTTATATCTACGTTAGCATATGAATGGATCCCTCAATGAAAGGAATGTTTTTGAAGAAGTGGGTTACTCCTAGAAAATGCCCACCCATAGGTTTTAGTGTTTTGTTGTGTGCATATCAAGTAGATCCATTGTATTCTTATATGAAGGCCATTTGGATAACATAATAAACTAAGCCATTTTCCTTTGAGGCTAGTTATATTTCTTTTTCTCTTTGGATTTCTCTTGTTATTGGGTAAATTATTGTCCTAGGCCATTTTCCTTTAAGGCTAGTTATATTTCTTTTTCTCTTTGGATTTCTCTTGTTATTGGGTAAATTATTGTCCTAGGCTATGGGATTCACCTTCTTAGCTAGGGTTTCTTTGATTGAAGATTAAGATTCACATCACATTAATAATTCTATAAATAAAGAAATTTATAATCTATCATTAAATGATTATTCTTTGTCATCAATATAGGATAATATTTTCTTGCCCCCACACACAAACACATATCCATTAGATGTAACTTATGTGGATGTAGCTTAGGTGGTTGGGAAGAATTTGCATTCATTCCTCCCAACCACCTAAACTACATCCTATATATATATATATATATATATAATTTTGATTTCAAAACATTTATAATGCTATATAATATAATTTCTATTTTTATTTTTTGTTTATCACTTTTATTTCATTTTTGTTATAATGTGTGGAAGAAAATATTTTATAATCATCATTGAAAGTTATTTTTTGTCATTATGATATTAATTTTTTCCATACATACACATAATTATCATTTTATATTTAAAAATATTACACTTTAACCAAACAAATTACAAAATAAATATAAGAGGTTGAAGCCAAATGTCCAATATATAGAACTAGAAAATGTATATAGTCCTCATAAACATTATTTTTCATTCCATTCTACTACATTTCTACAAATGTATTTTCAAACAAACAACTTAAGTAGATAAATACCATGAAAAGCATATTAAAACAATGAATGAAAAATATTAATGCCTAATGTGGGAATTAGCTTTATAGCTACCTCTACACTTTCTCATTAGTTTCTAGGCTTTTTCTCCTCCTTCTTAGTAGTTATGGCTTGACTCCTAGTTTCGACATGTGGGAGAAAGAGAACTCTATGGATTTGAAGAGCCTAGAGAGAAACTATGCATTGTAGTTTCTTGTGTAGAAGTATTTAATCACCTCTATATGACAAGGCATTAGACATAAGAACACCCTAATGGGTAGTAATTATGCTAATTAAATATCACAATAATGATCTGCATAGAGAGATCCAATTAATTTTATTAGGATGATCGTGTATGTGTTCAAATATTGTTACCATTCTCGAATTCCAACAATATGTTGCATCATATACATTACACACATAGTGATCTTGAATGTCACTAGGTATCTTAAGCTGCTACCCAAAATACATTTTCTAGCACTCCCAACTAGCTAAAATATTGAAAACCCCACACCAAGTTTCATTTATCTTCTTAGCACATATTTCACACCTTGTTTAACCTTGTTCATATCACACAAAACTTATCACCATTTTTTACAATGATAATGAGCCATGCTAGTTACCCTCACCTCAAAATGAACAAGGCCTGAACCACTTTTCACATCCTTCACACTCTAGGAACCAAAAAGATCATAATGAAATAGAGATAGGTAGTGAGCATGGAAAATGGATTGTAACATTACTTCCTCCAACAATCGAGTTAACAATCGAGTTGCCTTCACTATGAAGGTAGAAGCCAAGACAAAAACCACAATAGATTCAAGTCATAAACATCATTTTAAACTATCTCCCAAATAAAATGAAACTATCTCCCAAATAAAATGAACATATATTAAGAAATACACATATGAGATGAGGTAGGGATGTGGTAAATGCACCTTCCATCCTCCATAAATTCAATGCTTTCCTTTATACTATGCCAAGTGGAATACACATATGGTTCATCAATTAATACTATTAAATCATGGAAGTTGCATTCCTTTTCTATAGAAAACTCCCATTTGAAGTAATGCAATCTCTGAACACATTTGGACCTTACAAAACATGATAACTCTATCTATTCAAATAGTATAAATTGTAGAAGTATAATATTAAAGACTCTAAATCTTTCTTTTTTATTTTTTAGAATTAAATATTTGCAAAAATTGTTCTTAAAAAAAATACTATAACTTTCGTTTTTGTTATCTAGCTTTTCCAGAATGTAAGGGGTAACACTATATTGCAGAAAAGAATAGAGATCAGTGGAGAAAAATATCAGATACAGTAATGAAATCTCAATCCAATGAATTTTTTTATACTTAGCACAACATTGTATTGCAGAAAAGAATAGAGATTAGTGGAGAAAAATACCAGATACAGTAACGAAATCTCAATCCAATGATTTTTTTTATACTATGCCAAGTGGACACATATGGCTCATCCATTAATACCATTAAATCATGAAGGTTGCATTCCTTTTCTAAGGAAAACTCCCATTTGAAGTAATGCTCCCTTGTTTACTTGAAAATCTCTGAACACATTTAGACCTTACAAAACATGATAAGTCTATCTATTCAAATATTCAAATTCATGAATTGTAGAAGTATAGTATAAAAGACTCTAAACCTTTCTTTTTTATTTCTTAAAAATAAAGATTTGCAAAAATAATTCTGGTTATCTAGCTTTTCCAGAATGTAAGGGGTAACACTGTACTGTAGAAAATAATAGAGATCAGTGGAGAAAAATATCGGATAAAGTAATGAAATCTCAATCCAATTTAAATACAGCAAAGTGGTCGCGGATGCGCCTCCCATTTTGAAATCAGAATATTGAAAATAATTGCTGCAGTGATCTTGTTGTGCTGAAACACTTATAAATACTTGTCAGCTTCCCTTCATTTCCACACAACCTTCATCTTAATAATTTGATCATTGTTGTTGTACTATATGTTGGCACGTTCGTCTTCTGCTCTTTTGGTGGCCGTGTTGTCAATGGCGGCCTTACTGTGTATGAGTGAGGCCGCGGATGGTCCAAACGTGAGAGATATCTTGGCAAGTAAGGAGTTTCAAGTATCGATGGGGAAAGCATGGAAGGAGAGCTTCTCAGGGAATGATTTATACGAAGCAAGAGGAGGATGGGTTTACGTCGATTCAAACAATCCAACGTTGTGGAAAGTTCAACTAGAAAACGCAGAACGTTCTGCCCAAGCAACTGTTGCCACCGCTCAGAGTGACTACTCTTTTCTCTATGCAGCCATGAAATAATTGGCTGATTTTACATTCTTGAATACCTAAAGTGTTTTTCTATACACAATGCCCATTTTTCCAATGTCTAATACTAGCATAGCAGCAAAATAGCTGCTGGTGAACGCCCAAAGGTTGAGAAGATGAAATGAATCTTTAAAAGAATATATTAAATTTTATTATCTATTAACAAATAAATAGTTGGGCTTCATTTATCTGGTGTTAATATTTTAATTTCTGTTAATCACTTACCTGGCAATCAGTTAGCTATCAAAGTAATCTTTAAATATGATTAGGTAAATGTAAAAAAGTAAACACATAAACTGATGTCTTTATAATAGCTAGGAAGTTAATGATTGAAATTACAGCCATTTATTTTGTGTGACTACTAAGAATATTCCAGCCATATTTAATCCTGTCCATAGAAAACTTATTAAGCACTAAACCCCTATTAAATCTGCCCATTGTCAATAGGTGTAAGCCTTTCCACATAATGAGTTGTAATTGCAAGCACCGAAATAGAACTTGATAATCCTGAGAAAAACGGCGTGCCACCAAAAGAGGGTAGAAATTACAAGGTGGTGGCAGACTTCCACACTCACCCATTCCCGGGACAGAGGCAAAGGCCAGACTCAGACGACGTGAGCAAAGCATACGAGAGTGGAGTACCAGGGATTGTGGTGTCGTGTGCAGGAGTGTTCTATTATGGCCCTGCCGTGATTCCATGGATGGTCCTGCTGGTTATCCTCAGACTTCTGGCGAGCAATACAAGGGACAGAAAGAAGTTAGATTCGGTGACAACACAATCGATTCTGAAGGCCGCTGAAAACCATAATCGTCTATCTCTATCTATCTATGTTGTAAGTAGGTAAAGCCGAGTTATAATTCACGCTCAGTTCAGTTCTGGGTGTAGTGATATGACTATGAGAAATAATGTAGGAGGACAAGGACTTATAACGGTCATATAGACTTATAACGGTCATATATACTGTGTATGCAATAAAAATTAAATTCTGAATTTGATCCTTCTTAATGATTCATATATTTTAATTTAAAATAAATTTATAATAACATTACAATGCATAATTTGCAAAAATAAATATTGTAATATACTTTAATTCATGAAAAATAAATATTATAATATATTTTAATTCATGGTTTATATTCATTAAATATTATAATAAGTTTTAATTTATATAATTTAGTATGTGTTATTTGGATTTAAAAGTTGTATATATTTGTCTTTAACATAGTTCACTTAATTTTGTTTTCCTTTGTGTTTAAACATGGTATATATTTATATATATCTATATTTTTAATAGTAATAATATAAAAATATTATAAAACTTACCATTTAATATGTGAAATTCAAACTTTATTAAAAAATAAAATAAGAAAAACATTATAATACATAAAATTTTAAGAATACATATAAATAAATAAAATTCAAATTCTAATAACAATTCATTATAATTATTACAAATTGTTCTTAATTAACTCTAACCATTTTAAAGTCGCAACATTGGTTTCTTAATTTTTATTCTATTATTAAGTATTATAAGTATCCAATTTTTTCTTAAATTTTGATAAAGACAAATTCACATAAATTAAAAAAAATACATATAAATAAATAAAATTTAAATTCTAATAACAATTCATTATAATTATTACAAATTGTTCTTAATTAACTTTAACCATTTTAGAGTCACGGTTTCTTAATTTCTATTCTATTAAGTATTATAAGTATCCAATTTTTTCTTAAATTTTTACAAAGACAAATTCACATAAATTAAAGTTCACTTTGAAAATGTGTTTTTAACATCATTTTTTCTATTCAATTAAAATAAAATTCAACATGGTTAAAGGTATAGAAAGCGTAAGAATCTATGACCTAATGCGTATATCTCCTAGGAAAGTATCTCTTTATGAGAGAGTAATTGGAATAAGATATAGTGACGTTGTCTATCTCGGGAAAACTTGAAAGTTGAGAAACAAACACAAGTGTTTTAGCGACTAGGGCATCTACGCAAGGATAATATATCGATTTAAAAGATTTAGATGAGCGAATCTGTATTTAAGGGTTTTTTAAATAAAGGATTTTTTATAATTTATTCTGAGAATTGCTTAAAGTTTATTTTAGTGATAACATGGACAAAATTATAATTAAGCTTTTATAACTTATTTTGGAATTATTACAATTTTTTTAATAAAAACATATAAATATTTTTGGATGGGGTGACACATGGTGCGCACATGTCAACAATTGCGGCGGATACGAGGGCGGTTAAGGCCCCTCGTCACCACCTTCCTCTCCTATCAAGTCGATATGTCTAGCACTCACTTTCGCCAAGGTTAAGTGCATTGGGCCTTAATGGAGACTCGAGTTCGGCTCCTTGGTACTGGTACGAAGCAACAAATACTCATTAATCAAGCACTCATGACAACCAGAGCCATCAACTCCTCCGTCCTCATGCTGATTTCTCCTTGCGGGGGTATTATTTCTGGCATTTGGATTTAGTTCACTGTCTCATCCTAGTTGCTATTCTCCATGCCTGCAATGCCTTAGTTATTCGTCCTTCGTTTCTCTCTCGCACCTCTCGCCACCCCACTGCCTTTTTCATCATCCCTGCGCTTTTTCCTAGCCATTCCTTGCAAGAGAGGTAAATCTCGGCGTGGGACAACCTATTACAGTCAGTTCGGCAGGAACAAATGCCTGGGACCAGCCACTCTCTCTCTCTCCCCTTCCAAGTCGTAGATCAGATCGCCCACCCTACTCTGATATGAACTGGTATGAGGTGACTTAGCCAGAGCTCTTTCCATCTAACACAGAGCGTATCCATGGAGGTTGTCTGGTGGAAAAGGAGTTTCCTCCCAATTGGGAGGAAATTATGCCAAATTTTTCGAAGACCACCTTGGAACAGCGACCGACCACATGTACCATCACCCCTTTGATTTTTCTAAAGCCAGCCGAGACATGATGCATGGTTGAAGAGGAAGTGCCTCCTCAGATGGAGGATCCTAGTAAGAATTCTTCCATTTCTAAGTATAAGGACCCCAGAATAAATTGTAACGAAGGATGGAATGAAGACGACACATAAGAGCTTGCTCATCTGACTCTCAACTCTTGCAGGCTCACAGAAGACCACCTGGTCTTGATCTTCGAGATGTGAAAGGATTTGGCAGAGAAGTTGCATAACCAACATACCGTCAACAAGCGATTGGACGTCCTATACGACTCCCTGTCAAGCGAGCCTGTGAAAAGTCGGTGCCCGACTTGCTGTCAGCCATTTGCCTTCAAAGTCAGTATGGATGGACGCTCGAGTTGCCTCATGTCTGTTCTCCTTATTGTGTGTTTCTCTGGTATTAGTGATAAGTCTTTTGTGAAATTCAAACCATGGTTCTGGTTCATTAGCTGGTCGGGGCACTCAGTCAACCGCCTATTCCGGTGTCCATGCTTGTGGTAGAACAAGTGTCAAGTCCCCATGTTCTCTAAGAAATATGTCCCATTTTGGTCTCTGAACAATATTTCCCATATGTTCTGATTTCCACTACTGTGACATAACAGATGGAAAGCTTTAGTATACACTAAAAAATGTGTAATTTTTGCTAGTTCAAGGTAAGACAATACTTTTTATTAAAAAAAAAAAAAACCATATAAATATTTACATTGTTATATTTGATAAATTTTCTTGAAATATAAATTTATTTAATATCAAACTTCTAATTTTATTGATTTATGAAGTGTTATAGTACAATACTTTTTATTTAAAAAAAAAAAAACATATAAATATTTACATGGTTATATTTGATAAATTTTCTTGAAATATAAATTTATTTAATATCAAACTTCTAATTTTATTGATTTATGAAGTGTTATAGTAGTGGTTATGTATTCGCTATTAATGAATTTGGAAATGTTAATGATAAAATAGTTTCAAAATAGTTAGAATATTTGTTATAAAAAAAAAAAGCTATGTAATGTCATTTAAGTAGCTATGTTTTGGCATAACTATTTGCTATTAACTAGTTTTTTCATGAAAATACTTAAATGTCTATCAAGTTATCATAGTAATGATAAATTAATTATTCAAAATAAATATTGTTAATAAGATTATGAATATAATTATAATATTGTAACTTTTTTTTATCTTAAATTAATTTAGTTAAAAAGAGGAAGATAATCAACCAAACTAAAAAATAATTATTTTTAATAATTTTGTTACTATATAAGTTTTCTATCTAAACTTTTGTAATGTCTTTGTAATGTATAAGATGAATGTAATTCTCAAATAATGATTTGGACATTCAAATAGAAAAGACCATTGTAAAATGTGAATGCTATTATTAAATGATAATTTACCAAACCTTATGTTCAATGAAAATCAATAACTTAATTTAATGCATTAATAATTATGAGATATATAAAGATTTTTATTTTTTTTCTATAACACATTAATTATTTGCATAGTAATTATGACATATATAAGGACTTTCATTGTAAGTATAAGGTTTCTTGAATCTACTTGCCAGTACTTATTAATAATTTTCTATTATAAACTATTAATAAATAAAAAATAGTTTATTGAGTGTATCTTGAATGGTTGTGAGGAATGTTGTTAACCTCCCCACCCAGGTTCAATTCCCATAATGACATAAATAAAGTTCTTAATGAATATGTTGTAATGGCTTGTAGAACATATTCATAAAATATTGTAAAACACTAGATAGATTGATTGGGAATTCGTGAAAATATGAATTGTACGCGTTTTGGAATATGGGAGAATACAACAAACCAAATTTGGTAGTTATTAATACAAAATATTATGAGGGGTTCCCATGACAGTTTCAAACTTATGCGAACCGAGTAAACGCCCAATAGCCATCCCTTTGAGTTCCATTACATCAAAGCATGGCAATAAACATGATACAACCCATGGAGGCACCCAAAGAGGGGGGGTACAAACCCCCTCCTATAGATATGTAATTGAGGCAAAGTGTCAGGGAGGTTCAACTTGGCTGCCTTTCGAGCTACCACCTCATCTCAGAAACTCTACCTTTTTTGATGACTCAAACAAAGGAAAAACAATGGATAGTGACCCCGAATCCTCCCATCCGAAAGGGGCTTGGATGTGGGAACTAGGGAAATTCCTTCCACAAGCATAGATCACCCCGCGTTACATAGTTAACACCATCATGGTTAGAGAGAACACACAATGTATGAGGGATCATGCCTTGACCGAAAAATTTCTTGTCCTATGGCCATCAAAGAAAGACTTGATGAAATGGATCCACCATTGGTGGAAAGAAAAAGGTCACTACGAGCTCCAACTAGGATCAAATGGATTCTTCATAGTAATATTTTTTAATCTCGAAGACAAAGAGAGGGTTTTTTTATGGGGGGGCATATTTCTTCAACTAAGATGCCTTATTCCTAAGATACTGGATAGAGTGATTCATCCCATAAAAGGAGGATTTCTCACATTCTCTAGTCTGGATCCATCTATATTCCCTCCCTCAAGAATTATGGATGGAAGAAATCTTAGCAGGGATTGGAAACACCCTCGAAATATATGTCAAATCCTCAGAGCAAACTAAGCAATGAAGGTACATGTCTTATGATAGAATATGTGTATATCTCAACATCTCCAAACCTCTACCTGGTTCAATAGATCTGGAATACTAGGATGAATAATGGAGCCAAAAAATTGATTATGAACACATCCCATTCAGATGCCGCAAATTCCATGAGCACAGACACCTGTTTAGGGAATGTCCTCTTAACAATTGATTCAATCAAGATACATGAACCAACCAGAAGATAAAGATGGATTTGTTACAACACCAGCAAGATGGAAGCAAGGAACATGGAAACAAGTGCCCAATCAGGACAAAACCCCAAGCACCAACAATTCCTGTGAACTTCTTAATCAATTGTCAGAAGATTCTCAGGAAGCCCAAGTTTCTCAGGAAGCCACAACAAGCCTTCCAAAAGGACCGATACTGGAATAGATCAAACTTACCACATAAATCATTCATGGGGTAGGCGATCAACCAACAGAAGAGGGAGGAGACATGGAAATAGAGTTGGATAAGAAATAACTAGTAGGGGTAGATCTAGTTAACCTACAAAAATCATATCAAAGGAAGGAACTAAACACCATACCCCTAGACAAACTTCAAAAGGTACATAAGGTATACTTGGATTCCATAGCAGGAGAAGCATACAAGGCCAACAAAGGTCTCTACAACCAACAAGACCCCCTTAAGTACAATCACAACAAAGCCAAGGATGAAAATAAATGAGGTTGCAAGTCCACTCAATAGCTCATCAAGGAGGTAGGAAATTTCATGGTTAATTCTGGTCAGATCCAATTAATCTTCGACAATTTCTCTCCCCTCCCAAAATATTCTTCCTCATGAAGATAATATCCTAGAATATAATAGGCCTAAATGGGAGAAGCAAGAAGAGGATTCTACGATCTTGTATAATAGAAGAAAATTAGGATATACTACTCCCGCAGGAAACACAATGCTCTGGCTCAGAGATAGATCGAATACTAACACAATGTTGGAAACAAGCTAGTACCATGCACATAGATTCCAGAGGGACAACTGGTGGAATATCCATTCCGTGGAATCCAACCAAAATGCTCCTAGAAGGATTCCTCACCACCAGATGGATAGTCTCAACAGAATGTAGAGAAATAGGGTTAGACATAGAGGGGATCATATACAAATGTATATGGATCCCCATTCCAATCAGATAAGCATAGCTTCTTACAAAGCCTGAAAGGATTATTCAACATATCCAGAGGACGTTGATGGGTTCTCGGAGGGGACTTTGCATGATCGTCTTGATTGAAGAGAAAAGAGGGGGCATAAGTCGGCTAGATCATGACTCCGAGGAATTCAAAGAGACCATTGAGGAAACGGGTCTGATGAATACAGAAAACAACAATGGGGAATACATGGATGAACAAAAGGTCAGGGCTCAACACATAGCCTGTAGACTAGACCGTTTCCTAGTCTCATAGACATTGATGATGGATGGATTCTCCATGGAAGCTAGTGTCCTAGAAATCTCAGGTTCAGATCATCAGCCTATCTAGCTTTGGATGGACATCACAAGCTCACCTAGAAAAAATCCCTTTTTATTTGAAAAATTATGGCTCAATCACCTCGATTTTCAAGAGTATCACCATTAATGGTGGGAGGAGGCAATCATTTCACATGGCTCACTAATGTAACACTTTCAACAAACTTTGAAAATTTTTAAGATGCGCCTGAAACTTTGGAACAAGACCACCTTTGGAAACATCTTCCATGGCCAATGAGTTTTGGAGAAAAAAATGAAGACCATTCAGGAAGAAATCATCCATTAAGGGCTTACAGAGAAACTACAAAAAGAGGAAGCATGAATTAAACAATAGTTGGAACACCAAAATGCTTAAGAGGAAATACTTTGGGATACAAAATATAGGGTATAATGGTTGAAGGAAGGGGAAGAAAACAAAAAACGTTTCCACAGAGCAATGATCCAACACAAAGATATTAATAGAATAATGAAGCTGGAAGATGATAAAGGCCCTACCTTAACCACAAATGTGAACATAGAGCAGGAACTGGTCCAATACTATTAGGACCTCCTCACAGAACCCCAACTTGATAGGTCTGAAGAATTTGAGAAAATTATCAGACATATTCCTTCCCTCATCACCTCATAAAAAAAAGTGGCTCTCTTAAGACCTTTCTTAATTGAGGAAGTTGACCAAGCAATGAAAGACATACTGACTAGAAAATCCCCAGGATCGGATGGATTCACCACATATTTCTTCCACCATTGTTGGCCTCTGGTTAGGGAGGGGGTATGGAGGATCATTGAAGATTCAAGAAGATCATGGAAAGTATTTTCATCCCTCAATGCAATCTTCAACACTCTTATTCCTAAGAAGGAGATAACAACCCATCCTAAGCAGTTCAGGCCTGTCACAATTTGCAACGTAATGTACAAGATTATTACTAAGGCAATCTCCCTTAGACTAAAAACAATCCTTCCTTAAATCATTTCTCATGAGAAAATAGGGTATGTAGAGGGATGTCAGATCATGAAAAAAATATTTTTGGCTCATGAAGTGGTGCACTCTTTGAAAACAAAAAGCACCCCTGGGATGCTAATCAAATTGGGCTTGTCAAAATATTTTGACACTCTAAGTTGGCAATACATACGCTCTCTCCTCACTACTTTTGGCTTCAGTCCAACTTGGGTAAGTTGGACCCTAAATCTAAACTCATCTACTTTTTTTTTATTTTTTCAATAGGGCACCCTCTCGGCCTTCCATGTATTCATGGGGCATCCGTCAAGGTGACCCTCTCTCCCCTTTCCTCTTCATCATTATGGTAGAGGGTCTAAGATGTTATATCAAACTTTTTATCAAGGTGACTCTCTCTCCCCATTAATCAAAACCATTTTTTTTATGACACCATAATGGTCGGTTCTCCCACTACCAAGGAATCCACGTGAATCTCAAAATTCCGCAAGGAATTTAGTGCCACCTTAGGAACTTCTATCAACCAGGACAAATCCAAGATTTTCTTCTTCCACACCCCTAGAGCCATACAATCCTTCATAGTTTGAATCTTAGGCTTCACCAAGGGCTCCATTCCGTCTAAGTACCTTGGAGTCCCTCTCATTGATAATGCACTTCAAAAAAGCTTGTGGTAAGACCTCCTCATTTCCTTAGAGAAATGACTAAGATCTTGGAATTTTAGAACCCTCAATATGGTCATTCGTCTAGTCCTGCTCAAATTGATCTTGCATGCCATACCTCTATACATATTTTCTTCTCTGTCAACCCCCACCTCTATTCTCAACACCATCAAAAGAATATAGCGTAAATTCCTTTGGAAAGGCACACAAGCATGTTGCAAGTGGGTCCTGGTTAACTGGAAATAACTATGCAAACCAGAACATGCCAGGGGCTTGCACCTAAGGGATCCCCAAAATCTCAACCAGGTTTTGGGGGAAAAAATATTGTGGAGGTGGATCAAGAATCCCACATAAATTTGGGCAATACTTTGGAAACACAAGTATGCCAACACAGTGCGAGAGGAAAAGTTGATTAGATGGAATTAAAATCGCACTGAATCTCTCAAATGGAACATAATAGATTGCAATATATCCCTAATCCAGGACCACGCTTTCTAGGAAATAGGCAATGGAAGTATAACCCTTTTTCTGGACAGATTTTTGGCAACAAATTCCACCTCTCAATCAATAATAGTGGCATGAACATCTCCATCCTCACACCACAAGGGAAGGGCTACATGTAGTGGCTGATTTTAGGGATATGGAAGGACAACATGACACCTGACGATGATGAAAAACTATAGTAGCAGAACTAGGACATCCAAATCAATAGATCTTGGAGAATTGGCAAGTAGAATCCAATATGCGCAAAATAAAAGTCAATCAAGGACCTGATATATTATGTTGGGTTAACATGCCCAAGGAGAATTTCACAACCAAAGAGGCATATGGCCTAAAATCCAACTTCTCCACACTTTTGAATGCCCCCATATAGATAACCATTCGGGAATCCATACAATGGCCAAAGATAAGAACATTTGTTTGGATAGTTGGGCACAACAATATCCTTACTTGGGACAATTTGATGAAAGGAGGGTTCATAGGTCCCTCCATCTTCCACTTATTCTTGAAATCAGAGGAAACCCCATACTACCTGCTCAATTAATTCTCCTTCAATACCCTCATTTTGGACCAAGGTGCCTTGATGATGTGCACTTCCGATCACAACAAGGAGAGCATTATCAACACTATTGCTAATTGGAAGCTCAATTCCTTCAAAGCCCCATTCTCAACCGTATCTAGCAGCTTCTACCTGGAATCCTCCTATGGAAAATATGGAAAGAAGGAAATCGTAGAATTTTCACCTCCAAGAAACAAACCTAGATCGAAGTTTGGCATCACATCAGAAAATCCATCACCGAGATCATTCAGGCCAACAAATGGACTACATAGGATCTGGTTTGTGGCCAAAGAGAGACAATAATCCTTCAATTTTGAAACCTTCAAACAACCCTCTCTGCTCCTCAATCCATTGGAAAAAACCTCCAAAATCATATCCCTACTCCCTGGACCCGTCCACCACTATGCTTCATCAAGTTGAATTTTGATGGAGTGTAAAAAACAAACCCAGGCCCAATTGACTTTGGTTTCATTTTTAGGGATGAAAAATGAACCATACTTCATATCTCAGTAGGTAGTCTCAGGTGTGATTTGAATAATGCAATAGAGCTTTGCACCCTCATCAAAGGTATCACCCATTCTCATCATCATGGATACCACCAAATTATGGTAGAAGGGGAATCCCAAATAATCCTAAACATGTTAACAAAGCTACTTCATGGCTCCTCTCTGGAGAAGATTTCCCCAAGCTGGAGACTTCTTCACCTCTTGGATTCACTTTGTACTCTTCTACATCCTCATTAAGTTCTAATCCCTTTCCATATCAGATGAGAAGAAAATAAGGTTGTAGACAAATTGAAAAATATAGGGGTTCACTATCCAGACAAGGATCCTCTTTGTGATTCCTCCCAGCACAGTGACCACCCCATATTTGTGGAATGAAAAATCCTTGAATGTTTGGAAGACCTCCCCCTGGATGGGGTGACACCCAACACATAGTGTGCATGAAACCACACTCGACGTTAAATGAACTTGCCACCTGGCCCTTTGATCTTTGTGCCAGTGACGCGGGTGGAAGGTTCCGACTAATGATATAACAAATTGGTCGAGGCATTATCACCCTCATATGAGTTCAAACCAGGATGTTGATGGAAGGTTGCACAGTGGAGGTTGAAACCATAAATTTTGGTACTGGGAGCTTAATGGCCATTTAATGACCATGACATAGGTAGAGAATAGTTCCTTAAGGGTGTTTTGCACCAGGATACAACAATATTCAACTATGTCTCTCTACATGGTGCGACATCGACGTCGAAGGAAGCTCTTTGTTGGGATTATTGTTACCAGGGAGACCATTATCTATGTGACATCCAAAGTGTGGGTGGGGCACACATATTCCAGTCGGTCGACCCGTTTCAGAGGTAGTCAACATGAAAATCTTGAGAAGTCAGGGGAAATGGCCCAGGTCTCCCCCACTCCATCAAGAAAATGAAAATAAACAAGATAGTGGATGCACTTCGTCTGGTTGGGGGTGCATTATTGAGTGGTTTGATCGGTGTGGGTTCTCCTTACGCTCCATCCTGACTTATTTTTCGGGATGGACTTCCTCCGAAATCCCATCTCTAGGTGCCTCACATATTTTGTAATCGTTTTTTATTACATGAACTTTATAAACAACTTACAAAAAAAAATACAAAAAATTATAAATATAATTTTAAATTATTTAGCTCTCTATTTTGGAAATGTGTTCCCAAGCTTCCATTTCCTTGATGTTGAAGCTCCCCAAAAGATATCAAGTTCCCAAAACAATTCCCGTCCAATTGGGGACGTTTCATACCTGTTCCCAAGCTCCCAAAATGTGGAAAACGAGTTTCATAGATGTTGGAGAATGGTTCCCGTGTAACTATGATATAAACACTAATAGGTAGGATTGATCTGCTAAATTCGTGGAAATATGAATTGAAAACAAAAATAATTCATTATAAAAAATATTCGATCAAATTCCTCACAACTAAGATATAAACACTGATAGGTATGATCAATCGGCTTAATTTCATGAAAATACAAATTGAGAACAAGATTTTTCATTGTAAAAAAGATTCGGTCAAATTCCTTGACAACTAAGATATTTTTCAATAAGGTTAGAGAGTATAAATTATAATAATACTTTCAACATAAATTTAATGAATTATTAAAATTTTAAACTCTTTGATTATTTTTGAACTCTTAAAATTTTATTATTGACTATTCGTGAACTCCTACAATTTTACTATTAAAATAATTGGGCATTGATTATTGTTAATTGACACTAACCCAGATCATACACGAGCTTAAACTCCATACATGACCAAGTACATAAATACAATATGTTCTATATCTAATGTTTAATTACAAGGAGAGCTCCTCAATTTATAGGACTGAGGAGATTGAACAAACACCTAAGAGGATTAGTTGGGCAGTTGAAACAATCTACGCGAGATTAACTCACACATTTGTCATGTGTTTAGAATAGATACAATCTAAACAAACACACCAACACCCCCCATAAGTGAAGTGTATGGAGGAACAAATAAGAAAAAATATGGGTCCCAACAACAAGGTCTGATAAGGTACCCATGTACAAACTCTCATAACTCGAGAAAAGGAGAAAAACATGTAGGAAAAATCTCCTCTCCAAAAGACAGAAAAGTGTCAATGTTGAAAATTGTGTTGGAGCTGAAATTGAATAAGATCCCACAAATATGCATTGTAAATAAAGAATATGAGGCCTAGAAAGGTTGAAAGCTCCAATGAATAAGTATGACCAAACTCTGAAAAAGAGGGCCAAGTAACCTCAAAGAACATGGTTGAATTCTGAAGCAGAAGAGGATTGGTTGCAAAGGCATGATAATGGAAAACACTAACAACCATCACAGGAGCAATGAGGCTCATGGATGCCAAAAACTCCTAACATGAAGTATAGCCAAATCTCTAAAGAGGGCCAATTAACCCCAAAATATTAACACAATCAGAGATCCATGTAGAAATACAAATTTCAAACTTCTCAAGAAAAGAGAATGAGTTCTGACACAGAAAGCCAGATGAGGTACTCATGTAAAGTAAAAAAAAAAACATCATAAAATGTGTTTCCTTATGGATGTCAATCGATCTCACCGGAGTGCATGGGTCATTAGTCGCTACAACTATTTAGTCAAAAATAGGAATGGTGCTCGATACGAGGGTCACTCTTTAAAATAGTTTATGTCAAACAAAACCAGTGTAGCATGAAGAATCACCCAATGAAGAATTGCACAACATCCCCCCACAATGTTGAACTGAGTGGAAACGATGATGGAAATGGATGTCACAATTGATGAGTACTAAAGTATGGAGTACGAGCTAAAGGAGACAAAGATGCAAAACAACCTAAGAAAGAAACACTCCAAAGTGGTGAGCTCCAAGAGACTGCAAAACAAGGAAGTAAATGAAGACAAATGCATGCTTACACTCCTGAAATTATCTGCATGAGTGGCACATAAACCACTACTCAAAGGTGTAGAATGAGAGGTACCATAAATAGACATCATGGATAACAATCCTTGATATGGATCATGAAAAACAAATCCATGTTAGGTACCCATTTACAATAGAGGAATCAACCTATGTTCATTGATCTCATGATGAGAAACAAAATCTCAATTAATAAAATCAATATGGTGTGCAACCACTCACTCGACACAGAGTTGAATGCTCTTCAAAACTCCTTAAACACAATAAAAAATGAATATTTCTTTGAATAACTATGACAAAAATATTACCTATAACCTCCAACATACAATACAATGGAAACTAATTATTCCATGAACCTCCAAATAAAAAATATTTAGTAGACAATATCCAAAGATGAACACAAACTATGACTACTATTATTAGAAGGAAAAGAGGTGTAGGCACCCATTCTAAACCTAGTCATCGAAGCCATGCAATGATTCGTGAAGGACAACAATCATAGAACCTAACACAACCAATATGAAATGAATATCATCTCCTTATACAGCGTGAGTAGGAGAACCAAGGTTGTGAGCACAACCAACCAAGCCTTCACTACCCCATTGAAGACCATGGGAAGCTGTCTCTATGACTAGTACAAGATATATGGGTGAAAACCTCCTCCTATGAGAGGGCCAACCCAATACACCCAATGGTCCTTCCAGATCCCCATGGCCAATTCTGGTCCGAATGAGCGAGCAATATTCATGGAAGAGCCTGAGAATGGCCTGTTTTTCCAAGATATTCGCTCCAACCACTAACCCAACACACAATAGTATTGTGATTCCCATGCTTCCTTTATTTGGATCCACAATCATTTCATACCCGATTGAAATGAAAACGTGAGAATAATATCCATGATCACTCCCTAAAAATACGTCATGCCCGACGATAATGTATGCAGAGTAGTTGTGAGGCCTCCAATGAGGTAATTGAGGAGGAAGTAGGAAAGTGTAGAGGAGAGAAACTGTGGGATCTAGTAAAGAAGAGACCTAATAAGGCTGATGTGCCCTCCCATTTCTAAACCCAATTTTACAGTGGGGTTCAGGTGCACTTCATAGATTTTGAATCCATCAAAGATCATTACAAACACTAGGAAAGCGTAAGCTATGACTACCACAATTAACCTTATTGGAGACTTAGCCAGAACGAGCATCTTATCTATGGCCATGGCCAATCCAAATCCTGCAAAGACAAAAAGGAAAGTGCATATAAATTATGCAAGTACTTCCCTCACACACTCTGGATGAGTGGCCTCATTTAGAGAATTATATATCCCAACAAACGATCCCAAAATCCCTCCATGTGGAGATCCCAAGGCTACCCGAAGAGGAGCCACCTAGTCATGAAGAAAAATCTCCCATGTCAGATGAACCCCCCGATCAGACTGAAGAAATAAAGGGTTGAATTCATAATGAAGAACCTCTGAAATATTCTCTTCCAATGCTCGTCATTCCAGAGGTGATTGAACCACCTCCTGAAGAGACAATCACACCTCTAGTAGAAGAAACAACATAGGCTCCTATTGAAGAGGCACCTCGTGAAGAAGCGAAATACGACGTTCTTTCTACAACAAATCGAGCACGCCGACGATGATGGCAGCTATGATAAACGCCCTGCCTCACCACCATTGAAAAAAAAAACTAAGTGATGGAGAAAGTTCTATGACTTGCTTTGATACCATATTGTGAATCGAGACTAACGAGGATCATACACTAGCTTAAACTCCATACATGACCAACTGCATAAAGACAATATATTTTATATCTGATGTTTAATTACAAGGATAACTCCTCAATTTATAGGATTGAGTAGGCCCAACAAACACCTAAGATTAGTTTAGCAGTTGAAACAATCTATATGATCTTAACTCACGCAATTATCATGTGTTTAGAATAGATACAATCTAAACAAACACACCAACATTGATAAACAATAATCCAACTAGTTTTCATAACAATATTCATCAATGCATATTAAAAATTTGTAATATCTTAATTATTTAATAACATTTTTGATAAATGTATTGTTTATACATTTATCACTAGTAGAACCATGGCAGTGACATTGACAATTGGCTAATGTAGTGGTTATGGCTAAGTTGGAAAGATTCACCTTCTCATCTTGTCTTTAACAACCTACTCAACTTGAGCTCACCATGCCATCTCTAGGAAAGATACTTTTGTTGGTGTTTCTCTCTTGGCCCAATGTGTCTCCTTAGACACATATCCTAATGAAGTACGACATATAATAGCTTTAAAGAATCACTCGTGAAACTAGAAGATTCTTATATGGTCATCTTCATGTCTAAGATTATGGAGGGAGTGAAACGAGTAGGTACGTTGTGATAAGGAAATCTAATTTATGCTTGAAAATAGAGTAAAAGAAAAATTATAGAATTAGTTTTCTTACATATTTCTTAGGCATGGCCTTGTTTGATATATTCCCTCAAAACTTTCTCTCATATTTCAACAATGACCATCCTGAATCCCAACATATAAATTTATCTAAGGACATGGTATTGAGACAAGAGCAATCAAATGGTGAAAATCACGTTAATCTAAGTTGATATTTTGAATCGAACGAAATATATGCATCAATTCAAGAAGTAAGATATGATATTTGTTGTTCAATCTATATAGAAAACAATTAAGCTATATTACTAAACATTTTCAATTTAGATCCTTTTTTTACCTATTTCTATCTCTTTTATAGAGTCCCCTAGTCCAAGTTCAACGATTGAAGGTTCCTTTTGTTTAGCATCGACTCATCCAATGAATGTTGTTTCATTCACTACACCTCTAAATCCTACTCTGTATTAGTTGGAGCTCCACATGATTTGAATTTACCAAATAAATGGAGTAACTAGAGGACTCATAATTTGAGGATTCATTGACGCAACAACTTCAGATCATGAATCATATAGTCTTAGAGGTAGTATGGGCATTAGCTATTGGTAGGTACATAAATCTAGTTACCTTAGGTTAAAAATACATGAGTGCATAGTGATATTGTGGTAAATCTTAAAAAGAAGCACTTGAAAGAAGTTACATATGCAAGTTAAGACTGATATAGATGGATGTCGGTGGCCTCCCACCTATTCCAACTGGTTCATTTTGGCAGTTTTTGTTTTTCCTAGTTTTTGGGTCCCTGAATTGCGGGGCCGTTTTGAGGCCCTAAACAACATTTTTAGGGCTTGCCATAGACCTTTTCAACGAGCTATCGTATTCCTAAAACAAAGATCGTATGCAAAAGTTATGACCCCAAGAAGTTGATGTACTAACTTATCCAAATGGGGCCCACATGACTTTTGGCGCTTCATCTCCTAGGGTTAGGTTTTTGGATGTCTAGGGATTTTGACATTATTGTTATTGTAAAAAGGCCTTCAAAGCCTCATTGTAATGATCTTCTTGTGAATGAGCACAAATGTCTCATCTCTTCTTAGAGATAAGTCGCCACCATTCCAACAAGATTGTTTTCCACTGCATTTTACAGTTTCAGCTTATTTCCTTATTGAATAGAAAACCAGTTTTACTGTATCTCTATTATTCTGTGTTAAGAATATTTTAGTAATCTGTATTCATTTCATTCTGCTCATAAAATACGGATTAGTGGTATCAGAGCGGTCTGCTCCTTGTCGTCTTAATGCATGTCCCCAACGAGGCCATGGTACAAAAAATTGGGTCTTGAGTGTGTTTCTCTTGAGGACAAAAGATCTCGCATGCCGAAATGACCTCTCATGGCGGGAGAAAAGAAATATGACAGGACATGAGAGCCTTTCAAAATGTTTCTTGAGGAATCCCTCACGCAACAGAGGAACGAGATGATGGATAGTTTCGTGCAAATCCTTCGGTGGCTACCAACAGGCGACGCATCTTCCTCGAGCGGAGGTGCCACCCCCTTCAAGGTACAAATCAACTTCGATATTCCTATATTTGAAGTTCAGATAGACGCAGATGCTATAGACAAGTGGTTGAATCTACTAGAAGTGTATTTTTCTGTCCATAACTTTTCACATAGAGAAAAAATTACTTTTGCGCTCCTCAAAATTGTTCCCCATGTCAAATATTGGTGGGAAACTTTCTATGAGCAAAAGGAAACAGAGGAACCCTCATTATTTACAGTCTTGGCCACCTGGGAATCCTTCAGGGATGTTATTAAGGAACAATACTACCCTGTCGGAAGTTATGACAAATTGTATACCAAATGGACCACACTGTGGAAAGAAAGAGACCAAGCAGTGCCATATTTCACAAATATCTTTCATACCCTGCGCACCAAGTTGGGTATCAACGATTCAGAGCGACATCTGGTGCTCAAGTATTGTGGTGCTCCGCATATATACATCCAAACCAAAATGGAATTTCTGGACATATCGTCCTTGGGCATGGCCTATCGATATGCCATCAAAATCGAGTAGAAGCTCAAACAAAATATGTGTCAATTTGGGCCTGGGAACCCCTCACAACAAAAACCAGGAAATGGCGGCCCCAACCTACAGAACAAAGGACAGAGAAAATATGTAAAATATCATGACAACCAGTCCAAGCCGCAATCAGAGAAGGACACTGGAAATACAAAGAAGGATACCAGGAAGCGACGCGACTTCCATAAGAGCCCTTGGCATAACACGGTTTATTGTTGCTCAAAGCAGTTGTTGGTGGCCGAAGTGAAAGCCTATGAATTAGATGCGGGTTCTAACTCTGAGTCATAACCAGAAAGGGGAAGACAGATCATTGACATGGAACCCATTTCCATCATTTCTACCACCAAGCTCCAGCCTAGTGAACCAGACGAGCTAGAAGAAGGCGAGTGCCTTTTCCATTCACAAATGTGGGTAAAATGCACTCCACTGCACTTCATTGTTGATAGTGGTATATAGAATAACCTCATCTCAGAAGAAGTTGTCAAGTGGCTAGCCCTGTCGACAATGCCGCACCCGCAACCATACACCATTGGATGGCTTCACCAAGGAAGCGATCTCCACGTTAGCCAACAGTGTTGATTTTCGTACGGCATCAAGCCCTTCAAAGATGAGGTATTGTGTGATGTTTCTCCTCTCGAAGTTTGTAATTTTATTTTGGGCCAACCTTATTTATGGAAACGTCATGTTGTATATGAGTCTAGGCCTCGTAGTGTTATTATTACTTTGAACATAAAATTATGAAGGATACCCGAGGTTGTCCCTCCTAGTGTTATTTCCTTGATCTCTGCCAAGCAATGTAGGAAGGTCATCTCTCAGACCGGGAAATTTGTCTTCTTTGTGATTCACTCTCAGAGTCAGCTAAAGATCGCAACCACATCCAAGGCCTTCACAGTCGTTTCTCTCTCCACACAATAGAAGCAAGAGGATAAGGTCGTAGAAGAATACTCAAATATCTTCTCCTCTCCTACCGGGGTATCTTTGCACTACCAGGTCAAGCATCCCATTGATCTGACCGTAGGGGCATCGCTACCCAATGGGACGGTCTACCGTCGATCTCTGTTAGAAAATGAGGAGATCAAGAGGCGGATCTAAGAACTTCTCCACAAGGGGCACATCCGTCCCAGCTCATCACCTTGTGGGAGTCCAATCATACCGGTGTAGAAGAAATATGGGACCTGGAAACTCTGCATTGATTACCAGGCCCTAAATAAAATCACAGTCCATAAACAGTACCCGATTCCCCGAATCAATGACCTCCTTCATCAACTCACGAGGGCCAAATACTTCAGTAATATTGATCTGGAATATCGCTACCACCAAGTCCCAATAGAACAAATAGATGTATGGAAGGCCGCCTTCAAGTCAAAATAAGGTCTTTTTGAATGGTTGGGCATGCTATTTGGTTTGACAAATGCTCCAACAAATTTTATGAGGATGATGGATGATATCCTGTGACCTTTAACCAGTAATGTTGTAGTGGTGTATCTGGATGGCATCCTCATATACAACAAGACTTGGGAGGAACAATTGTAGCATATTCAACAAGTTCTACACACCCTGCGACAAAACAAACTATATGGAAACTTGAAAAAATGCTCCTTTAGAATGGACAGGGTCCATTACTTAGGCTACATCGTTGATAATCATGGTGTGCATGTGGATCCAACCAAGATCTAGGTCATCCGTGACTGGCCAACCCCAACCACACTCACCAAGCTTCGGAGCTTCTTGGGCCTTGCCAATTTCTATCTCAGGTTTGTGTTGGGATTCTCTCATATCGCATGGGCCCTTAGCCAAGTAACCAGGGGTGGCGGTAAGGAATTTTTTTTGTGGGGCATGTCCCAACATAAATCCTTCGATGACTTGAAGCAACATTTGTTCTCATCCCAAATAATTTCATTACTGGACTTGCAACATCCCTTTGATATCGAGACATATGCTTCAGACTATGTTGTGGGTGTCATTCTCACTCAACATGGCCACCCCATGGCGTATCATAGTGAGACACTATTAGATGTTGTGCATAAGTACCCTACTTACGACAAATAAATGTACTCCATTGTGAAAGCCTTCAGCTAGTGGAGACATTACAGTTTGGGAAATGAGACAATCATCCACACTGATCACAAGCCACTACAGTTCATGTAGACCCAAGGCAAATTGCAGAATGATCGCCATCAGAAGTGGTCCACATACTTATAACAGTTCCACCTCAACATCAAGTATAAAACATGAAGTACTAATTGAGTTGTTGATTTCCTCAGCCGACCTCCAGTCGCGGAACTCACCATGGTGCTAGACTCTTGCAGCCTTGAAACCTCCGGATGACCCCACCTCTATGAGACGGACCTTGACTTCTCTACCACCTACCAAATGTTGGGATCAAACTCAGTGGTCACTAATTTCCATATTTAGGACGGGTTGTTGTGTCATCTATGCCAACTATGCGTTCCATCAAGCGAGCGCGTGAAGCTGATTTGGGAAGCTCACTACAGTCGGGTGGCATGATACTTTGGCATCGAAAAGACAGTGGAAGTGTTGCATAAACATTTCTACTGGCTGAAACTTTGACAAGATGTCGACAAATATATCAGGTCCTGCACCGCCTATGCTATTGCCAAACCGACCACTAAGAAACAGGGCTTGTAGACCCCTCTGCCTACTCCTGACAAGCCATGGGAATCCATCTCAATGGACTACATGTTGTGCCTCTCATCCACCAAGAGGGGAAATGACTGTTTTTTTGTGGATTTTGATCACTTTTCCAAGATGGCGATTATAGCCGCCTGCAAGAAGAACATCACTGCAAAGGCCACTGCCAAGCTCTTCTTTGAACGCGTCTGGGTACACTTTGGGATCCCACAAACCATTGTCTTAGATCAGGACAGTCGGTTCCTCAACACATTCTGGTCGAGCCTATGGTCACTATTGGATACCAAGCTCACCAAATCCACTACCTTCCACCCCCAGACAGATGGCCAAACTGAGGTCATCAATCGGATGATCGTACATATCCTGCGCATGTACAATTCCAAGCACCCCCACACATGGGATGAGAGTCTTCCCTATGTCCAACATAGCTACAACCGATCCCTATATAGCTCAACTAACCACAACCCCTTTCAGTTGGGGTTGAGATTCCAACTATTGGGCCCCATGGATGTTGCACTACCCATGGAAAACACCTTGGCTGACTCATCCCCTGCTCCACCAGATGATGAAAAATCCACCCGGTTTATTGAGTGGATCTATCACATTCGCCAATAGGTTCAAGATATTTTACAGAAGTCCAATGGCAAGTACAAACAACACCATGATCAACATTGGGTGCCACATAAGTTTGAGGTGGGAGACAAAGTTTGGTTGCACTTGCAGAAAGAACACCTTACAGGGCCCCATCGAAAGATTCGCCCACTCCGATATGGGCCATACACCATCACCAAGGTTGTGGGTGACAATGCTTTTGTGCTCAAGATTCCCCCTTTCCTTGGCCAGCACCCAGTCTTCAACGTGGCCCTCCTTCGGCCATATTTCCCACCATTATTGGACACCTAAGAGATAGCAGAGCAGTTGACACCAATAGATCTCAACTCCGACTGCATGCAACATGCATCCAATGATCATATTGTGGACACACAGATCAAGGGAATCTGACGTCAAAGGATCCAACTTTATCGAGTTGTCAAAGAAGGGCAGCTCTTGCACCAAGGCAAGTGGCTCACCCAGGGCCAAATTCAATAGAAATTTCCTCATCTAATGGGGGAACTCAACGCAATGGAGACCATTGCTTCCTAAGGGGGGATGATTGATCTAGATGGATGTCGGTAACCTCCCACCTATTCCAACTGGTTCATTTTGACAGTTTTTTTTTTCCAAGTTTTCGGGTCCCTAACTTGCGAGGCCATTTTGAGGCTCTAAATAGCATTTTTAGGGCTCTCCATAGTCAAATATACACTTTGACAAATTACAACAAAATGTGTAGTCCTCGGATAGACCTTTCCAACGGGCTATCGCATGCCTAAAACGAAGATCGTATGCAAAAGTTACGACCTCAGGAAGTTGATGTACTAACTTACCCAAATGGGGCCCACATGACTTTTGGCGCTTCATCTCCTAGGGTTAGGTTTTTGGATGTCTAGGGTTTTTGACATTCTTGTTTATTGTAAAAAGGTCTTCAGAGCCTCATTGTAATGATCTTCTTATGAATAAACACATCCGTCACATATCTTATCAGAGATAAGCCACCACCATTCCAGCAAGCTTGTTTTCTGCTGCATTTTACAGTTTCAGTTTATTTCCTTATTGAATATAAAACTGGTTTTATTGTATCTCTGTTATTATTTGTTAAACATCTTTTAATAATCTGTATTCATTTTGTTCTTCTCATAAAATACGGATCAAAGACATACAATAACCAATCTAAGGAAATCAATTGTGTGTTTTTCCTTTGTGCATGTTTATTGTGAATTCTAGCCTGAAACGATGTCTAACCACATGGTATTCTTAGCTAAAAGGAAATAGAGGTGATGGATATTTTTCCTACACTAATCCATGAGAAAAGAATGTGTAAAAATTAGAACATAACAGTTGCAATAATAAACAAACTTAAACAATACATGCAAGCATGAGATAATGATAATGAGATAATGAGAAAACCCCCACACTCTAAAAAAAACTCATGTATTATTTAGTAAATAACTGGTTCCACTACATTATAGAGTCTTTGTTCTCTCAAGAAGAGTATTCAACAACGAGCTTCATGCATATACTATGGATTCCAAGGCGACAATGGTCTCTCAGGCCTCTACAGGCCAACATGCCAACTCTTGATGCCTATTCCATGAGGCATATTACAATTGATAGAGTATACCAAGCCATTAAATATGATAGAGTATACCCAACATTCCTCCCTTTAAACTTGACTTGGGATAAACACCTACCCCCCTGAAAATTTATTAACCAAGTTTAGGAAATACAACATGCCCCATATCACCTAGGTCTACATCTAGACTTTATATCGATGAACCATCAAACCATGAGTACGCATGCCTAAATAGGTCTTACAACTATAGTCCCATTTACATGTCATAAAATCCAACTCCATAAAAATACAAGTACAATTGTGTGCTAGAGCATGTGAAACATCAACCTATTTCATTGGAAACATCTCTCCTTCTCCAAATACAATTACATAGTCCAAGTACATCTCAACCAAATACTTATGTTACTACTATATGCTAAAGCAAATGATGTAAGAAACATCAACATCCCTTTCTGCTCCAAACACACTGACATAGAGGTTCAAGTACTTATTTGACCATTATATGCTTGAGAAAATGATGCGAGAAACATCTAGAGGTCCAAGTACTTATTTGACCATTATATGCTTGAGAAAATGATGCGAGAAACATCTACTTGCTTCTTTACCAACATTCCTCTGTGCTCCAAATACAGTTACACATACCAAGTACTTATAAACTAAATACTTATGTTACCGTTGTATACCCAAGAAAATGATGCTTATGGTCCTTTTGAGAGCGTAAGGGGTATCTAGGAGAGATCAGTGGAGCAAAAATAATATTCGTTTAAGCAATGGAATCTGACATCCAATTTATATAAGATAAAAAGGTTGCCGACACGCTTTCCATTTTGAAATGAACAAAGTATTGAAAATAAGTGCTGCACTGATCCTGCTGTCTCCAGGGAATTATTAATACTTGGTCCTATGCTTTTATTTTTCGCAAGATATTCAGCGAGCAATACAAGGGTCAAAAATAGGTTAGATTCAGTGACAACACAATCAGATTCTGAAAGCTGCTGCAAACATAATATTCTCTCAGTTCTAAATGATAATAATTGATGTCCACGACATTTCCACAAACATAATATTTCTGTTCACAATGTATGGGGAATAACGTTCGTGATTCATGGAATAAATAGTCGAGGTTTTGGTTTTGTGTTGTATGATTGTTATTATCGGTGTGATCGTTGTTGATTCAAAGTTCAGTATGAAAAAACAATCTAATGTTATATGTCCAATCAAATTTAGTGAGTATGATTGGTAATTGAGAATTTTATTTTTTAAGGTGGTTAAGGTTCAAAATTGTGGTAGTTAAGAGGAGATACTTAAAAAATCAGTTTCGTGCTCCTGGAGTGTGGCTGATTTTGATGGTTTATTAGATTAATTTAATGTTTTTGGATAGTAGTTTCTTAGACTACAGACCAATTTAATGCCCCTAGATTGTGGCTGATTTTGAAACCAACTATTATGGTTTCTTAGACCATAGACCAACTTAAATGCCCTTGAATTGCAATTTGTTAGACTACAGACTAGTGCCACATAAATACACTAACAAACAAAAAACAAATTAATGCAACAATTAAAATTTATCAGGACACTCTTAAAATTCACATAAAAATCAATTTTTTTTTATCATGACTCTATTAATCTCACCATGACATTCTTAGTCTATAAAAATTATGTTAATTCTTTTTATATCTATAATATAATATTTATATTTTTAAATATATTTAAAAACTCTTATGATTCTCTTAGTTTGTGATATTACTTGCATTATTACAACTCATAAGTATAGTCTAAATATTTGACATTTGATATTTGTCCAAAATTTGGCAAGAAATTGGTGTATTTGTAGATTTGAGTGGTTAATTCTGCGTAATCTTTTTCAACAAATTGAATCCATTTCTACATTCAGAAATGCAATTTAAACAACAAAAAATGTGATTTCCTGTAGATTATAATATATCTTAATTTACTAGCAAACATAAACATAGTAATATGTCTTAATTTGTTCTTTATAAGTTAGAGGTTTTTTATATTTGCCTAAATCTAATAAAAGATCCGGTACTTATCTTCAATAATAATTAGATTATCTTTATTTTATTTTATTTTAAATTTATATATTTATGATAAACCTTTTATTGAATAGTATATCCCTACCTGCTAGTCAAAATCACCCGGGATTCCTTACATAAATAAATCCTCAAAAACCAATCCAATAAAACTAGCCAGACTTACCATAATGAACTTATTGTAATTTGAATATTTTAAACTGATTGTATTTATTCAATTTTTACAATTCAATATAATATAAATATTGTTACTTACCATGGATAAAGTTAATTATATATTAAAATAATAATAAATTATTTTAACTAAATTATATATATATATATACATATATATAATTATTTCAAACATCATATATCTCAGCGCGAACTGAAATAAGCAATCAATTAAGAAGCTGAGAATGATTATGGGTGGAGGAATGAATGATTCGAAGCATAAATAAAACACAATTATAAATCTTTGTAAGGTCAGAGGGAAAAGGAAAAGCCCGCAAGCCAACGTTCAACTAGACAGCTATTTATACGAGATGAGGAAGTGCTATGAGTGCAGCCATGCACTAGCACTAACATAGGCTGGCCAGGGAATATTTGCTGCTAGGAACTAGAAAAATTCCTTCATTATCTCAGCAAATACCCATAAACTCAATTACACTTTCTTCAAAGTTTCATGAATGGCAGAACGTAGGAAAAAATCCCAAGG
Organism: Picea engelmannii; assembly: GCA_009831015.1. Taxonomy (NCBI): domain Eukaryota; kingdom Viridiplantae; phylum Streptophyta; class Pinopsida; order Pinales; family Pinaceae; genus Picea; species Picea engelmannii. The sequence continues at coordinate 158,875 of ML796893.1, read as the reverse complement.
AATAATGAATGACAAGTGTACTTGCATGCCCTTTTGGTAATAAGAGACCGTGTGCTTTTATGTATAGTTCACTTATCTCCCCTTTGGAAAACTAATCTAAAGGTAAGTGAATGATTTAATATTTATAAGCAAATGTTAAAAGACTTAGGTATTAAGCAAATGTTAAGATACTTAGGATAAAAAACAGGTAGCACTAAAATAATAATATTTCTTCTTAATCTAAGTCTTTTTTCTTCCCCTCTCATATACTCATAGCCCCCTTTCTCTTTCCTTCTTTGTTTGCAGTTCTTAGTGTCTTTATATTATATTTCAATATACATATTTATAAATTCAACTTTTATATTTTACTTAGACCACTTATAACAATTTTATCATTACATATACATTCATAATCTAGGGTTTTAATTAGGGTATTACATTATTCTCCTCCTTGAAATTACTTCCAAATATATTATTATTACTATTATTATTTGTTTGTTATATTGGTTACTTCCCTTCCCTCCACTCCCACTCCCACTCCCACTATGTTTATTATCTTCATTATTGTTATTATTGTTTTTATTATTATGTCAATTTATATTTATATTTATTTTATGTTATGTAGCCTTACATCATATAGAATACCACATTCTCATGTCATGAATTCCACCATGATGAGATGGAAGGTTTAGGCAACACTTTGATACATCATTCAATCACCTCCCCAATATTCGTTCGACCATCTGGACACCTTTCTCTTCAACTCAAATACAACACGACGAAAGATACACCCTTTTAATGATCTCAACTGTTGGAAAGAAGGTTACAGTCTAGGACATTTAAACAAGAAGGGATACCATTAGATACTTGTGAAATCCTATATCATTCCCAAATCGAATAACAATATTTCCTTACACATGGATAGCTCTCATGGGAATCACCTCTACAATAAGATCATATGTCCCGACTTGCCTTGGTTATTACCTCTTAACCAACACAACATTTTATTTTATTTTGTTTTATTTTATATGAATGCATTATTTATTTTTAAACAATCTTCATACACCCAAGGCTTCCTACCTTTATCATACCCCATCTAGGTATCATTCACATAATTGCATTCAAATAGTAAAATAATATGAACTTATGATATCAAATCAAGAATAAAAGAATTCTTACCTAAATTCTCTTTAGTACATATGAAATATAAACATAGCCAAGTCCATACCTCCATGCCTTCCATCAACATCCATAATGTTAAGCTCACATAATCCTTTCACCAACCTTTTGATCATCACTTTCTTGTACTTACCCTTTCTTCACAAGGTTGATTTCCATAAACAATAATATCATCAACATGTTTAGCCATGCTCTCAACCATTTTTGGTTATACAAGCACAATCAATCATATTTAATCATCACTCCATAATTATTTCATATGTAACAACATACTACTATTAGTTAATATGCACTCTATATTCAAATCTATATGCACTCTACTACATAATATCTCTCAATATGCCCACTAGTGCATATGCATTGTAGTTATGTTATTCTCTCACATTTTCTAACACTCCCATGCCTTAAAATTGCCTACATATAATAACTTCAATGGTGCTCTGCATACAACGAAAAAGGTGAAACTTGTGTGCAATAGTTATAAATGCACTGGTACACTTGTATTATAGTAATGCACTAGGGCATGTTTGTAAATAACAAACCAATACGTTTTGACAATAAAAACATTGAAAAAAAAAACCTCTTCTACAACCTCCACCCTCCCAATTTTTTTTATTTATATGGAACATCCGTTAAAATCCATGCAGTCAATAGAGGAGGTTGTAGTGGAGTGTTTTTTGAAATTTTTTCCAAATTTTGTAACACTAAAATCCTCCACTAGAGGGTCTTTTCATTATAGTGCTGGCTAGTCCAATCAACATACAACCTCTCCCTCTAGGGCACACTTTCATTCTTAGAAACCACATTTCTCTATTTAGGAATCTAAGTAGAGTCCTAGAAAACTAACTTTGTCAATAAGAAATACTAGTAGCTTCACAAACATATTTAACCCTCTAGACATAGACATGCACAATGACCTGGTTCCAATAGCAAAGGAGAAAGCACCCCCAACATATGTAGTTTCACCAAGAATTTATTTAGTTGATCTAATTGATGAGCCGAATGATCCAAATAATATAAGGAGTTAGGATTACAAATATACTCTTAGTAGTTACAACTTTATCTTAGTTGATGCTTACTTAGAAAAATACTACTGAAAATAAAACAACTCCTAATGCCATAGGTCGTCAGCCCATGAAAAGAGTCCCTCAAACTCATCCCACACTCCCATACATGCCACACTCTCTATTCAATACAATACATAGGCACACTTCAATTGTGGTACCTTCATCACCTCTCATCCATATGGAGGATTATTCACTAAACTTTTTGAGCCTCAGTTACACTTTCATAGAGACATCTAGCCTCATGACAAAGCTTGGATGATCATAACAATAATATAACCTTTCACTCTAATGCACATTCTCAAACTCACGGTAAATATACACCATCCTCTACTTCTAGCCTATATAACATCACAACAACATAAAAACACTTCCTGCATCAATATTTTTACAAGCAAACCTCAATTAAGTAATACACACACCCTAGGGGGAATGGCATATAAGAAAATTGCACTCATATATTTTTCATCTTCATTAAAATATGGTTTTGTGAGTATCTATTTTATTTTTCAACTTATGACTCACCACCAACACAACGGGTCACCACTAATTCACTCACTATCCATGGATCTCTCTCTCTCATAGTGTCATCCTAAACCTTGTTTTCTATCATTTACTATATCTCTTCAACAACAAGATGCATGGATATTTATAGGGGAATCCTCCCTTCTTTTGGATGGCTATGATGTTTCTTAGACATGTAGACTCCCCTTCATAAACTCTAGCTCTAGTTCTAGCCACACATAATCAGTCCACCAATAGTATGCCCTTCTACCCATTTTGGCTGCAACACATCAAAGACATGCCTCCCTTGTAGAGTATGATGGGTCTACCTTATTTTCTGATCATTTCTTAGCCATCTCCAGTGCCTTACAAAAATAACATTCAGCTAGAAACACATAGTGTATGATGTCTATCCAACACACTGCAATTACCTCGCTATTTTCATTGGACATAGCTCCACAACTCCTACAGTAGAAAATTATTTCTTCCATAGAGGTATGGATGTTTACTTTACCGATATTTTAATCCTTGTAGGTGATGCCATCTAAACTTCTTCTTTCAGGGATATCAACACATGAAAAGGGACACTGACCCATTTTTTGTTCCTGCTCTTTATCTCACAAGTGTCTTTAGTAGTGTTACAAATATTGTGTTGTTGGCTTCCTCTCTGTTCCAACTCCAACTCCTACTAATGGAAATCTCATCATCTCTATTTTTTCTAGTAGCATCAACCAATTAGATCTTAATTTCCCATAGCACATCAACATTACTTCTCCAAATTTGCAAAGCATATTTTTCTTCAATGGTTTCATTCTTAAATTGAGAGGAAAGAAGGTACACTTTTAGACTAAATCAAGAGGGACTAATGTAGAGCAACAAAGGTTCCCTCCCTAAGGATGATGCACCGCTTAGTCCAACAATGCCCAATTTATTCTAAAACAATGACTCAATATCACCTAGCCCTTAAGGACAATGTTTCCTCATTTCCAACTATTTTAGTTAGCAATGATTGAATTGTAGCATGTAGTTGCATCTTTCCAACCTTCACGCTACATGTAGGAGGTGTTTATTATTTCTTTCTCATTCCTTAAAAAAAATGAAAAAATAAGGTCCTAAAATAGAGAACCTTACTCTCTCTCCCAATTGGTAGGTAATAGTGGTTGATGAAAAAAGAGGAGGTACATTTGAAACTCAGTCTATGTTCCTAGCCTAGGTGATATTCCATATTTTTTCCAAGAGTACTACCCCATATGTAGTCTATGTCTAGGGAGGTGCAATAGATAATTCCTTCACTTATATCTTTGTTAGCATATGAAAGGGTCCCTCAATGAAAGGAAATATTTTGAAGAAGTGGGTTACTCCTAGAAAATTCCCACCCACACGTTTTAGTGTTTTGTTGTGTGCATATCAAGTAGATCCATTGTATTCTTATATAAAGGCCATTTGGATAACATAATAAACTAAGCCATATTCCTTTGAGGCTAGTCATATTTCTTTTTCTCTTTGGATTTCTCTTGTTATTGGGTAAATTATTGTCCTAGGCTATGGGATTCACCTTCTTAGATAGGGTTTCTTTGATTGAAGATTAAGATTCACATCACATATCCTAATAATTCTATAAATAAATAAATTTATAATCATCATTACATGATTATTCTTTGTCATCAATATAGGATAATATTTTCTTTCTCCCCCACACACAAACAAATATCCATTAGATATAACTTGGGTGGATGTATCTTAGGTGGTTGAGAGGAATTTACATTCATTCCTCCCAACCACCTAAGCTACATCCAATATATATATATATATATATATATATATATATATATATATATATATATATATAATTTTGATTTCAAAACATTTATAATTCTATATAATATAATTTTTATTTATAATTTTTTATTTACCACTTTTCTTTCATTTTTATTACAATGTGTGAAGAAAATATTTTATAATCATTATTGAACGTTATTTTTTGTCATTGTGATGTTAATTTTTTCAATATATACACATAATTATCATTTTATATTTAAAAATATTGCACTTTAACCAAACAAATTACAAAAAAGATATAAGAGGTAGAAGCCGAATGTCCTATAGATAGAACTAGAGAATGTATCTAGTGGTGATAAACATTATTTTTCATTCCATTCTATTATATTTCTACAAATTTATTTTCAAACAAACAACTTAAGTAGATAAATACCATGAAAAACATATTAAAGCAATGAATGAAAAATATTAATATATCTGCCTAATGTGGGAATTAGCTTTATCTAGCTACCCCGACACTTGCTCATTAGTTTCTAGGCTTTGCTCCTCCTCCTTAGTAGTTATGGATTGAACCCTTGCTCCTTATTCTCCTAGTTTTGACCTGTGGGAGAAATAGAACTCTATGGATTTGAAGACCCTAGAGAGAAACTATGCATTGTAGTTTCCTTTGTAGAAGTATTTAATCACCTCCACATGACAAGGCATTAGACATAAGAACACCCTAATGGGTAGTAATTATGCTAACCAAGTATCACAATAATGATCTACATACAAAGATCCAATTAATTTTGTTGGGATGATCGTGTATGTGTTCAAATATTGCTACCATTCTCGAATTCCAACTATATGTTGCATCATGTACATTACACACACAATGGTTTGAATGTCACTGGATATCTTAATTTTCTACCCAAAATACATCTTCTAACACTCCCAACTAGCTAAAATATTGAAAACCCCACACTAAGTTTCATCTATCTGTTGGATTACTGAGAGAGGGGGGGGGTGTGAATCAGTAATAGAGCAATTTAATCCTTTTTAACCATATAATCCAAGTGTTATATCAATGAATCATTATCATCCAATAACTGCAGAGTAAATAAGCAATGAAAAAATGAACAAACATACACATACACAGTACACCAGTGTTTTACGTGGAAACCCAAATCGGGAGAAAACCACTGAATGCTTTTTCTTATATGTCTTGAAGAATTACATTCATTGGAAGCACCAACTTCCTTTGTTTTCCATTTGCAATTGGAAGGAGGCTCCAACCCCCTTGTTTCTCAGGCTACAACTTAAGGGAAGCTCCAACTCCCCAATTCTCTAGCTATAACTAGAAGGAGGCTACAACCCCCTATGTTTTCCGGCTACAACCGGAAGGTGGCTACAACCACCTGTCCTTGCCCTGTCCTGCTACCTTGAAGTAGAAGTAGAATGATGGAACCACTGTCAACTTGTCACTGTGAGATATATCGCTATAAACCTGCACCAATAAATATGAACCATGCATCAACCATGAATCAACCTATACCTCAACCTGTAATCAACCTGTACTATAAACAAGTGCATCAACCATGCACCAACTTGTACAAAATAACCTGTAATCAACCTGTACCATAAACAAGTGCATCCAACCATGTACCAAGTATGTACCAATCATGTGTCAACTACTCATCAACTATGACTCATCAATATGTACCAACATTATCAACTATACACCTCATGTATTTGCGAACTCATCAACTACTTGTCTCAACCATGTACTCAACATGTACCTCAACCAAAATCCCTCATCAATTTCATCATCCAAATCTGATTTGTAGCTTTGTAATAGACCTGGTGTATATGAACACATTCCTGCAAACCTTCCTTAACTTCAACAACAAGAGACTATCATTTTCGTCAAACGTTTCTTTAGTCTCACATGCCTAGTTTTGGATTATTCAACAACCCTAACTTGAAGTAATCATAACTTTGTACCTGTAATGTATAAATATATGAAACTAATATACAATATTATTCAGTTGGTTTTATGCAATTCCTCTAGGTTTCACTGCTTGGAACCTCTTAGAAAAGGAGTTATAGCAAAAATGACATACCTTGCTGAATTCTGACTTATTCTAGAGAGCGACCTTGTAGAGTGTGCCCTGCATGAAATATTTGTTGAATTGATCGGAAAATGTTACAAAAAATACTATAGACTGTACCCTAAACACCACATTTTGTTTCACTGAATTTGGATTTGTTATGAATAAGTTATGACATTTTTACCCGAAACACCTGTTTTGACTAGTTTCAGGACTAGCCACAAACCCTATTTTCCACGGAGTGTAACTCCAAAAATAAAATGACCCACAAGCTGAATTTGTTATCACAGATAATTGGATATGTTTTATCAATGTCATAGTAATTTCACATTCTGAATCATTATATAAAAAAAGGTATAGTGAAAATGGTGAGATGACCTGCAAATAACATACCTTAGAAAGCACCATCAAAAGAATTTATCCTTCCTTGCATTTCGGCCTTCTTATCTTCACCTTCCCTCAAAATTTTAACTTAGATATCCTTGGTTACCTCAGACACCTATATATATTCAATATGCTCAAGTGTGATTAAAATGAGAGAGCCTTGCCTCTTATTTATACTCTCCAAGTAGCTTCCTTAAAGACATCTTCTAGGTCACTTGGCCCCACTTTCCTTATTTTAGGGTTAACCCACTTCTAATTTCTCCATTAAATTTATTATTGAAATATTTATTTTGTATTCACTTTGAATTATAATACACTCATTACTTCACTTTATTATTTACCTTTTAAAATCTCTTAAACCACTTTGACTACTTTGACCTTTTGGGGCTTCTAGATGACATATGAGGGTCCTCCAACTTCATAAGGCCATAACTCTCAAACTGTGAGGAGTTATGTGACGTTCCACATACCACTAGAAATGGAATGACATGTACTATCCATATAGAATATTATTATCTGAAAATATATCATAACTCATACTGTTATCCATCAAACAAACTTGGGTCCATTACCCAAACCTGGGGTCTCCAACTTCTCATGGCCATAACTCTCTAACTGTGAGGAGTTATGTGACGTTCCACATACCACCAGAAATTGAATGAAAATCACTATCCATCTAGGATAGTTTACCTAACAAATTCATTGCCCTTCATCTCATTATTCCACAATTAAGCATGGGTTCTCTTACTCCGCAAAGCGTCTTCCCGCGAGGGCTTTCACCATAAGGGGACCACTTTGGAGTTCATCCACCTTTACTTCTTATCAACCATGAAAATATAATAATGATTCATCTTTACATCAAACAATCTTGGGTCCATTACCCAAACCTTTGTGCTATGGGGCTTTCTTCAAGGGTTGACATTAATGACAACCAACCTTAATCAACAATCTCCCCCTTTGGCATTGATGGAAACACTCTGATGCAATATTGAAATCATATCACTCATGCTCCCCCTGGAACCATTCCTCTGTCCTCTGTATCTAATAAATTTATCTTTGTCCTCTGCATCTGATAAATCTTCTCCCCTTGGAACCATGCCTTTGTCCTGTGCATTTGATAAATCTCTCCCCCTTTGTCATCAATGGCAAAGGTATCTTTCCATTCGGGGCTGCTCCCCCTGACTGAACTGTCCTCTTATGGTGCTTCCTCATGTACATCTAAGACATATAAGGTAAGCATTCAAAAGGAATTCAAAAATCATTCATTTTGGAGTAGAAATAACTCCAAGTCTTTGGCGAAGATATTTAAAGGCTTCCTGTGGAAGTGGTTTTGTAAAGATGTCTACCACTTGTTCTTTTGTGCCCACATACTCAACTCTAATTTTCTTTTCTGCAACATGTTTCCGTAGAAAGTGATACTTGATTGGAATGTGCTTCGTCTTGGAGTGCATCACCGGGTTTTTTGAGATACTGATGGCACTTGTATTATCACAATATATTGGAATGGGCTCATCATACTAAACCTGTATATCTGTCAAAGTTTGTTTCATCCAAAGAACCTATGTACAACATGTTGCTGCTGCAATATACTCTACCTCGGCTGTAGATAGAGATACTGATGATTGTTTCTTGCTTACCCATGATACCAAACACTCACCTAAGTAGAACGCTGCTCCACTGGTGCTTCGTCAGTCATCAATACAACTTGCCCAATCTGTATCTGTGTAGCCAATAAGTGATAGATCTTTTCCTTTTGGATACCATAATCCAAACTCTTATGTTCCTTTGAGATATCTGAAAATCCTCTTTACTGCTAATACATGTGATTCCTTTGGTGTTGCTTGAAATCGTGCCACCTGTCCAACTGCTTGCATTACATCTGGTCTGGATGTTGTCACATATAGTAGGTTTCCAATCATTGACCTGTATTTCCTCTGATATGTGGACTTTGAATCATCATCTTTGCTGAACTTACAACTGGTTTGCATGGGAGTGATAAATGGTTTGCAATCTTCCATTCCGAACCTCTTTAGCATTTCTCTAATATAATTGGTTTGAGAAATAAAAATTCCTTGGTTACTTTGATGTATCTGAAGTCCCAGAAAGAAGGACAGTTCTCCAAGTAACAACATTTCAAATTCATTCTGCATGTCTTTTGCAAATTTCCGGCTTAACCTGTCATCATCACTACCAAAAATAATATCATCAATATAAACTTCAATTAATAAAATATTACCTTGACTTCCCTTGATGTAGAGGTTGTTGTCTGCACTTCCTTTTCTGAACCCTGCCTGTTGCAGAAACTTATCCAGTCTGGAGTACCATGCTCTAGGAGCCTGTTTTAGACCATACAAGGCCTTCTTTAATTTACATACATAGTCTATGTTCTCTGACAACTGAAATCCTTATGGTTGTTCAATGTAGACTTTTTCTTCAATTTCCCCATTCAAAAAAGTTGATTTTACGTCCATCTAATATACTTTAACATTTTTGGAGCATGCATAAGCTAAAAGTAAACGAATTGCTTCCATTTTGGAAACTGGGGCAAATGTCTCTTCAAAGTCGATTCCTTCAATCTGTGCATATCCTTTACATACCAATCTAGATTTATTCCTTGTAACCTGTCCATCTTCATTCAATTTATTCCTGAAAACCCATTTTGTGTTCATCACATTCTTATTCTTTGGTCTTGGAACCAATTCCCAAGTGTCATTTTTCTCTATTTGATCCAATTCTTCATCCATTGCCTTATTCCAAAATTCATCCTTGCTGGCTTCTTCAAAACAATTTGGTTCAATTGTAGATAAGAGTGTTAGGTGTGTTTGTTCTCGTGAACGGATTTTTCTTCTAGTCTCAACTCCTGCATCTTTGTTTTCAATAATCTGATCTGAAGGATGATTCTTCTGTACTTGTTTGCTAAGTGTCTTTGGAGATACTTTCTGAACTTTCTCTTATGCTTTTGTCGGATTCTCTTCATCTTCATCTTCCTCTTCTACTTATTTTTCATCTTCTTCTTCGAAAAGTTGTTCCATTGATTTGTTTTCTTCTTCCTTTGATTCTAGTCTGCATGTTTCATCAATTGTTACGTTGATGCTTTCCAGAACTTTGTTCAATCTTAGATTGTAACACTTGTATTCTTTCCTTGTACTTGATTAACCAACAAGTATTCCTTTGTCCACACGAGAGTCAAACTTTCCCATTCTGCCATCTTCTCTTTTGATGTAGCATTTGCTTCCAAAAACTCTGAAGTGCTT
>ML796893.1:128578-144405 GCA_009831015.1 Picea engelmannii | reverse complement strand
ATCATGTGTCAACTACTCATCAATATGTACCAACATCATCAACTATACACCTCATGTATGTGCCAACTCATCAACTACTTGTCTCAACCATGTACTCAACATATACCTCAACCAAAAGCCCTCATCAATTTCATCATCCAAATATAATTTGTAGCTATGTAATAGACCTAGTGTATATGATCACATTCCTACAAACCTTCCTTAACTTCAACAACAAGAGACTAGTATTTTCATCAAACTTTTCTTTAGTCTCACATGCCTAATTTTGGATTAGTCAACAACCCTAACTTGAAGTAATCATAACTTTGTACCTGTAATGTATACATATATGAAACTGATACACAATGTTCTTCAGTGTGTTTTATACAATTCCTCCCGGTTTCACTGCTTGGAACCTTTCAGAAAAGGAGTTATAGCAAAAATGACATACCTTGCTCAATTCCGACTTATTCTAGAGAGCGACCTTGTAGAGAGTTACCCGCATGGAATGTTTGTTGAATTGCTATGAAACTATTACACAACATACTAAAGACTGTAACCTAACCAACACATTTAGTTTCACCAAATTTGGATATGTTATGAAGAAGTTATGACGTTTTTACCTGAAACACTTGTTTTTGACTAGTTTCAGGACTAGCCACAAACCCTATTGTCCACAGAGTGTAACTCCAAAAATAAAATGACCCACAAGATTAATTTTTTACCATCGATACTTGGATATGTGTTATCAATGGCATAGAAATTTCACGGTCTGAATCATTATAGAAAAAACGTTATAGCGAAACTGGTGAGATGACCTGTAAATAACATACCTTAGAAAGCACCATCAAAAGAATTTATCCTTCCTTTCATTTCAGCCTTCTTTTCTTCACATTCCCTCAGAATTTTGGCTTAAATATACTTGGTTACCTCAGAAACCTATATATATTCAATATTCTCAAGTGTGATTAAAATGAGAGAGCCTTGGCTCTTATTTATACTCTCCAAGTAGCTTCCTTAAAAATATCTTCTAAGTCGCTTGGCCCCACTTTCCTTATTTTAGGATTAACCCACCTCTAATTTCTCCATTAAATTTATTATTGAAATAATTTATTTTGTATTCACTTTGAATTATAATACACTCATTACTTCACTTTATTATTTACCTTTTAAAATCTCTTAAACCACTTTGACTACTTTGACCTTTTGGGGCTTCTAGATGACATATGATGGTCCTCCAACTTCGTAAGGCCATAACTTTCAAACTGTGAGGAGTTATGTGAGGTTCCACATACCAACAGAAATGTAATGACATGTACTATACATATAGAATAGTATTATCTGAAAATATATCATAACTCATACCGTTATCCATCAAACAAACTTGGGTCCATTACCGAAACCTTGGGTCTCCAACTTCTCATGGCCATAACTCTTTATCCGTGAGGAGTTATGTGACATTTCACATACCACTGGAAATGGAATGACAGACACTATCCATCTAGGATAGTTTACCTGAAAAAATCATTGTCCTTCATCTCATTATTCCACAATTAAGCATGGGTTCTCTTACTCCTCAAAGTGTCTTCCCGTGAGGGATTTCACCATAAGGGGACCATTTTGGAGTTCATACACCCTTACTTCTTATCAACCATGACAAGAAAATAATGAGTCATATTTACATCAAACACTATTGGGTCCATTACCCAAACCTTTGTTCTGCGGGGCTTTCTTCAAGGGTTGACATCAATGACAACCAACCTTAATCAACACTATCTTCTAAGCACATCATTTCACACCTTGTTTAACCTTGTTCATATCACACAAAACTTATCACCATTTTTGGCAATGATAGTGAGCCATGTTAGTTACCCTCACCTCAAAATGAGTGAGGCTTGGACCACTTGTCACATCCTCCACACTCTATGAACACAAAAAAAGATCATAATGAAATAGAGATAGATAGTGAGCATGGAAAATGGATTGTAACATTACTTCCTCCAACAATCGAGTTTCCTTCACTATGAAGGTAGAAACCAAGACAAAAACCACAATAGATTCAAGTCGTAAACATCATTTTAGACTATCTCCCAAATAAAATGAACATATATTAAGACATACACATATGAGATGAGGTAGGGATGTGGTAAATGCACCTTCCATCCTCCATGAATTTAATGCTTTCCTTTATACTATGCCAAGTGGAATACATATATGGCTCATCCATTAATACTATTAAATCATGGAGGTTGCATTCCTTTTCTAAGGAAAACTCACATTTAAAGTAATGCTCCCTTGTTTACTTGAAAATCTTGAACACATTTGGACCTCACAAAACATGATAACTCTATCTATTCAAATTCATGAATTTTTAAAAGTATATTATTAAAGACTCTAAACCGTTCTTTTTTATCTTTTAAAAATAAAGATTTGCAAAAACAATCTCAAAATAAATACTATACTTTTCGTTTTGGTTATCTAGCTTTTCCAAAACGTAAGGGGTAACACTATATTGCAGAAAAGAATAGAGATCAGTGGAGAAAAATATCGGATACAGTAATGAAATCTCAATCCAATTTAAATACAGCAAAGTGGTCGCTGACGCGCCTGCCATTTTTCGATCAGAATATAAATACTTGGCAGCTTCCCTTCATTTTCACACAACATTCATCTCAATAATTTGCTTATTGTTGTTGCACTATATGATGGCTTGTTCCTCTTCTGCTCTTCTGGTGTCCATTTTTTCAATGGCGGCCTTACTGTGTATGAGTGAGGTCGCGGATGGTCCAAACGTGAGAGATATCTTGGCGAGAAGGAGTTTCAAGTATCAATGGGTAAAGCATGGAAGGAGAGCTTTTTGGGAATGATTTATACGAAGCAAGAGGAGGATGGGTTTACACCGATTCAAACAATCCAACGTTGTGGAGAGTTCAACTAGAAAATGTACAATGTTCCGCCCAAGCAACAGTCGCCATCGCTCAGAGTGACTACTCTTTTATCTATGCAGCCATCAAATAATTGGCTGATTTTACATTCTTGAATTGATACATATAGTGTTTTTCTATACACAATGCCCATTTTGCCAATGTTTAATATTGAGTTGTAATTGTAGGCACCGAAATAGAAGTTGATAATCCTGAGAAAGATGGCGTGCCAACAGAAGAGGGTAGAAATTACAAGGTGGTGGAAGACTTCCACACTCATGCATTCCCGGGATAGAGGCAAAGGCCAGACTCAGACAATGTGAGAAAAACATACGAGAGAGGAGTACCAGGGATTGTAGTGTCGTGTGTAGGAGTGTTCTACTATGGCCCTCAGAGCCGTGATTCCATGGATGGTCCTGCTGGTTATCCTCAGACTTCTGGTGAGCAATACAAAGGACATAAAGAAGTCAGATTCAGTGACAACACAATCGATTCTGAAGGCCGCTGCAAACCATAATCATATATCCTTATCTATCTATGTTGTAACGCCCAATTCTGGGTGTAGTGGTGTGGTTGTTTGAGTATGAGAAATAATGCAGGAGAACATGGACTTATAGTGGCCATATGTGTTGTGTATGCAATAAAATATTAACTTCTGCTATAAATAAATAAACAAAGTTTACTTATTATGAATGTAAATTTTCGAATATGTTTACCAATTTTCTAAAATCCAATCTACTTCTTAACCACATCCATGTTCCTAATAATCTATTATGATTTGGTTGTTCAAAATACCATTATTGAATAAATTTAATCAAAATTTTACATAACAATCAATATTTTTCCATGACATTTTTACTTTATAAAATTATGTTAAATTTTATAATAGTTATAATATATATTTAGGGTGATTTAAAGGATAATTTTTGTAGGTTGTGATATGATTTGTTGTATTTAGAGTGATGAAATGTTTTATAATTTAATATGACATAGATGTAGTTTAGATTTGGGGGAGAAATATCTCTCCTGAATCTTGGAGAAAGGTAGAGCAAATACAAAATAAATTTATAATCTATAATATCAAAATTAAAGGAAATACACCCTATTTCATCATCATCTTAGAGGAAAGCCTCCCCCTCATTGAGAGCATGGCTATGACTAGATAGCTAATGTATAAGAACCAGTTAAACAACATGGAAGACAAAAGGCTTCCTAAAAAAATTTCAAAATCAATAACCATCTTTGACTCAAGCGAGGATGGAATAAATATGTCCAATCTTGGCTAAGCCATTGGGGAATCATGGAAGAGACCATTTTGTAGAATAAGGGTACTATTAAAAATATCATTAAATCAAAATTTAAGAAGAAAATGTGGTGTGACAAAGAGTTAGAGGAAAAAATAAAATTAAGGTATTATAAGGATGTAACCAACCCTTTAATCTAGAAGATCAAAATTATCTTTCTTTTGACAAGTGTAAAGAAAAAAATAAGCATTGCTAAGATAAAGAACAAATTCTCACAAGCTCAATAGTGAAGTTGGGGGTTGGTCAATTCCTAAAACTCCATGAGATGAAAGAGTGCGTTACATTTGTCACACTAATAAGGTTGAAGATGAAAAACACTTTCTCTTAGATTGTCCAACCTATACCCACATTAGATCTCAATTTCAAAATATTTGTCACACTACCAACCTTCCTAACCTTTTAACTCAACACAATTATGGTGATCTTGGAAATATTCTCTTAATGCTTTCCGAGCACATAAACAAAATTCTAAAGAATTGCAGTAATCCCTTATCCTCTTAATGTCCAATAGACCAATTTGGTCTTAGTGGAGGTTCATCATCATCATCATCATCATCACCACCACCACCACCACCACCACCACCATATCTTAAAAAATTATAACATATTGTTGGCAGACCAACGTTTTTTTTAAACTTTTTATATCAAATAACGATCTATGTAGCTGCCTAACTGGAGTCATTCATTTTTCTGTTCTTCATAAGCGATTTACGAAACGACATTTGTAAGTTTTTGGTTTTTCCTAGTATTTTATTTATTTTCATGTTTTGTTCATGACTGAAAGCATGAAAACGAAGCATTAAAACTTATGATTGTGTTACCACTCTATTTGAAAAGTTTATGAAAGGCAAAATGGCTCTACAGTTTTTTAATGAAGTCTTGTTCTTTGCTATGAAGTTTTCTCTCTTTGTTTTGACTCTTTGAATGTCAAGCATGTTTATGGATTGTTATTTTTATTAACAAAGGACCTTTTAATTTGAGCATTGATATGTTTTTGTGTGGTTCTTGGTCATATGTTCCCTCATCATTAGGTTTTGGTTTACAAGTTTCCCTCTCCCAAACTTTACGACCGAACCCACTTTGTTGCGCACTCATTTTTATTTTAATGCTCTGGTTGTGGCCTGTACTATATGAGAGGTGGCAATACGATCACAGTCAGCCCATCATTTCAAAGTCTGGTCTTGGGTTTTGCAACACCCCTCACATTCATTTCAAACAATACCTATCTTTTCGTTGTGAATTTTCTGCTCATACGCCATGGACTTTTGATGATTTTCATGCTTGGAGTATAGCTCTGGTCTGCTCTTACAAACCCTCCATACGCACTGTGTTTGGGTGATTACCTGTCGATTTCCCATGGCCTCGGTTGTTAGGGTCGAACCTAATGTCACTCAAACCTTTCTCCTATGCGATTATGCTAGGGAGGATCTCGAGGGTCACGGTTGGTTCGTTTTCCTTGAGAATTTCCAGGGTTTCAACCTACAGAATGCTCAATAATTCACCCTCTCATTTGATGGATGTAGAGCTAAGGTGGGGGACATTCAACTCGAAGTCACAGAGGACTTTTTAATCCAAGCAACAGGACTCCCTGCGAGTGGGTAGAAGTGGTTCAAGAATGCTAAGGTAGAATAGGTTCCATGGAGTCTTTTCTTTACATCTCGGAAGATCAATGGCTGTGACAAAGGTATGATAGTCTCCTTACTGAAAACCTGATGGCATGGTCTGCTTGCAGTGTTGAAACAATTTGTCACATGTGAAGGCCATTTTGGTTTTGTGTTTCTTTATCACTTGTGTCTGCTCATGAATTTCATAGGGTTTCCTTTAAACATGCCTTATTATCTGTGGAGAAGCCTTTATAAAATGGCTAAGAGGTATAAAAATCAACGTTTGGATTCGAGCCTTTTCCACCATGGTTTAATAAAAATTATGCTTGCACATCAATTGAAGTTGCAGAATGATGATTGGGATTTATTTCTAACCAGAAATGGTTTCGCTAACCCCAACGCTGAAGAGGTTGACAAAGCTGTGATTGAGGAAACCATAGTCTATCCTAGACCACTCCCCTCATCTACCCAGGCCTGTGTTACGACCACCCACAATAAGCCTTTACCCGACCCAAAAGTTGTTGAGTAGGCCCATGAGCAAGTTACACAGCCTAACGTCTCTGTCAAGAATGCAATCATACCTGTAGGCAAGGTGTCTAAAGGTGATGTTGATTTGGGTTTTAAGAATAAGAGAGCTGGAAGGTTGATTTCGAGGAAGATGCGAAACAAAACAAACCCTCATGTGAGCTCGATCAAGATGATCGAGATCCATGAAAGTTCAGATTCCGAGATTGATATATTTCTTGCTAAAGAATACCCTCTTTCTTTTCAAACAGACCTCGATCAGTCTTACAACTTCGTAGATAATATACCACCTTGTTTGAAACATAGTGAAGGGTTTCCTGGTATTAAGTTGGGTAACAAATCTACAGTCCATGTTGCGAACGTTTCAGTTCACAACCATGGTTATTCTCAAGGGACCGTCTCACAGTCGCAATGTGAAACTTGCTTATTCTGGATTGACAAGTACTACAACGATATATCTATTTTACAGTCACAGATTAAATCTCTTATTGATCAGGTCGGTGCCTTAACAAATGAAAATCGTAGGCTCGAGTCTGTCATTGACGTCGGACCAAGTCGGCCATTGAATCAACCGCTAGATTTTTCTGATATTAGAGAGAAACTTGAAGGCACTGGTCTTACCCTAAACCCTACAGATCCAGATCACATCCTCACTCCTGCAGCTGGAGGATCTGGTATCCCACCATCACCACCGCCTTCATCTCCCTCTTCTTTAGGAGAAGAGTCATCAGGCGAAGGCAATTCTTCATCTCAGCCTTCGACACCACCCACGCCTATGGAAAATCCAAACAACCCCGCCATACCTTGGCTCGATCAAGATACAATGGCCATACCTGGACCCCAACATCCTTTGCCTAAACATCTAGATAAATGGCTCCCTAAATTTGATTCAGATTCCAAGCAAATCACTGAGGATCACATTAAAAAATTCATGCTAGCCATTATACTTAGAAGCGTAGAACACGAAGATGTAGTATGTAGACTTTTTCCATACACATTTGAAGGCAATGCCTCTACTTGGTATTTTGCCCAACAACCCCACACCATTGTATCTTGGGATAGATTCGAATCTTGTTTCCTCGAGAAATTCGAAGATGACAAATATCCCGAAGTCTTAGTCATGGAACTCTCCAGTTTAAAGATGAACCCCAAGGAAAAAATAAAAGACTTTAATCAAAGGTTTCTAACATTAAAGAATCGAATCCCCACTGATTCGATGCCTGCTAAAAATCTTGTCGTCGCATACTACACCAAAGCCCTGCACCAGAACATAGAAATTTGGGTAAAAAGGTCTAAGAAAACAACATTATTGGAAGTCTTCGAGGAGGCAAGCCAAATCGAGAAAGATATTCTCAGCCTAAAGGACAATAGCTGTAATGAGATAGAGATTACCCCATCTTCCAAGAAGAAAATAAAAATTCTTCCTAGACCTCCCCAAACCAAAACTCAATCCAATGGTTCAGATCTGGAAAGTTTACATAAGGTCGTTCAAAAGTTGTCAAACCAAGTTATAGATTTAAGGAGATTAGCTGAAGAAGCTTCTTCAAGCAAAGGGACTTACAAACCCCCTTTTAGAAAGCCTTTTCCCACAAACCGGCCCAACTTAAATACTGAAGGCCTTAATCTAGAAAGCCTACAGTGTGCTATCCAGACAATTCTGGAAGCACATGATAACTTAGTTCCCCTCGAGATTTCTGAAGACGTGGTTGAACAAGAAATAGTGGAAGAGGACGAATCCTCTCCCAACATCTTCGGGCATTTTTTGGATAGTATCTTTCAAGCCAATTTTGAAACGGTGCATCCTTACAATACCAGAAGCAAAATAACGAATAAATCCTCTTATGAAATTGGAACTTATGCGCCTAAAAAACAGTCTAAACAAATTGAAACTAAACAGAATTCAACAACTCCAAGTTTAGAATATGATTTGATTGAGGATCTCAAAAAACTTAGAGCTAATATTTCTGTTTATGAATTATTGAAATTTCCCTTTCTTCTGCAAAAGATGCTTTAGAATATTTCAGAAAACAACAAAAAATGCAATCTGAACAACAACAAATTTGCAGAAAACAACTTAAAACACCTCAAAAGGTCTGTGTTAAAATGACACTAGAATCCTTTGATAAAAGAGACCTTGCTGTAAAAAGTGTAACAAATGTAGATAAAATAGTTCCAAGGGCTGCGACTAAAAACCACCAAACTTTTGTTGTTAATACTTGCAGAAATGTCCCACCCTTTTTGTTGAGTTTTGAAATTTTCAATAGGAATGTACATAATTGTATGGTAGATTCTGGTGCATCATCAATCGTAATGCCTTGGTCTGTCTGCCAAAAAATCAATGCTGAAGTTCAACCTTCCAGTCTGAAAATTATTCAGCTTGATCGGACCAATGTTAAGGTAATAGGTGAATTAAAAAATGTCCTTATCAGATTATCATCTAATCCTAAAGTCCACCAGATTATTGATATTATTTTCATAGATATCCCTGAAGTATATGGCTTATTTTTAAGTAAGGATTAGTCTGAACAACTGCATGGTTACTTTGCGACAGATTGGTCTCATTTGTGGTTGCCAAAGAATGGAAAGCCTAACATAATCAAGATCAATCATGAGCATTACCTCAAGCTTACGGTAACTGATTTAAATGATCCTAATGAACCATTTACTGCTTCCGTCAATTCTCTCGAAATGCAGGGGATGAGCACTTTTTTCGGTAACTTTGTGGCTGAAACTTCTACCATTACTGACCCAGAACAACAGTCTGAACTCATGACATGCACACAGTCAATAGTTCTCTCTAAGGTGTCACATATAACTGATGAGAATCATATCTGGTCTCTTTACTTCGATGGATCTAAATCTAAAGAAGGAGTCAGTGCAGGATGTGTGCTCATTGATCCAGCAGGTAACAAAACTTTGATTGCTTGCCAATTAGAATTTGAATGCACAAACAATACAGATGAATACAAGGCGCTCCTGCAAGGTCTTAGAAAGGCACTAGATTTGAGAGTTCAGAATTTAATGGTTTTCAACGATTTAGAAATTGTGGTTAGATAGGTAAGAAACTCCATTCATTGCTTATCTCCACACCTGAAAAGTTATCAAGCTGAGGTATGGAATCTAATGAACATATTTTTTGCGTTTAACATTAATTCTATTCCAAGATTGAATAATTCTGAGGCTGACTTGTTGGCTAATGTCACTTCTAAACTTTTTCCCACAGAAGGCCTTTCTCCAAATGCGTTTTCCGTCGAGTTGTTGTTCAGACCATCCGTCCTGGACAACATCACTAATTGAAGAGTTTTCGATGACGATCAATAGATCATCAACTTTCTGCACATGGAAGATACTTTCCAAGGTGCAGTTATCGATGAAGGCACCCATGACGAAGACCTCCGCAATTTTACGGTAATATCGGACCCAAGATCTCCAGAATCAATATCAGATCTAGTTAATTCTATCCCAAAATCCATGGTAAGATTAGAAAAGTTTTATGATTTGCATGATAAATTCAAAAAATCATTAAATTGTAAAACGAATAGTTCTTTCTTGACCCATGAAAAGGTAAATCTAGGAACTAAAGGTAATCCATAATGCATCAATTTGGGAATGGGATGTTCTGAGAAAGAAAAGTTAGCCTTTATTAAGTTGTTTAAGGAATTTAAGGATGTCTTTGCTTGGAGATATGATGATATAAAAACCTTTGACCCTAACATCATACAACACATTATTCCCATCAAACCCCAGGCTCAACCTTTTCAACAGAAGTTGAGAAAGATGCACCCAAAACTTGAACCAACGGTCAAGAAGGAACTAAACAAACTATTGAATGCTAAGATAATCTTCCCGATAAGACATACACAATGGGTCTCTAACCTTGTCCCTATGAGGAAGAAAAGTGGTGAAATCCGACTATGTGTTGATTTCCGAAATTTAAGCCGAGCATCTGATAAAGACAACTATCATGTTCCTCCCATGGAACAGATTCTCCAACAGGTATCCGGTTTTGAAAGATTGTCACTGTTAGATGGTTTTTTAGGGTATAACCAAGTCGTAATGTCTCCCCCAGACCAGCTAAAAACCACTTTCCATACTCCATGGGGTACCTATGCTTATAGAAAGATGCCCTTTGGGCTTATAAACGCCGATGCCACTTTCCATAGAGTGATGGATATCACTTTTTGCAGTCTAATAAATCAATCTGTAATAGTCTATCTAGATGATGTCACTGTCTTCTCAAAGAATAAAGGAGATCATTTAGCTCATCTAAGATCTATTCTACAACGATGTCGTAAGTACGACATCTCTCTAAATCCCAAAAAATCTGTCTTTGAAGTGGAACAAGGCAAGCTGTTTGGATTCATAGTATCCAATGAAGGGATGATCATTGACCCTGAAAGGACTCAAGTCATTTCAAAACTCCCCCCCCCCTCTTCCAAAAAGTCTATGCAATCTTTTTTAGGTCAGATAAATTTTGTTAGAAGGTTTGTCCCGAGTTTTTTAGAAATGGTTAGACCATTACAAAACTTAATAAAAAAGGATGTGCAATACCATTAGGGACCTCTAGAAATTCAAGCTTTTGACTCAATAAAAAAGGCCATAGTGGAGGCTCCATCCCTAATGAGCCCTGAATTTTCACGAGATTTCATTCTTTACACGTTTGCCTCCGATCGATCTTATGCCACTGTGCTAACCCAAAATAATGTTGAAAACAACAAAGTCCCTATTTCCTTTATGAGCTCAGCCTTTAAGGTGTTAGCGATAATTCTTGTCTTGGGCTCGAGAGCATCCAGGTCTGCAGGTTGCACGAGGAGTGCCCAAGCGCAACATGGAAAAATATCGTTTTATGGCTTCCAATCAAGTGAGCAGGTGAAATTACGTTGTCAACGGCCCAGATTCATCCATAAGAGCAGATCAATGGTGCCAGAAATGTTGGTGACGGAAGTCACTCCTGGATTGCAGTAGGAGTAGAGCCCGACGCCCATCAGTTAATGTCACGATTTGTGTATGAAAGGGGTGACCGAATGGAAGTAAACTCGGACGGTATTGTTTCAACTCCGACACTAGGCCAGGCATGCATGGGTAAGTGAGGTCTTAGACATACTATAGACAATGAGTTGTAGTAAGGGTGAGTAGGGGGAAGACTTGTATCAGAGAGATGCAAAGGTCTGTCGTAAACATCAGGTTCTTAACAGACTGTAGAAGAAGACATCTAAATGCAAGATCTTCTTACATTCAAATGCAGAAAACTAGAGAATACAACAATGCAACAATAAATCCGTTATCATAACATAATTGCAATCATTCGCACGAATCAGTTGATCACGAACTCTCTCAGTATGAGATGAAAATTTGATGGAATAAGAAAGACTGTCTGTCATAAAACAATAAATCTCACATACAGATGCATAACCAGAAAAATCGAGCTTCTGTTAAAACTTTACAATTGGGAGCTTTGCTCTACCATCGATCCCTACAAAAATGGCGAAAATGCCTAAATATACTCAAAACAACAACAACAACAAAAACAAGACGTTGTATTAAAAATATTGCATCTGCATGTCTTCTGATAGTCTGCGCATGCAGAATGAACGATTGTGCGCCTATGACATATGCCATCTTAACCGCGCGTGGCTCCAGCAAGGGGAGTAGTTGATCCATTAAGTGTCGAGCTAGCGTGTACAGACTTCCTTCGACTAGTCGAGAACTCGGCGTGGCTTCCATGAATAGAACCAGTACAAAGGACCTTCTCGGGTATACTTTCAGCCAGAACATCCATACTTTGCAATTAATGAGTGAGGCGGGGTTTCAACCACCCTCTCTCTTCTTCATTCATACCCAGCAGGTACTGGGATTTAGATCACGTCAAATCGACGTCTGGAGAACACAATGCCCCCCTTCCGAAACTCAATTCAGTGCCTTTGGCCTCCCTTTGTACATCCCTTTCTACTTTCTCGAATGACCACGGGCCGTGACCCTACACCTAATTTCCGTTAGACCCTCCCGGCATTTCGCCCATCGCGATTTTAATAGAAGGAAAACCTGCTCCTTCCTATTCGCGAACCCCGAAATGCCAAAAGCACTCCAGAAATTAGGTGTAGGGTCATGACCTGTGGTCATTCGAGAAAGTAGAAAGGGCTATACAAAGGGAGGCCAAAGGCACCGAATTGAGTTTCGGAAGGGGGGCACTGTTTTCTCCAGACGCCGATTTGACGTGATCTAAATCCCGGTACCTGCTGGGTATGAATGAAGAAGAGAGAGGGTGGTTGAAACCTCGCCTCACTCATTAATTTCAAAGTATGGATGTTCTGGTTGAAACTCTACCCGAGAAGGTCTTCTGTACTGGTTCTATTCATGGAAGCCATGCCGAGTTCTCGACTAGCCGAAGGAAGTCTGCACATGCTAGCTCGACACTTAATGGATCAGCTACTCCCCTTGCTGGAGCCAGGCGCAGTTAAGATGGCATCTGTCATAGGCGCACGATCATCCAGTCTGCATGCGCAGACTGTCAGAAGACATGCAGATGCAATGTTTTTAATACAGCATCATGTTTTTGCTGTTGTTGTTGTTTTGAGTATATGTAGGCATTTTCTCCATTTTTGTAGGGATCGATGGTAGAGCGAAGCTCCCAATTGTAAAGTTTTAACAGAAGCTCGAGTTTTCTGGTTATGCATCTGTATGTGAGATTTATTGTTTTATGACAGACAGTCTTTCTTATTCCATCTAATTTTCATCTAATTTTTATGATCGACTGATTCGTGCGAATGATTGCAATTATGTTATGATAACGGATTTATCGTTGCATTGTTGTATTCTCCAGTTTTCTGCATTTGAATGTAAGAAGATCTTGCGTTTAGATGTCTTCTTCTACAGTCTGTTAGGAACTTGATGTTTATGACAAACCTTTGCATCTCTCTGATACAAGTCTTCCCCCTACTCACCCTTACTACAACTCACTATTTGGAGTATGTCTAAGACCTCACTTACCCATGCATGCCCGACCTAGTGTCGGAGTTGAAACAATACCGTCCGAGTTTACTTCCATTCAGTCACCCCTTTCATACACAAATCGTGACATTAACTGATGGGCGTCGAGCTCTGCTCCTGCTGCAATCCAGGAGTGACTTCTGTCGCCAACATTTCTGGCGCCGTTGCCAGGGACGAAGTTTAAGATTTTCCCTGGGTAGAATGACATTGATCCTATGATTCTGAAGGTGCATCAGACATAAGAGCCCTAAAAGATTGCTACTGTGCACCTGGAGACTCCACTGTGGCGAATCCATTGTTTCCACTTCACTGTTTCAGCTGTAGCTATTGTTAGCACACCTGAAAGATAACCCAGAGGAGCTTTCTCAAGAAGGTTTCAACGACTGCTTTCTCAGCTTGAGAAGCTTCCTGGGGTAACGACAATGTTAAGATCTGGCCTTTGATGGTGAACAAGGACCAAGCATATTTGAAGCTGCGCATCTTTCACCTGGCGACTCCATGATTCAAAGATCAATTGGCGACTCCACTGGTTCGATATGGAGAAAATCCTTGCTCGCAGGTTTGCTCCTTTTAATTTTTCTGCTATTCCTGGTTTTCCTAATGTTGTCCCCTCTCCGGATGAATGGGGCGATTATTTGCCCATATTTGGAAAGCGTGAAGAGGACAACCCTGCTCAACACCTCAGTGAGTTTCATGAACTCATGCATCAGTGGGAGATAAATCACGAGGATGTATTACTGAAAATTTTCATGTTCTCGTTAGCAGGGGATGCACGTAGATGGTATCATTCTTTACCCCCTGCTAGCATTTCTTCACTCAGTGAATTCCATGCAGCCTTCACTGCTTATTGTCAGGAGATTTATCCCTCTGAGTTGATTTTTCATAGTTTTTTTGAGGGATACTACAACAAATGTATACAAGATAGAGTTGTCTCTTATGTAGGCTATGAGGATGATCCTGATGACCTGGATCAGAAATCAGTGATTTCTCCTCCCCATTCGTCTGCTTCGGGCGAAGTTATGGAGCTGGTAAAATATATCACTGCCAGACTTGACAAGTGGGAAGCTGAGCAATGTACAAAGGATTTTGGTATCTCTACAATGGATGATTATGAAGATCCCGGGGAGGAAGAAGATGCTTCGGGCGAAGATGCTTCAGGCGAAGTTATGGAGCTGGTAAAATCTATCACTACCAGACTTGACAGGTGGGAAGCTGAACAATGTGCTGAGGATTTCCCATCCTTTGAAGCAGAGGCCCTTAGCAGCTCTACTGAGGGCGATTATGGAAAAAGCTTTCCGACGGGTCCTGTTTATGGTCATTATGAATCTGACCCATGGGAGAGCCAAGAAGAAGAAATCCTCCCATATATGATTATGTATGATGAAGGCTGTGATGATGAGGGCTGTAAGGATAGAAGACTGGGGGAAGAAGATGCTCTGAGTAAAATGATAGAGCAGGCAAAATCTCTCACTGCCCAACATGTAAGGTTGGAATCTGAGGACAATGGGGAGGATTTTCCAGTCTCCAAGGAAGATGTTCTAGATGGCTCTTTCGAGGAGAATATTTAAGATTTCGTAAATGCATTAACATCTTCCCCTAATGAGCTTGCTGTCTCAGATCAAAACGATGAAGAGGTAGTTGTGGAAGAGGATTGTTCTCTTTTCCTTCACGAGATCTCCCATGATGTGTTTACATTTGGGGTTGAAACGGAGGGGCGAGGGATAGTTCCACTTCTGCAATATGGAGAAGATTTTTTTCCCCTCGACTTTGATGATTATCTGGAAGAGGAGCAGCGGAACCCCACATCACCTTTTGCTGATCAAAGAAGCCAACCCACTTATGACAGTTACGAATCATAGTCTGAGCTCGATATGCTGGATTTCCAAGAGCAGGTTGCAGAACCTTGTCCTCTGCTCACTAAGGAAAATTATCACGAGGAAATCAACCATCTTAGTCTTTCAGGAGACGCTGAGCAGTACGAGGAAGAGCAGAATATACCCGAGGGGGCTGTTTATGATGAATACGAATCTGACCTGGGGGAGAGCCAAGAAGAGGAAAAATAAATAGAGGAGCAGTCTGCCCTTTGTTCGGAGCCATTCAGTGAGCAACCACCACCTGAGATCAACGAGCCTACTTCAATTATTCACCTGCCTGTGCTTACCAGAGATATTCAGCCGCATGTGAACAACTGTGTAGCAGAAGAGGTTGTCTATTGCCAATTTCCTGGAATTGGCCACTCATTTGATGACCGTGTCAGCGAATACATGGAGTGGCATTTCCCTTATGCTTTGGAGCTGCCCTATTTCATCTCAACTCCAGCCTATAAGGAGGAGTTGAAGAGTGTAACCATTCTACTGTCAAGGTTACACCATCTGCTGATGATCATTGACAGAAGGAAGGAGCTTCTATCCAGGAAGCTGCTTGAATGGCTATGGTGGAAATCTGCTTTCACCTAGCCCCATGTAAAGTGTTTTATTAGTTTAGGATTGTATATAAATAAGCTC
>ML796893.1:54289-128528 GCA_009831015.1 Picea engelmannii | reverse complement strand
ATCATTGACAGAAGGAAGGAGCTTCTATCCAGGAAGCTGCTTGAATGGCTATGGTGGAAATCTGCTTTCACCTAGCCCCATGTAAAGTGTTTTATTAGTTTAGGATTGTATATAAATAAGCTCCTTGAGCATGTATCTTTATTTTGTTGCTTTTATTTTTCGGCTTATATTTTCAGCAGCAGGATGTTTCGAGCCTGACTCCATAGCCCAATAGCAAGGCACTGAAGATGTGGAATGAGTTCTTAGAGAATCACAGGGACAACTCTATCCCCCATGGAGCCTAATGTTAGCGATAATTCTTGTCTTGGGCTTGAGAGCATCGAGGTCTGCAGGTTGCACGAGGAGTGCCCAAGCGTAGCATGGAAAAATCTCGTTTTATGGCTTCCAATCAAGTGAGAAGGTGAAATTACGTTGTCAACGGCCCAGATTCATCCATAAGAGAAGATCAACG
Organism: Picea engelmannii; assembly: GCA_009831015.1. Classification (NCBI taxonomy): domain Eukaryota; kingdom Viridiplantae; phylum Streptophyta; class Pinopsida; order Pinales; family Pinaceae; genus Picea; species Picea engelmannii. The sequence goes on along the minus strand of ML796893.1, from coordinate 128,077 downwards.
GTGCCATAAATGTTGGCGACGGAAGTCACTCCTGGATTGCAGCAGGAGCAGAGCCCGACGCCCATTAGTTAATGTCACGATTTGTGTATGAAAGGGGTGACCGAATGGAAGTAAACTCGGACGGTATTGTTTCAACTCCGACACTAGGCCAGGCATGCATGGGTAAGTGAGGTCTTAGACATACTCCAGACAGTGAGTTGTAGTAAGGGTGAGTAGGGGGAAGAATTGTATCAGAGAGATGCAAAGGTCTGTCGTAAACATCAGGTTCCTAACAGACTGTAGAAGAAGACATCTAAAAGCAAGATCTTCTTACATTCAAATGCAGAAAATTGGAGAATACAACAATGCAACGATAAATCCGTTATCATAACATAATTGCAATCATTCGCACGAATTAGTTGATCACGAACTCTCTCAGTATGAGATGAAAATTAGATGGAATAAGAAAGACTATCTGTCATAAAACAAGAAATATCACATACAAATGCATAACTAGAAAACTCGAGCTTCTGTTAAAACTTTACAATTAGGAGCTTCTCTCTACCATCGATCCCTACAAAAATGGTGAAAATGCCTACATATACTCAAAACAACAACAAGAGAAAAAACAAGACGCTGTATTAAAAACATTGCGTCTGCATGTCTTCTGACAGTCTACGCATGCAGACTGGACGATCGTGCACCTATGACATACGCCATCTTAACTGTGCGTGGCTCCAGAAAGGGGAGTAGCTGATCCATTAAGTGTCGAGCTAGCGTGTGCAGACTTCCTTCGACTAGTCGAGAACTCGGCGTGGCTTCCATGAATAGAACCAGTACAGAGGACCTTCTCGGGTAGAATTTCAGCTAGAACATCCATACTTTGCAATTAATGAGTGAGGCGAGGTTTCAACCGCCCTCTCTCTTCTTCATTCATACCCAGCAGGTACCAGGATTTAGATCACGTCAAATCGGCGCCTGGAGAACACAGTGCCCCCCTTCCGAAACTCAATTCGGTGCCTTTGGCCTCCCTTTGTACAACCCTTTCTACTTTCTCGAATGACCACGGGCTGTGACCCTACACCTAATTTCCGGAGTGCTTTCAGCGTTTCGGGGTTCGCGAATACGAAGGAGAAGGTTTTCCTTCTATTAAAATCGCGATGGGAAAAATGCCAGGAAGGTCTAACGGAAATTAGGTGTAGGGTCACGGATCATGGTCATTCGAGAAAGTAGAAAGGGCTATACAAAGGGAGGCCAAAGGCACCAAATTGAGTTTCGGAAGGGGGGCACTGTGTTCTCCAAACGTCGATTTGACGTGATCTAAATCCGGGTACCTGCTGGGTATGAATGAAGAAGAGAGAGGGTGGTTGAAACCTCGCCTCACTCATTAATTGCAAAGTATGGATGTTCTGGCTAAAAGTCTACCCGAGAAGGTCCTCTGTACTGGTTCTATTCATGGAAGCCACACCGAGTTCTCGACTAGCCGAAGGAAGTCTGCACACGCTAGCTCGACACTTAATGGATCAACTACTCCCCTTGCTGGAGCCACATGCAGTTAAGATGTCGTCTGTCATAGGCGCATGATCGTCCAGTCTGCATGCGCAGACTGTCAGAAGACATGCAGACACAATGTTTTTAATACAACGTCTTTTTTTTGCTGTTGTTGTTGTTTTGAGTATATGTAGGCGTTTTTTCCATTTTTGTAGGGATCGATGGTAGAGCGAAGCTCCCAATTGTAAAGTTTTAATAGAAGCTCGAGTTTTCTGGTTATGCATCTGTATGTGAGATTTCTTGTTTTATGACAGACAGTCTTTCTTATTCCATCTAATTTTCATCTCATACTGAGAGAGTTCGTGATTGACTGATTCGTGCGAATGAATGCAATTATGTTATGATAACGGATTTATCGTTGCATTGTTGTATTCTCTAGTTTTCTGCATTTGAATGTAAGAAGATCTTGTGTTTAGATGTCTTCTTCTACAGTCTGTTAGGAACCTGATGTTTATGATAGACCTTTGCATCTCTTTGATACAAGTCTTCCCCCTACTCACCCTTACTACAACTCACTATTTGGAGTATTTCTAAGACCTCACTTACCCATGCATGCCTGGCCTAGTGTCGGAGTTGAAACAATACCGTCCGAGTTTACTTCCATTCGGTCACCCCTTTCATACACAAATCGTGACATTAACTGATGGGCGTCGGGCTCTGCTCCTGCTGCAATCCAGGAGTGACTTCCGTCACTAACATAAGGGAGAAGAGCTTAATTATCCAGCTGCAGATCAACAGGCTTACGCTTTTTTTAAAGCAGTAAAACATTTTCAATCTTATCTACTAAAATCTAGAACGAAAGTCATTGTTCCTTACTCCACTGTCAGAAATTTGCTAGTACAGAAAGAACTGGGTGAGAAAGGGGAAAACTGGGTTACATACTTACAAGAATATGACCTCGAGATCACTCCAGCACAAATTGTTAGAGGCCAAGGTTTATGTAAATTTGTTGTCGATTTAGCTATAGAACAACATAATCAAACCGATATGTTAATTCAAGATCAACATAATCAAAATCAAATCTGCTGTGTACAAAATCCTACAAGTCTTTGGTATGATGACATCAAGTTTTATCTAATACATGGATCAGCTCCCCGTCACTTTGATTCAAAAAACAGGAGAGCATTGAGATTAAAATCTGCACCTTTCCAGCTGATGAATGGTATATTGTTTTGCCAAAATTTTGATGGAATACTTATGCGTTGTCTGGAAAGGGATGAAGTAGATAAAGTCTTATTAGAATTACATGTAGGGGAAGTTGGTGGACATTTCGCTGGAGACATCACTGCCCACAAAGTATTAAGGGCAGGGTATTACTGGCCCACCCTTTTCAAAGATGCCCATGCGTTATGCTGCAAGTGTGTAATCTATCAAAAGGCTTTTGGATGAGTACAAAAGTCAGCATTCCCACTACAACCTGTCTCGGTGGATTTCCCATTTTAGCAATGGGGCCTTGACATTATAGGTCCAATTATCCCCACCTCCTCATAGCAACATAAATATATCATTACAACGACAAACTATTTCACCAGATGGTCCGAGGCTGCACCATTAAAAGCGGTAAACACTAGTTAGGTAATATCCTTCCTTAATCCAAACATTATCACTCGTTTCAGTATTCCTGAATGTCCAGTGTTCGATAATGCTTCCTATTTTTTGTCTCTCGAAATGAGTGCTTTTGCTTTAGAAAAATGAATAAAACTAAAGTATTTTTCCAGCTATTACCCCAAAAGAAATGGTTTGGCGGAATCGACCAATAAAAACCTGATCAAGATCATCAAGAGAACGGTCTCTGAAAACCACAAAAACTGGCATAATGCACTATTCAATGCAATCTGGGCTGATAAGGTAACTCTAAAAATTGTTGTTGGTAATTCCCCCTTTTTCCTCGTTTACGGTAGGGAAGCAATTCTTCCACTGCACGTTCTCCTTCCATCTCTGCAGTTATCGTAGAAGGTTCAGGAAGAAGTCTGTCCTCCTTTGGAAAGTCAGATTAATGCTTTGCTAAAGTTGGAAGAGGTAAGGGCTCAAGCAAAACAAAAACTGGATCAACATCAACTTATTGTCAAAAGCTGGTTTGATTCCAATTCTGCCTTAGACATAAATTTTGAGGTAGGTGATCTTGTCCTTAAGTGGGACAAACCTCATGAGGGTAAAGGTGAACACACTAAGTTCCAAAACCTGTGGTTGGGACCGTTCCTAATTGCTGAAAAACTAGGTCCCTTTTCTTTCTGCCTGCAAAATTTAGAGGGACAGCCAGACACCTTCCCAGTGAATGGCCAAGCTCTCAAAAGGTATTCCACCTGACAACCCTCCGATACACCTTTTGTATATATTTTTTCTGTTTTGGTTTCTTTTCTCTCCGTTTTCTTTTTTGGTTTGTTTTTATTTTTATTTTTTGTTTATTGGCCTTTTTGAGTCAAACATGCCTGTATTACAGTCTAGTTCAGAAGAAGAGAACATAATGATTCATCTCGAAATAACTGTCAAGGGCTGTCAGAGCATCAATTGCTATGTTTTCTCAAAACGTAGGCTAGTTAAATATGGTATTTTGTTTGAAAGTCAATTTTTCGGTTTCAATTTGCATTTGAGAGTAATCACGACTATCTTTAAAAATATCTTTACGTTGTCCTTGATTTAAGTAAAGCAAGTTGACGATGTCTCCCTGTCCTTGAAAATTAGTTTTATTAATAAACTATTTTCAGATCTGGATGAAGGTTAGCAAGAAAAGATTAAAGAACTGGAAAATATTAAGTTGTGTAAAAACTTGAATTTTCAGCGTCACCCCGCTCTGTTGAATATCTTTAAAACTATCTCAGATTATGAATATTTTCTCAAAGAGTTGTGGGAAGTGTTTGTAAACCCACCGGGATACTGAACATGTCTGTTGGCAACGGGTAAATGCATACATGATGCCAAGACAACTTCGCTGGGGTACTGAAAAGGCCCGCTGGCAGTGAAACGATGTCAAATAAAAGAAAATTCTCAGGTATAAATCATGATTTTGGTCATAAGCATCCTTCATTATGATTTGAAACTTCTTGGACAGGACACAGACATCAGAGTGGGTTAATTGAAATCCCTGCCGAGGCTATAGATGCCTGCTAGCAACAGTGACCCTGTCAATAATATTGGAGCCATTAACTTAAACATCGTGGCTTTCATTTGTGAAGTTTGTCACCAGATTTCATTCTTTTTAACGAAATATATATTAAGCTGGACCACGTCATGATTATCAAAGTTGCTCAAATAACCTTTCAGTTGTTCTTTGATTTGAAATCATTCAAATATTTCTAGCCTAAACTCGTCAGTAATTCAGAGATAACTGCTTCTCCCAGCAAGTCGCCATTGTTGGCAGCCCAACATTTTTTTAAAACTTTTTATATCAAATAACGATCTATGTAGCTGCCTAACTGGAGTCGTTCATTTTTCTGTTCTTCATAAGCGATTTACGAATCGACATTTGTAAGTTTTTGGTTTTTCCTAGTATTTTATTTGTTTTCATGTTTCGTTCATGACTAAAAGCATGAAAACGAAGCATTAAAACTTATGACTTTGTTACCACTCTATTTGAAAAGTTTATGAAAGACAAAATGTCTCTACAATTTTTTAATGAAGTCTTGTTCTTTGCTATGAAGTTTGCTCTCTTTGTTTTGACTCTTTGAATGCCAAGCATGCTTATGGATTGTTATTTGTATTAACAAAGGACCTTTTAATTTGAGCATTGATATGTTTTTGTGTGGTTCTTGGTCATATGTTCCCTCATCATTAGGTTTTGGTTTACAAGTTTCCCTCTCCCAAACTTTACGATCGAACCCACTTTGTTGCGCACTCATTTTTATTTTAATGCTCTGGTCATGGCTTGTACTATATGAGAGGTGGCAATACGATCATAGTCAACCCATCATTTCGAAGCCTGGTCTTGGGTTTTGCAACACCCCTCGCATTCATTTCAAACAATACCTATATTTTCGTTGTGAATTTTCTGCTCATACGCCATAGACTTTTGATGATTTTCGGGCTTGGAATATAGCTTTGGTCTACTCTTACAAACCCTCCATATGCACTGTGTTTGGGTGATTTTCTGTTGATTTCCCATGGCCCCGGTTGTTAGGGTCGAACCTAATGACACTCAGACCTTTCTCCTATGCGATGATGCCAGGGAGGATCTCGAGGGTCACGGTTGGCTCGTTTTCCTTGAGAAATTCCAGGGTTTCAACCTACATACTGCTCAAGAATTTGCCCTCTCATTTGATGGATGTAGAGCTAAGGTGGGGGACATTCAACTCAGAGGAATTTTTAAGCCAAGCAACAGGACTCCCTACGAGCAGGCAAAAGTGGTTCAAGAATGCTAAGGTAGAAGAGGTTCCATGGAGTCTTTTCTTTACATCTCGGAAGATCAATGGTTGTGACAAAGGTATGCTAGTCTCCTTACTGAAAACCCGATGGCATGGTCTGCTTGCAGTGTTGAAACAATTTGTCACATGTGAAGGCCATTTTGGTTTTGTGTTTCTTTATCATCTGCGTCTACTCATGAATTTCATAGGGTTTCATTTAAACATGCCTTATTATCCATGGAGAAGCCTTTATAAAATGGCTAAGAGGTATAAAAAGAAATGTTTGGATTCAAGCCTTTTCCACCATGGTTTAATAAAAATTATGCTTGCACATCAATTGAAGTTGCAGAACGATAATTGAGATTCATTTTTAACCAGAAATGGTTTTTCTAACCCCAACACTAAAGAGGTTGACAAACCTATGATTGAGGAAACCATAGTCTATCCTAGACCGCTCCCCTCATCTACCTAGGCCTGTGTTACGACCACCCACAATAAGCCTTTACCCGACCCAAAAGTTGATGAGCAGGCCCATGAGCAAGTTACACAGCCTAACGTCTTTGTCAAGAATGCAATCAGACCTGTAGGCAAGGCATCTAAAGGTGATGTTGATTTGGGTTTTAAGAATAAGAGAGATGAAAGGTTGATTTTGAGGAAGCTACGAAACAAAACAACCCTCATGTGAGCTCGATCAAGATGATCGAGATCCATGAAAGTTTATATTCCGAGATTGATAGATTTCTTGTTGAAGAAGACCCTCTTTCTTTTCAAATAGACCTCGATCAGTCTTACAACTTCGTAGATAATCTACCGCCTTGTCTGAAACACAGTGAAGGATTTCCCGGTATTAAGTTGGGTAACAAATCTATAGTCCATGTTGCGGACGTTTCGATTCACAACCATGGTTATTCTCAAGGGACCGTCTCACAGTCGCAATGTGAAACTTGCCTATTCTGGATTGACAAGTACTACACCGATATACCTATTTTATAGTCACAGATTAAATCTCTTACTTATCATGTTGGCGCCTTAACAAATGAAAATCGTAGGCTCGAGTCTTTCATTCAAAGACAAGGGAAACATATGAAAACTACAGGGAATGTGATATTAAAAAATGTCGAGACCGCAACAACAATAATAAATTCTGAGATCATGTGATATGATTTGTTTTTACAGTTGGAGGTAAGATTTCTTTTTATCTTAAAATAGTGTTATTCATTAAATAAATTAGATTGTTTTTGTTCATTGAATAAATTAGATTCGATTACTGAAATAGACTAGTTACAGAATCAACAGATTCTGTAGCCAGTCTATTCTAATTCGAAATTTGCAAAATTATGGTTAAATATATATCTAAGTTTCTCTATTTTATATTTTATTTTCAGGATATCTAGGAGTTTATGGTGACCAAGTGATCTGAAGCATTTTTGGGGCTTGTTAGCCATATCTATGATACATTTTTGTATAAACAAGAATAAACTTTTTTTGGCTTTAGAAGATTTAGTATGATCTGGGTGGTTGTATTCCCCCTCTATTTTTGTAATCAATATCTGATCTCAGAAGATAAGACAGATACCTTTCTGAAGGCTTTAAAAACTCATTATTTTTTGTAATGAAGACATCTTGGCATGGGGCTGAAGGTGGACAACTTATACACGAATTTGGACATAACATATGTTTACATTTCTGCTTTAGCTATCTGTAAATATTGTTGTCGTCTATGGTTTGTTTATCTTGATAATTCAATAATTGTTGATAGCTTTTGTCTTCGCAAATTATTATGTCGTCAAGATAATTTCTTTTAATATAGTCCACATTTGGATGCTTTAGTTATTAAAAAAAATAGTGATAGCTTGTTCAATTCAAATGATAAGGTTTATCTTTAATTTTGTTGAATGATTAAAAGCAGGTTGTTACAGTTAGATTTATCTTATGCATAATTGCTTGCAATCACAAATATCACAGTTATTATTTGCGTCTTATCGTTCTGTCATTAAAATCCAACAATTAATATACTGTTTTGCATTTATTCCAAACAATGTAAAGGTTCACTGTAGGTTTAACTCTTGGACATGTTGGCTGGACATTTCATGATCATACAGACGATTGAATGCACGACGAACAATTCATTAATAGGTTAGTTTAATTCTTTTATCTTTTATTTGTCTTTAAAACTCTTATGTGTGACCTGGCTTTGACCGTTCACGTATTTCTATTTCATAATATATTTTTTTTGTTTAGTCTTTGATAACTTAAGAAAAAACAAAAAATAGTTTATGTGTTTTCTGTATCTGCTTTTGTTAAAGCAACCATTTTTTTATAGATTTTCGTGAGTTTAGATTAAAACTCACACTTGTATAACATGCACATAAATTAGAGAAATTAATATGTTGTGTAAATATTATTTAAAATAGTTATATACATACATGTACATATATATATTAGTAATTAGTAATTAGTTAGTTATTTCATTCCTTTATTTATTTCCTTTAGGACTTTTAGATTGGCCAACGGAGTCATTAAACCCGTCAGAACGAATCATATCAAACAACTTGGGTTAATTAGACAACTCCGGACCGAACTCGTTCTTCCAATTGACGGATGATCATTTTCGCCCATCAACACATATATTTATATTAACTTTAGATTTATTAAAAATCTAATTTAAATTTATTAAATATATAACATATAATGTTTTTATTATTAATTCCATATCATATATCATAATGATAAATTAATTTACAACTTAAAAAATTTGTTCTTCTCAATATTTAATAAATATAATAAATATATAAATTTAAGATGAATCTACAAAAATATTATTACAAACAAAGCATAACTTACAAAAATAAATATTATAACATATAGATTAATTCATTATATTCATTAAATATTATAATATGTTTTAAATTACTGTGTATAATTTAGCATGTGTTTTTTTGTATTTAAATGTTAGTGTATGTATATTTACCAATACATCCGATTTTTTAAATCTAATAAATATTATAATATATATAGATTAATTACAATATGTTTTAAATTAATATAATTTAGCATGCGTTTTTTTATTTAAATCTAATAAATATTATAATGTATATAGATTAATTCATTATTATATTCATTAAATATTACAATATGTTTTAAATTAATCTGTATAATTTAGCATGTGTTTTTTTATTTAAATGTTAGTGTATGTATATTTACCAATACATCGATTTTTTTAATCTAATAAAAGATTCAATGTCAACCTTTAACATAGTCCAATTATTTTTTTAAGTTATGTATATTCATCTATCTCTTTGGTGATAATAATACACAAATATTGTAAAACTTGCAATAATATAGTAAAACTCAAACTCTATTTAAAAATAAAATAATATAAAATTATAGAAATATAAATATATACATATAAACATTAAACTAAAATAAAATAAAAATAGTTTTAACATCTAAACACTTCCATCATAATCATTAAAGAAAAATAGTTTTAACATCTAAACACTTCCATCATAATCATTAAAGATTATTTTCAAGTAACTTGAACAATTTTAAAGTTTTAAACTACACAACAAAACAATTGTTTCTCAATTTCTATTATACTAAGAGTGTTGTTTCTCAATTTTTATTATATTAACAGTGTTCAATTTTCTCTTCGATTTTTTAAAGATATTTATTTACATTTACAACTTGTTTCTTCAATCATAATCATCTTTTTTACCTAGAGAGTGTTGCATACATGTTTGTGTGCAACTCTCTCCATATGAGAGAGTGTGCGGAGGAAGTGAGAACTCCTGGAAATGGTCTTATAGCTGCCACAGAGCTCGGAGAATTCTGGTCTAGCCTGTTACTGAAGCTCAAGGCAAGGGAGGTTTAGTAGCCGAAGGACTGTCCTGGTGACAGTGAAGGTGTATACTCATGGAGTGGGACAGGCATGTGGGGAATGAGAGTCTGTGAGTAGTGGACATAAGTGGCTCCTTGGAGAGAATCCATCCTCATAAACTGTGTGTCTTCCTGTTGACCTTGCCTAACCTAGGATTCCCTTGCCTGGTGGAGCTTAGTCCCAACTCGAGGGTGACCTACTGCTGAAAGTGATGAGCAACGCGGTCTATGGCTGGGAGATTCATGGAAAGTCTGCATGCAGTTGGTGGTGTTATTCCAGTTGAAAGATAAGTATAATTTATCTGCTTAATTTTATGTTATGCATAATGTTGAAATGTTATCATGTGTTCAGTTGCATGTATGAATTGTTGTTAATTCTATTTAAATATGAATGATAATAGTAACTCTATGTTAAAATGTGTTACTTTTATTTAATGCATATTATATTTATATGTGAATATTTCGCAGTAGTGGCATTGCCCAATCTTTGTAGAAAGCTAAAAATGCTACATTTTGATATCGCATCAAAGTCAAAACTGAAAAGGTAGCATTGTCCAGCCTATTAATGACTGAAGATGTTACAATATGGTATTTATTTACATTTACAAACATAAATTCACATAAATTAAAGTTTAAAGTTTAATCTTGAAAATGTTTTTTTAACATCATTTTTCTTTTCCATTAAATGAAAAATCAACATGGTGAAAAAACCTAAGAATCTATGACCCAATGCGTATATCGCTAGAAACGTATCTCTAAGAAAGGGTAGTTGGGATGAGATGATCATACAATGACGTTGCTCATCCCAAGAAGACTTGGAAAGTGGAAAAACTAACACAAGTGTTTTAGTAATTAAGTACATCGATGTACATTGGAAAGGTTTGGATATGAAACTTATTCATTTATTCATTTATGGTAAAATAATTATTAAGAAAAATTAATTGATTATTTTTCTTTTTATGATTATATTAATTTAAGATAAAAAATTATAAGATTATAAATATATTTATAATTTTTTTTTAAATAAAAAACAAAACTTTATATTATATCAATTGTCTACTATACAATGATACTTGGTAGCCACATGTTCTGTCACAGGAGGGAAATCAAAACATGTGACTTTGTTCCATTTCAACACTACCATGACTGTAAAAATTATACAAAAATTGTAAGTGTTTGCAGGAACCAAGTTTTGCCTCCTTATTCTAAGGCTAGCCATGTACAGAGCCGCCATTACTGATAGAATTATACAGACATCATAAGAAAAATTTATTGAATCATCTAGCTTGTCGTTGTGGTAAATTAGACCACCGACATTGTAACTGAAATAAACAAAAAGCTGTAACCTGGGGTGAACCACTTTAATCCATGATTGGACTTGGTTGTCCATGGATGGTATAGGACGGGGTGAGTCAATATCTGAAAGTTGGGCACCGAGCTTGCGTTGGAGCATCCGTGAGCACCTTGAACAGAATGCCCATTCTTTGGCTGATAATGCCTTGACAATGCATCTGGTCATCCTGTCGTGGCCTAATCTCAAAGAGGAGATCAAGGTTCTCTTCCGCGAGATGGTTGTCCAAGTGATGAGGCATAACCTCTTCTTCCTTTCCCGTATCGTCGTCGCTCACTGCCATGGTCTCCTTGTCTGTGTCTACCAGCTACTAGCTTGGAGGGATCTCCTCCTCCACTTGGCAGCTCCCGTCACCATAGTCAAGATATCTCGGCTTGATTACTGGGGGGGCTAAGAGGTAGGTGGCCATAGGGGGACGCACACCCAAGGGTGGTGTCTCCTCTTTCACAATGCTTGGACTATAATGCAGAACTGGAGGTGGCGATGGGGGAAAGTGTGTCGTGGAGGAAGTGGTCTCCATCTTTACCTTACATACCTCAGGAGACTGAAGCGGAGCTGATTGGGTGCTCTGAGTTGAACGACAGGGATGGGTGAAATGAGCAATGAACGCTCTTTGTGAGGTAGTGAGCCTGTTAGCTCGAGAGAGGGCATTATTTTTCCGAGCACCCCTCTTGGGCTTTCCACGTTCCCGTGGAATGGTAGGGGGGACAGGGGGGTGGTGAAGGGGGTGAAAGGAGGCTGTGGAGAGAAGCAGGATGCAGTGGAGGGAGATGGAGGAGCCAGAGCAGAACAAGGCGAAGTGGTTGTTCCTAGTTCGCAGGGGGGGAATTGAGGCCGTGAGGATGCCACTGATGTACAGGGGGAGAACAATGATGCCGAAAAAAACGTGAAGGCCGAAGTGCTCTACAAGAAGAGCGCACCAGGTAGAAAACGAATTGAGCTAAGTTCGAAGGCTGCTTTTAACTCCATGAGAGCCCGAAATGACCCTTCCAATCACCATTGAAGTCTGAAGGGACCTCTGCAATAGCCTGGTACCAAATGCCTAGCTGGTTCGCTCGCCCATGAGCCCAACTAGGCGCACTAACTTAATTTCCCTCATGGTGTGAACCATGGGGAGTAAATATGCAGGAGGTAACGACCAGGGTTAATAACTCCCCTGACTACCCCGATCCAGCTGTCTACCACATCGCACCAAGTGGCACCCCATCTAAGTATATCCATAATCTTATTAATAATACTAACTTTGAATAATTAATTGATCATTACTATGATAACTTGTTAAACATTAAAGTATTTTTATAAAAAACTGTTTAATAACAAATAATTATGTAAAAACATAACTACTTAAATAATATGATGTACCTTTTTTTTTAACAAATATCCTAACTATTTTAAAACTACTTAACATTTCCAAATTCATTAACAACGGAGACATAACCACTACTATAACACCCGTTAAAGTGAGAAGTTTGATATTAAATAAATTTATGAAAAAAATTTCATTAATAAAACCATGTAATATTTATATGTTTTTATTAAAAAAACTACAATAATCCCAAAATATTATAAATTCTCAATTATAATTTTGTCCATGTTTATATTTCATTATCACCAAAATAAACTTTAAACAATTCTCAAAATAAATTATAAAAAATCTCATAAAAAACTTAAATTTTTAAAATAACAAAATTAGTAATATGTAAAAATCAATAAAAATCTTAAATTTTTAAAATAACAAAGTTAGTGATATGTAAAAATCAATATGAAAATTTAAAAATAAATATTTTTTATTAAATTATATAATTATCAAATTTATTTTTAACATATACTAGAGTCACTCATTTGAATCTTTTAAATCAATATTATCCTTGTGTAGATGCCCTTAATCACTAAAACACTTGTGTTTGTTTCCCAACTTTCCAAGTTTTTCTATACCTTTTACTATGTTTAATTTAAAAGAAAAATAATGTTAAAAATACATTTTCAATAATTGAGCTTTAATTTATGTGAATTTGTCATTTTATTCAAATAAAATTTAAATGTTAAAAAAATATGTTAAAAATACATTTTCAATATTTAAGTTTTAATTTATGTGAATTTGTTTTTGTAAGAATCTAAGAGAAAATTGGATTGGATATTTGTTACGCCGAAAGGCGTACACCTATTGATAATGGGCACAATTAATGATCTTTTAATCTTATTTAACCTTAAACCCTAATATGATGGCTATGCATTGAAGATCATGTTTACTTTTTAACATTTACCTAATCACATTAAAAAATTACAGTAAGGATATGTAAATGCTACGTTTAAATGATTAAGTAGGATTAAACCATGCAACCAAACGTTTCATATTACCACAGACGAATTACGGATTACCACATACGTTTTATATTGAGGATACAGGAATGAATTACGGATTACCACATACGTTTTATATTGAGGATACAGGTTTTCAACCAATACCTTTCAGTGTTTTCAACCACGAGTTAGCGGTTGTGCTAGTAATACTTGATATAATAGAAATTAAAAAACCAATGTCGTGTACTCTAAAATGGTTAGAGTTACTAAGACCAATGTCGTGTACTCTAAAATGGTTAGAGTTACTAAGACCAATCTTTAATGACCAATTTTTAATAATTATGACGATTTGTTATTAGAATTTAAAATTTATTTATTTATATGTGTATTCTTAAAATTTTATATATTATAATGTTTTTTACTATTTTATTTTTTAATATAGTTTTAATTTTACATATTAAATTGTAGGTTTTACAATAATAATAATATTGTTGTCTTATTATTATTAAAAATATAGATATACACATAAATATATACAAAATTAACTGGGCTATGTTAAAGATAAATATAGATAACTTTCAAATTCAAATAACACATACTAAATTATATAAATTAAAATATATTATAATTTATTTAATAAATAAACAATAAATTAAAGTATATTGTAATATATAAATTAAAACATATTATAATTTATTTAATAAATAAACAATAAATTAAGATATATTGTAATATTTATTTTTGCAAATTATGCATTGGAATGATATTATTAAGATTTATTTTAAATTAAGATATATGAATCATTAAGAAGGGTCAAATTTTTAAATTAATTTTATTATTACACCATATTACATGACATGGAATTATTAATAATTTTTTTTACATATTCATTAATGTAAATAAATCTAAATTTCATATAAATAAATATTATCTTATTTTTTTAAAGATATTTCTAATATGTCACTACATATATATCATTTTTAACTACTTAATTACTATAAATATAATATATCATTTTTTTTCCCATAGAAAATTTTACTTTATATTTATATTAAATACAAACTGTTCATAACAAACTTTTCCAACATCATATGTCTTTTACAATCTTTGATAGTTGTCTTATCCCCACGACAGACATTAGACTATAATCCCCCAAGTATATACTCTAGTACAAAATATATATACTAGAGAGTAGTGAAATACATATTTCCACAAAATTCTACAACAAATAGACTCCCCCCAATAAAAAACACAACACTATGGATCCATACAAAACTCCAAGACTTCTAGAAAAGATTTAGGAACATAGTAGGAACCTCATGGACCTCTTCACAAAGATAGTAAGCAATTATCCCTGGTTTCTTTTTGAGAGCCTATTTAGAAAGACTATCTGCCTCTTGATTTGCTTCTCTGAAAACATGAGCAAAAGAGATTTTCCCGAAGTGCTTGATAAGCTCTGTAATCTTGTCCTTCCAACGGTCTAGAGTGACCACTTGTAATCGACCATTACCCTGTAGCCATTCTATAACAATTTTTGAATCTCCATGGACAAGCAAGTCTGAGATAGAAAGTCAGAAAGTGAATGTAAGTAGTACCCATGCTCCTAGAAGCTCCGCTCTAGTATTAGTGCCAGGTCCATAGTTGAAAGTCCATTTATAAAAACGATGAACACTGACCCTTATCACCCTGTCAACCCCACTATTTTGTCCATTTTGTTGTGTAACCCCATCAAACCACCCTATAATACCACAACCAGTGGATATGCAAGGAAGTACTCTCGACAAAGTAACTTTCAACTGTTTTTTGTAATCACCCACTGCAACTAAAGTTTTAAATACCACCTTCTGTATAGATGGATTTCCTTCAAATATAGTATAATTCCTTTCCATCCATATACACGATCATACAAAGGTCGACATAGAAAGATAAGAACTATTTTGTGCCTTCGAGTTTTTGAAGCATTCTACAACAGATGTACCAATCCACCCAGAAATGTGTATTAGGGTTGTTTTAATCCTATCCTAGACTGTGATCGTGAAAGGGAATTCAACGAACAAATGTAAATTTTTTTCCTTGTTATTCTTATAAAGATAGCAGAGGCCAGGACCGATGTGACCTCTATGTTGTAAATTCTCCCAAGTGAGAATTTTATTCTTAGAAACCAGCCATATAAAGAGCTTGATTTTCAGTGGGAAGTCCCAAGACCAAAGAGTCTTCCTCCATCCTCTAATAGCGTATTTCCAATACTTAGATTTAGTGGCCTCATAAACATTTTTAACAGAAATCTGGCCAGATAAGTCGCCTCCATCTAATTTAGTTCATCTGACCTGGCTTGCACCTGAACTCCAGAGTTTATTAAAGTGCATTTGAAAGACTTCCATTCTAGTGCTAATTGTCCCTCCAATTCCAAATCCTCACTTGTAATCCCATTAGAATAAATCATACCAGGTCAAGACTCACAACTAGCCTGATATAAATAAAAAACCCCTCTTTGATTGAGGATTGAAATCAAGATCATCAGATAGGATGGCCGCTTCTCCCATGCCAAAAATGCGATCTTTACCAATAAGAATAGACTCTCTCATCCCCAGACTCCATGTTATCTAGTGAAAAATGATATGCAAGGATTTTAGAAGATTTCTCCACATCTGTGAACCTTTCCCCCCCACAATTGTAGTCGATTGCAGCCATCTCGCTACTTATCCAAAAGGATAGTATTTGTATTTAATGAAACGGTTCCATAGGCCCTCTTTCATCAGCACCCTCCACAGAGTATTCCTCATCAAGGCTCTACAAAATTTGTGAATGTTTCTTAGTCCCCATCCCCCCAAAAGTTTTTGTCTAGCTAAGAACTGCGAGCTACACAGGTGATATCTATTCTTTTGTTTGCTTCCTGACCAGAGAAAAGAGAAGACGACTTGGAAAATTTTATTGAGAATAAATGATGGGATATGTGCCATCGCCATCTAGTAGACTAGATGGCTCTCTAGCACAACCTTAATTAGAACGTATTGACCGCCAATAGAAATCCATATATTGCACCAGTGGTTTATCCGTTTCTCAAATTTTTCTATGAGCCAGTGCCAATCCTCCACCTTATAGATGTCAAGTTTTAGAAAGTAACTAAGATACCTAAAACCATCAATTAGTTCAGTAAAATTAAATTGAAAGGATTCTTTTAAAATATCAAGAAGATTTTGCTGAACTATGAAATGGAGAAAATATGTCTTCTGAACATTGATCAACAGTCCTGTAGCACTACAAAAAACAGTCAGAATCTTATTTATCTCCTGCCATTCATCAAGAGAGGATTTTGACATAATGAGAATATCATCGATGAAGAGAAGATGTAGGATCCTAATTAATCTCGATACCTTAATTCCAGTCATTTTTCCTTCATCTTGACCTCTTTTTAATGCCAAGCTCAACCCTTCCATCATCAGAATGAACAACAATGGCGACAGAGGGCACCCCTTTCTTAGCCCTCTTCCACTTTGGAAAAAATCTGTTGGCTCTCCATTAAGCAATATGGCAAAAGATGTTGTTTTGACGCAACCCATGATCCACTTAGTCGTAGGCAATCTAAACCCGTTCTCGAGAAGTGTTAAACAAAGAAAGTCCCAACTTATGCAATCATAAGCTTTCTTTAAGTCAATCTTTCAAATCAAAGATTGAATTTTTTTATCTTTGATCCTGTGAAGGAACTCTTGTGTTATTCCTATGGTGTCTAGAATATGCCTCCCTTTTAAGAATCTCAATTGCTCCTTTGTCAGTGTACGGGAAAAAATAGGTCTGATTCTTTTTGAAATGATTTTTGCTATGATCTTATAACAAAGGTTACACAAAGCAATCAATCGAAAATACCCGAAATATGAAGGACTATTTACTTTTGGGATAAGAGCAATAAAATTTGAGTTCAAGGATCTGATAACCTCTCCACTTAACCTGGATTCCTCAACTGCCTCAAGCATATCCTTCCCAACCATCTCAAAGAAGTGTAAAAATAACTCTATAGTCCACCCATCAGGTCCTAGAATTTTGTCCTTAGTGAATCCCTTTAAGACTTCTAGAACTTCCTCATTGGTGCAAGGATTCTCAAGTATTTGAACTTCTTCTTCGGATACAATTCTAGGGAAAATTCTTACCGTCACGATTTGTTCCTCAATGGAATTTTGACCAGTATCTTGGTAGAACGAACTGAAATATATATGTTCTTCATCCTTTATAGCCTCCTGACCATAGTGAACCTGACCAGTCTCATCTTTTATTTCCCATAAATGTTTCTTATTTCTTCTGTAACTTGCAAAATGATGGAAATTTTTTGTATTTTTGTCCCCGCATTATATCCAAGTAGCCCTACTTTTTAGATGTCACCATTCCTCCTTTTCCAGAAGTGATTTTTTTCTGATCAGAATCAAGTGATTTCATTCGTGGATCAAGTTCAAAACTGAGAACACCATTTAACTTTTATTTGTAGAGAAGCGCTAACTCTGATTCAATGTTTTCATAAGCTTGTTGTTCCTTTAATTTCTTTTCAGTAATCCATGCCTTCACTCGGGATTTTAGCATGCTCAACTTCCTAACCAGTCTCCTTTGTGCTCCCTCCTCCTCATGTGCCTGTTGAGTGGTCCACACCTCCCGAACCATGGTAGCAAAAGACACTTCTCGTAAACAGGCTGGATTGAATTTGAACAGATGGGAAACTAACAAGTATCCTATGTCCAGTTGGAACAACACATGTGCGTGATTGGAAATGAAAGGATATTCCACCCACGATCGATATCTGGCTGATGCATGTAGGGTAGCATCTGATGAAAACACTCTATCTAATCTTTTCTGAATTTTTTCCACACTGCTTATACCATTTCTCCACATTGGTACCACCCCCGCATGCAGAATATCAACAAGATGGTTTTTTATGAAAATATCTTTAAAATAATCCACTAATGAATCTGTTAAAGTCGAAGCACCCCACACGTGTTATGTATTGTTCGTAAATTTTAGATCCCCTTCTAGAATTAGATCACCTTGTGCCAACAGTCCTTTTGCATTCACCTTTTCCCAAAACTATTTGCGCCCAGAGCACTAACCATAAACATTTAAAAAGGAAATCCTTCTTTTATCAGATAATCGATAACCTGTCAATAAATTCCCACCACAACTTAGAAAAGGCTTTAATACAAAAAAGTTTGGGTCCCATGACACCAGAATTCCACCCGAATTCCCTACTAAACTGACTGCATAGATCATCCTGTTAGGACATAAAACATTCATGAAATGTCTAGCCTTATCCTCAACGACCAAAGTCTCTTGGAGAAAAATAATATCCGGCTTGGTTTTGGAGAGGATTCTATGCATGGAGGGCAATTTTATGGGACCTCCCACCCCTCTGATATTCAAGGAGAGGAGGATCATGATTTATTCCTTGCTAGGGATTTCATGCCTCTAAGCGCCCCCAATTCATGAATAGATGATAAATGTTGATCAACAAAGGAAGGATTTATCCCCAACTTGTTGCGTGCACTCTTGGTTTTAATGGGAGATATCTCCAAAACCAGTCCTCGTGCCCAAGCTAAGTCCTTCCCCGATCCTTCCTGTAAACTTGTATTCACCCCTACAACTCCCCAATCCGACTCTCCATGTATGGATTCCAAACCCAAGAAGTTCGGTAAGGGTATAGGACTAGTGGCCTCCCTATAGGACGAGACCAAGGAAGTAATCACATTTTCCAGAGTGTGTTCAACCAATGGAGGACTGATAGTCTGCAGTTCCAAGATGGTCCTTGCCACAGTGGTTGTCAAGGAAGGTTCTTCAGGTATGGAATCATTTGTAAGAGTAGTCACCAGGCTTAATGTAGCCCTATCAAAAAACGGGGATCGTACCAATAGGGTCTATCAAACCTAAGGTTCTCGAGTCTAGTTTTTGAGTGGGGACAAAGTCCGGTGGGAAAATACTATCTAGAAGATCACGTTCCCACGAAGATAAAGAAAAATACAAAGCTGGGAAATAAGTCTTAAGCTTACCTACGAAGGTTTCAGCAATGGGACCAGGTCTATCTTCAACACTCCCAGCTGCTAGTACACCCATCTCTGTCGAGTCAACTTTGCTCATGTATAAATCCTTTGTAATAACTTCCATGGAATCCTTAGATTCTGAAGCCCCAATCATTTTTTGACAGTCTTTGCGCAGGTGACCAATCCATCTGCAGAGAGAGAAACAGAATGGTAAACCCATGTAGTCGAGTATATGAACAGTTAATTTCCCTCGACAGTCTATTTCAAGCATTTCCATGAGACTCGTATGGATATCCATCTCTACAAGGACCCTATCCATTCTCTTATCCATTGAAAGAAAACTAGCTTCATAAAATCTTATGAAGCGTCCCAACAAGTTCCCAATCACCTTCAGGGATTTTTTATTCCAAAGTTGGAGCGGAAGGCCAGGTAGTAAAACCCAGACATGGAGGAAAATAAAATATTTTGTAGCAAGGTCAAAGCGCGTATGCCACTGCTTCAACATAATTCTCTTTCCCTCAAAATCCCATAATCTTTCAAGGATAAAAGTGGAGTCCTCAGGATTCTTGAATACCAGACCGAACCAACCGCACAGAAGACTCAATAAATTTGGCGCATAACCAATAAGTGGAGCCCAAGTATTCTGCATCCACTCGTTGAAGGGTAGTTTTCTCCGAGCCCTATACAAAAACCTCCCTACCATAGCACAGAGGGAAAGTTTACAAGATTCCTTTAACCCCACATCCACACCCATAATCAAACGATGCTTCGTCTTCTTTGGCTTCTAGACTTGAGCACTCCTCTTGTGAAAACCCTCTTTAACACGAATAATACCCCTCAGAGTATTCTCAAAATGAAATTCACCCTGCACACGCTTCACCTCTGCCTTAGATTCCGCTACTGGGTGAACTAAAACTTGACCACTACCCTCGACAGTAAAGCATGAAGTTTCCTCGCAACCCAAGCTAGTTGCAGGCCGACTCTGAAATTGCTCATGACAACCACATAGAAATGGAGAAGTGTTCACCCCTGAGTTTTGTTGAGTGGTAATGTTCAATGTAGAGTCCATTGGAGGAGTAATGTGATCATAAATACTGCACCCACCACAATTAGTTTTGTAGAGCTCATCCACCGAGGTGAAAAGACCCTCTCGCTCCCAAACTTCCTTGTCAACCGCACCCATGAGTGCACTGACCTCATATGCCATTTTGAAAAACCCTCCAAACCTTTTAAAACCTGCCAACACACATAAAACACCATTTCATGACTGATAGGCCAGGCCCGGGATTGATGCTGAAATAAAGACAGCAAAGGAATCGTATGGTCAGTTTAATAAGGACCCTCTCAAATCCATGGTTTTATCCCAGTAGGAAACCAAAGAGAGCCATCTAGAGAGAACGACAAAGTCCTCAAGCCACCAAATGGGGGGATACTAGTGCCAAAAATCATGTTCTTCCTCAATAATGCGACAAAGTCACCGAACCGCCAAAAGGAAGGATTCAAAAGAACAAATGGTTGTAATCCCTCCTCAATAACACCCGCCTTTAGGCTTAAAGAAGCATCACCTCCCTAACTCAGGATCAATTACCCTGAGCTCAAGAAACCGACCTCAATAACCTGCAACTAAGAAGGTAAACCTCCGCCATTAAACCTTCAACTCAGAAACCACAAGGACCCCTTTTACTATATAACTTACTCCAAATGAATCCTACCTAACTACGTGAAAATCTATATTTTTCTATACAACATATCATATAACAACATACTATACAACAAATCATATAACAACATATTAAAATTATCATTAAAGACAAACACTTATTCGAAGATTGACAAGCGTTATTCACAACACAAATATTATGTGGAATTGTAGTAGACGTCCAATATTATTGAGAAATTTTACACTTCAGAATTCCTCTTGGTGGAATTCATTATCTTTGGCTCTCACAAACTCTAAAATAAGCATTTAGTATGAAATAATAAGACAATGCAATGAAGAGTAACATTCCATATGAGTGAATGACATTCTTGGAATTTAGTCCCTCCAGAGAAAAAACTAGAAATATAAATGAGTTTATAGAATCAAGTTTATAACATATGGAAAAACCTTAAGCTAGCTTATAGTTGAGATCTGGATTCGACTTTCTCAAAAAAAGGAACTCTATCTATACTTATATATAACCTAGCTTGGGCTTAATTTGATAACTATTAATTTAGGATATTTCTTATTTCTCTTGTGGTGATCTTATTTATGATTTACAACCTTCTTTTTATATTTATCATCTATATCTTGAAAGAGAGGAAAATTGGTATAAAAGGTTGTATCACTAAATCAAATTCTTAATTTAATATGAGAATTGTTTTAATAAAATATATTTTTGTGTTTTACACTTACATTGATCAATTAAAGAAAATGTCTTATTAGTTATCCATTAAAGAAAATATTAAAATTATAAATAATAAAAAAACTTATAATTTATTGAATAATTATAATTGCCATATAAATGTAAATAAATTATTCCAACAAGAAGAAAATGTTCAAATAAAATAATTTTAAATTTTATTTAATGATTTACTTGAAATTATTTATGATTTTTTTTGGTAAAACTTTATTTTTAAAAGATAAAAGAGAAGGGTTAGAGTCTTTAATCCTATACTTCTCCATATTCAGAAATTTAAATAGATGTTATTGTATTTGAGATTTTGAAGCAAACCAATTAACGAAAGCATTACTTCAAATTGGAGTTTGGATTAGAAAATGAATGCAACCCCATGATTTAATAGTATTAATGGATGAGCCCTATATGTATTCCACTTGGCATAATATTAGGGTAGATCCGTGGTTTGCACTTCTAGGGATTTGATTTTTCTAGGCTCATGATAGATCCGGAGTTAAGATGGATCTACTCGAGTAGCTAGCAAGAGCATGAAATTTTTAGATGATAATCATTATCTATATGTATATGTTTTAGATGAACTTGATACTTTGAAATTTACATCATTATGAATCCAAATAATAGCAAATTAACAATGCTTAGTGATGAAGATAATGAATAATAACAAAATGGAATGGTTAGGATATTGAATAACATATATACTACATAATATCATTAAGAAGTGATATTATGAAGATATTCAATAACTCATATATTACATAGTAATTGATCTCAATCTATCTATCTTCTTCAATTTTTTGTTAGACACTCCTGCACACTTTCCCACTTTTCATATCGATCATATGGAAATTGAGGTTGGAACTGGAGACCATGTAAAACTTTAACTCGAGGTAAAAGTGAGACCTTGAGAAATTTCAAACCTCTTGAGTTTTTCACATTTTATATATCTTATCATTATAATGGTTTTAATGTACAAATACTAATAGATAAATCACACCTAACCAAACAAATATAGGACTTCAACTTATAATATATGTTTTGAAATTGGTTTTCACCGAGTTATTATTAAATTCATTTCACTTGATAATTTGCATTACCTCATAGTTGAAATCAATATAGAGGATTGATTTCCTTAGTATCATTTCTTCAATTAATTAATGCACTAAATCATTTTTCATAGTATTATCACTGAAATCAATGCACCCTATTGTCTTATGTTATATCATTATCATTGAAATCAATGCACCCTATTGTTTTATGTTATACCATTGTTAAAATGAATGCAACTATTTGATTACGATAAATCATTTTCCATTTTATCATAACATAAATCAATCCATATTGTTTTACATTAATCCATTAATGAAACTAATTGTTATAAATCATTTATCATTGTGTCATCAGTAAAATCAATACATTGCATTATTTTGCATTATGTTATTATTGAAACCATTGCAAGTAATTGCTCTAAATCATTTTTCAGTGTGCCATCTCTAAAATAAATGCACCTAGAAAATAGTTAGGAAGTAATAGTAACATCAATACCAAAAATGATAGAAATTAAATGACTAAATAAATCCATTTGTTTATCTACCAACACCCAACACCCAACACCCAACACCCATTCAACCACCACTATACCAAATTGGTAATAGCACAATAGACATCAAATAACTTGATGGAATGGGATGCATATGTTGGTGAAATTAGATTTACACATAGATAAATGAAGAGAGCAGACCTAACTTATGAATACTTTTTACCCAAAATACCTATTTAGACCTATTAACAGACCTATGCTAGACATCTGAACTCTCGAGGTGAACTACAATGGACAAAGGCGGACGAAGAAATATATATTCTTTGCATTAGTTTAATTAGCAATGGTACAATCTTATATGTTCCGCATTAGTTGTTTTTCAGACATTAGTTTTTTACATTGCATTATCGTATTCTTTATGTATTTTCTTGCAACATAAAACCCTAAAAATAAACCCTAACCCTAATTCAAAAAGCACCGTGAATAAGTGTACATATGGTAGGTTGAGGTAGAAAATAATGGCTCATTTTGTATAGGATGCCTCAATAGCACACAAATATTCTAATTTTATGATGATTTGAATTCTATACATTATAGGTGAAAATCGTGGTAGAAACTTTAAACAACTAGTACTTTAAAAAATGTAAATGCCATGAAGGAAATGTAGAACTCAACATTGACAAGTTTTTAATAGCTTGGGTTGGGTTACAATTTCAATCTACCTTAGACACAGTCTTAACCTTAAACAAAGAAAAGTATTAATGTGACTTACAATTTCAATCTACCTAATCTCAACCTTAAACAAAGAAAAGTATCAATGTGTAGGCTTGTTTCGAAACACACATTGTTCATTTATATTATAACTATATGGTGTAAATAATTACTTGGGTAAATAACACAATAGCGAAACGTGTTGTGCGAAATAAGAACGGAAAAAAATTACAAGTTAAGACATTTAAGATAGCTATATTGTTCACTATTCAAAATATTTTTAATTAAATATAAAGATATATATATTTTTGTTTTTAAACTTTATATTAAGCCGACATTGTTTTCTATTTGCTCAATATTATATTAATTTTTTTAAAGGGACACATGTCAACTCCAGAATGGAAGGAATTACACATCTCCCCCACACTGGAAATGAAGGGTATGAAGTAAATCATTGAATTCATGGACGATCAAGAATGCAATTACCGCATCCTTACCTCATATCATATGTGTATGTATTAATATATGGTATCGTGTGAGTTTACAAGTATGCATGTGCATTTTTTCCAGAGATATAGCCTAGAAACATTGTCTTCAAATTGAATCTATTGTGGTTTTTGTCTTAGTTTTTTATTTCAAAGTGAAGGCAATTGGATTGTTGGAGGAAGTAAGGGTGCAATCTCTTCTCCCTGCTTAGTACTTCCAACCTCTACTTCATCATGATCTTTGTTGTGCCTAGAGTTTGGAGGATGTGAGAAGTGGTAAGGCTTGGCTCATTTTGAGGTGAAGATAATTAACATGGCTCTTTATTTTCTTTTTTACAAAAATAGTTAAAATTTTTTATTAGAAAAGGGGTTATTCTAGGGAAAAAACAACCATAGAGTACAAAATTGAAAAATGAGAAAATTCATTGTTGACGCAGGCCTATTTTGGGAGGGAAATCTATTTTGGGTGCAGGAAAATTTTGGGAGGAAAATATATTTTGGGAGTAGACCTATTTTAGGAAGAAAGTCTATTTTGGGCACATGCCTATTTTTGGAGCACGCGCAATAGATGGAAGAAAAACAACATGTAGAAAAATAGGGAAAAGCAACACACAAAAGGAGGGAAAGCAGCGTGGCACACATGAAGATATACCTAACCATGTTAGGGTTAGGATTTTGGACAAGAATGTAATGACTATAAGCCAATAGAGTAGTATAAATAAATACCTAGGAGGTCTAGGTTTAGTTTGATTGTTATGGTTGCTATTATTTTTGAGTTGAATAGGCTAGTTTTTTAGGGTTAGGTCACAGGTTATGGAGCCTGGTGTGATCTAGTTTTCTTCAAAGAGGGTACTTACCCTCCTTTTGATTGTAATCCTGAAGATGTAATGCATGCAGCGCAGACTTTGCAGAAGAATGAATAAAATACCAGAAGATACAAATCTTTGTGGACGTAGCCCCAGGGGGAATGAACAACGATAAATCCATTGTGTTCATTTTTATGAATGATTATTTGGATGTTATGTTATGTATCGGTTAAAGAATGAATGGTTAAATATGATTATAATAACACACATGCATATTTTAATGATGAGTGAGTCCCATAAGTAGATGAATGAATAATGATGTTGATGTATAAGGAAAAGAATCAAAACACAGTCCCAATCTCTTCCTAGACTGCAAACACCTGAGTATTGCAGTCCCCCATTAAGCTATCTCAGGTGAGACTGCATTGCGCACTATGTGTGTAGTGTCATCTTCTGGTTTACCAGGAGGGTTGATAGTTTAGAGGTTTTTGTTGGAAACCTATTGAGATCAGAACCTGGTTCATCCCAAGCGTCCAATAAATGGTTTTTTTGCCCGTTGGAACTACACAGGATTGAGTGGAAGGGATATGTGGAATAAAAGAACAGAGGATGAAAGAAGAGAAGGGAATGTTTAGGCCATGGAATCCAATGAAGGTGGATATTGAAATATGGTTAAGGAAAAAGGAAATCGTGTTTATGCATAAGGACAACAAAAACCCTCAGTTTACACCATGCAAATATCTCGAAAAATATGTGTTTAGTGACTTGCATGAGGTATTTTTCTATGACTTCCCACATTTGTTGCAGGAGTGTTTATTAAGGTTGAAGGAAAACCATCCTATGAATTGGAACAGAAAGCTAGAGTGGCATCTAGTGGATATCATGCAGTTGCAACAAGTCAATAATAAATTTACGCGTAGTAGATTTTTGGTTCGACATTTATTGTAGGGTTTATCACTGAATTTGTAGTAGATACCGTGAAGTTGTACACTGCTGGAGAACAAGATTTTATGAAGGGACCCCAAGGTAGGTACATCGGATCACTTTATACTTATATCAATATTTTATTGTATGAAAAAGGCGTGATGACTATGGAATCATACAACTAAACTTCCCAACGCTCATGGGGGAAGGGGGGAAGCACTGACATGAGTTTGAGATATGGACAAGAATATGGATAAGGGGAATTACAAGGAGACCATGGACCCAATCATGATGGACAAGGCCCAGAAAAGGAAGATAATGGAAAAATTTGGAAAGACGCACAATGGTAGACCTTACCTGTTGGTTGTGGAGACTGATTATCTTCATGATTCAGAGGCATTTTGTTTTCAGTTGTGTTTATACCCCATGAAGTATTTACACCCCAGAAGTATGTACACTCTTCCATGTGGGGGAGTGCAAAGGGGGGTTACCCCCTCTGCGGGGTCCAGGGGCCCCTCGGCGGGGGTTCGGGGGCGAAGCCCCTGAAGGAAAATTTGCCTTGTAAAAGTATATTGTAATTTCATTGTAAATCTGGATCGTTCATTATAAGGTCACAGATCTAACGATAGAAGTTATGTTAGGTTTTTTTTCCCTACAAGACAACCCTCTCTTATGAGGGAAATGTATTGTGGCTGTGGATTGATAGGGAATATTGTATTATGAGATAGGAGACTGTGAGAGAATGAAGAGGAAGTTACAATAGGTTTGTTATAGGTTGTATCCCTTCATTTGATAGATAATAATAAAGGAAGGACCTGGCAATTTCTCTAGTGGACGTAGCCCACACTAGGTGAACCACGTAAATCTATGTCTCTATTGTATTGTGTATCTTCTGTATTTTGTTTCCACATTTGTTTTATTTTATTGCTCCACAATCATGTTTTTCTAACAACTGGTATCAAAGCGAAAGGTAACTCGCAGGAAAAGAGGGTTCCTAGTTTGAGTGGGAGCAATGTCGGAAGATGGAAAGTTTAGGGTTGAAAAATTTAACTGCCAAAACTACTAGTTATGGAAGATGTAGATGGAAGATTATTTATATCAGAAGGATCTATTCCTACCATTGGGCGTAATAGAAAAGAAGATGACAGCCATGGAGGATGAAGAATGGGATATTCTTGACATAAAGGCTCTAGGAATGATACGACTGAGCCTGGTAGTGTCGGTGGCTTTCAATATTTCGAAAGAAAAGACAACAAAGGGTTTGATGGAGGCATTGGCTAAATTGTATGAAAAACCCTTGGCATCCAATAAGGTATTTATAATGAAGAGATTATTTAATATGAAGATATCAGAAGGTGGGTCTGGTGCAGATCATTTAAATGAATTTAATACGGTTACTAATCAACTAAGTTATGTAAAAGTGGACTTTGATGATGAGGTCAGGGCTCTTCTAATCTTGTGCTCATTGATAGAAAGTTGGAACAACTTGGTCATGGTTGTAAGTAACTCTGTCTCTGGTTCAAATACTTTAAAATTTGATGATGTTGTTGGTGTTATCCTGAGGAAATGCGACGGAAAAGCACATGTGAGACATCAGGTAATGTGTTGAACATGGAGAATAGGGGAAGACAAAAGGATAGAGGAAAGGGCTCAGGGAACTGTGGGAATTCTAGGAAGGGCAGATCCAAATCCAGACTTGGAAAGATAGAGTGATGGAATTGTGGGAAGAAAGGACATCTGAAGAAAGACTACAAAGCTCCAAAGAAACAAAGAGATGGACAACATGAGAGAAATCAGGTAGCAAATGTAACATGTGATGTGTTACAAGATGCTTTGATTCTTTCTGTATATAATATTTCTGAGTCATGGGTAGTATATTCAAGGGCTTCATTTCATGCCACACCCCATAGGAAACATTTTATATATTATGTTCAAGGTGATTTTGGATAGGTTCATTTGGGTGATGATGCACCATGCAAACTTGTTGGAATGGGAAAGGTAAAAATAAACCAATGTAATGGAAACCAATGGTTGTTGAAAGAGGTAATACATGTTCCATATTTAAGGAAAAATCTAATTTCAACAGGGCAGTTGGCAAGTCAAGGTTGTATATCCATATTTATAGATAAGACATGGAAGGTCATCAAAGGATCATTGGTGATAGCAAAAGGAGAGAAGGTAGGTACATTGTATTTATGTACTGGTAGTACTGACTCTTCTATATCTTTAGCTTCTATAGGAGTGGGTATATCACTGTGGCATCATAGGATTGGACACATGAGTGATAAGGGGATGAATATACTTCAAAAAATAAATTTGTTGCCATATCTTAAACAAATTGATTTGAACTTCTGTGAGCATTGTGTTTATGGAAAACAAAAGAGAGTCAGATTTCTCAGAGTCGGAAAATAAAAGAAGAGTGAAAGGTTAGAGCTTGTGCATACAGATGTGTGGGGACCAATTCATGTTTCATCTCTTGGTGGCTCTCGTTAATAATTACTTTTATTGATGATGCAACTAGAAAAACTTAGGTTTATTTCATTTGACAAAAATCTGATGTTTTTGATATTTAAAAAAAATGGAAATCTTTGGTTGAGAATGAGACATGAAAAAAGTTGAAGTGTCTCAGATCAGATAATGGAGGTGAATATTGCAGCAAGGAGTTTTATGATTATTGTTCATACCGTGGTATTCGTAGAGAGAAGACAGTTCCAAGAACACCACAAGAAAATGGTGTGTCAGAAATGATGAACATGACAATCGTGGAGCATGCAAGGAGTATGAGATTGCATGCTGGTTTGCCCTTACAGTTATGGGAAGATGCTATATATATTGTTGTTTACTTAATAAACAGAGGACCTTCAATCTCTTTGGATGGTAGAATTCCATAGGAGGCATGGACAGAAAAAATGTAAACTATTCTTTTTTGAAGACTTTTGGTTCTGAAGCATTTGTCCATATTGATAAATAAAATAGAACAAAGCTTGGGGCAAAATCCAAGAAGTGTACCTTTATTGGATACGGTGTTAATGATTTTGGTTATTGCTTATGGGATTATGAAAATAAAAAAATAATTAGGAGTAGAGATGTCATATTCAATGAGAAGGTCATGTACAAATATCAGTTGCAGGGAAAGACACAGGAAAAAGAAAAACTAGAATACATAGTGCTTGATGAGATCACTGGAAAAGAAATTCCAAAGGAGCCAGAAAATAAAAATGTACAACAACAAGAGCAACAGGTACCTCAAACTCCTGCAAGTGTAGTTAGAAGATCTACTAGGCTAAGTATACCCCCTGAATGATACTCTCCTTCATTGTATTATTTATTGTTGACTGATTTTGGTGAACCAGAATGTTATGCAGAGGAAATGCAGGTAGACACCAAAAAGAAGTGGGAGCAAGGCATGAAAGAGGAAATGGATTCCTTGGTAAATAACCATACTTGGGACTTGGTTCAGTTGCCTGCAAGAAAAAGAGCATTACAGAATAAATGGGTTTTACAAGTTGAAGGAAGAAGTTGGAGGAATAAAGAGGTACAAGGCTAGACTTGCTGTAAAGGGGTTTGCACAAAAGAGAGGTATAGATTTTGATGAAATATTTTCTCCTGTTGTTAAAATGACTTCAATTAGGACTATTTTGAGTCTCGTGGCAGTAGAATATTTTCATCTTGAATAGTTAGATGTAAAAACAACTTTTCTCCATAGGGATTTGGAGGAAGAGATTTATATGCAGCAACCACAGGGGTATGAGGTCAAAGGGAAGGAGAATTTGGTATGCAGGTTGAATAAGATATTGTATGGCCTAAAGAAAGCTCCAAGGCAATGGTATTTGAAGTTTGACAGGTTTATGACATAACATGTTTATAGTAGATGTCATTCTGATCATTGTGTTTATTTTAAAAAGCTAGAAAATGGAAGTTGTATTATCTTGCTATTATATGTAGATGGCATGCTTGTTGGAGGGTCTAATATGCAGGATATAAATGTGCTTAAGAATAATTTAGATAATTCATTTTCAATGAAGGATTTTGGTTCTACAAAGAAAATCCTTGGTATGAGAATAACAAGAGACAGGAAAAATTGCAAATTGACATTGTCTTAGGGTGAGTACATAGAGAAGGTGTTGGAGAGGTCCAGAATGCAGGATGCAAAATCAGTTAGTACACCTTTGGCCAGCCATTTCAAATTAACTAAGGAAATGTGTACTAATACATAGGAGGATATAGAATACATGTCCAGTGTCCCTTATTCATTAGCAGTTGGCAGCTTGATGTATGCAATGGTTTGCACAAGACCAGATATTGCACATGCAGTGGGAGTTGTGAGAAGGTATATGAACAATCCAGGTAAAGAACATTGGGAGGCAGTAAAGTTGATTCTCAGGTATTTGAGAGGTATTGCTACTCATGCATTATGTTTTGGAGGTTCAGACACTTTTCTACAGGGGTATGTTGATTCAGACATGGTAGGTGATAAAGACAACAGGAGGAGCACCACAAGGTATGATTTTACTATAGGTGGAACAACAGTAATTTGGATTTCAAAACTGCAAAAGGGTGTTGCACTTTCAACAATAGAGACAAAGTATGTTGCTGCTACAGAGGCTAGTAAAGAGATGATTTAGTTACAGAGGTTTATGGAGGAATTGGGAAAGAAGAAGGAGAATAGCAGGTTGTATTGTGACAATGAGAGTTCCATTCATCTTGCAAAGAAATCAACCTTCCATTATAAGACTAAGCATATACAGTTGAGGTACCACTTCATACAATCCACCTTGGAAGATGGACATTTGAAGTTGGAAAAGATACACACTAGCCATAATCCTGTAGACTTGTTAACAAAGGGAGTAACCAGGGATAAACTGAGTTCCTGATCAGTTTCAGTTGGTATTCAGGAATGAATATGAAGATGTGAAATTTTCCAGGTTGAAGAAGGTTAAGAGTCCAGCATATACAACAACGGTGGATTTGTTGAGATCAGTCTCCAAGTGGGAGATTGTTGGTTGTGGATCTTGATTGTCTTCCTGATTCAGAGGCCTTTTGTTTTCAGTCGTGTTTATACCCCATGAAGTATTTACATCCCAGAAGTATGTACACTCTTCCACGCGGGGGAGTGCAGAGGGGGGTTACCCCCTCTGCGGGGTCCGAGGCTGAAGCCCCCGAAGGAAAAATTGCCTTGTAAAAGTATATTGTAATTTCATTGTAAATCTGGACTATTCATTATAAGGTCGCAGATCTAATGGTAGAATTTATGTTAGGGTTTTTTTCCCTAGAAGGCAACCCTATCTTATGAGGGAAATGTATTGTGGCTATGGATTGATAGCGAATATTGTGTTCTGAGATAGGAGACTGTGAGAGAACGAAGAGGAAGTTACAACAGGTTTGTTGTAGGTTTTATCCCTTCATTTGTTGGATAATAATAAAGGAAGGATCTGGAAATTTATTTGGTGGATGTAGCCCACATTGGGTGAACCATGTAAATATGTGTCTCTATTATATTGCGTATCTTATGTATTTTGTTTCCACATTTGTTTTATTTTATTGCTCCACGGTCCTATTTTTCTAACATTACCAATATAATATGAATAACAAAAAGAGGGCCATAGCCGACAAAGAGGGCTTGGAGAGCGATGAAGAAGAGGTAGAGGATCTCCAAGTTGTGGAGTAGATTGAGGAAATCCTGCATGCAACATATGAAAGGGAAACAAGAGGTCCAGGGTCAGGAACTGTTGGCCCTTGACCAAGGTTTGGGAGATTCTTGGTCATGTTGACCTATTTTGGACTTCGACATACTGTCGAAGGAGGAGCGCAAGACGAAGTAGAGACCACAGGATCTAAGCCCCTTTTTGGGTTTTTGGGATTATGTAATAGGATTGGGATGTCAACCCATGGGTTTACCCATGCTTAGGCCTATTTTGTAATATATAAATAGATGTGTAGGCAATGTAAGGAAGAGCATCTATGTGATGTTAGGCTGCTAGTTAGAT
Source organism: Picea engelmannii (assembly GCA_009831015.1). Taxonomy (NCBI): domain Eukaryota; kingdom Viridiplantae; phylum Streptophyta; class Pinopsida; order Pinales; family Pinaceae; genus Picea; species Picea engelmannii. The sequence goes on along the minus strand of ML796893.1, from coordinate 95,816 downwards.
GTAAATGTATGCTAAGTGCAAGTAGAGTCTGTAACTTCTTTGTGCATGACTGTAAGAGACTTGCAGAGCTAAGTGCAAGTGGGTGTAACAGACGGTGGAAGGCTTTTTGTTGTAACGCAAGGAAGAAGGATCTAGCAAGCTGCTAGATATTCTGTCCTATGCGGAGAAGGGTTCTGAGGCTCTGTGCATGTAACCTATTGAAGAAGCTAATAAATAATAAGAGTTGGTGGACATAGCCCCAGGGTGGGGGTGAACCACATAAATACTGTTACTCTACTCTGTATGATGTTCTGATGCGTTTATATGCTATTTTCTAAGTGCTTTGAGATGATTAGATAAATCTACTTATGCTTAGTGCTAATGATATGTGAGAATGTTAGATCTGATCTGTATGAATATGGTTAGTGCTTGATCTGATAGATCTGATCTATTTACCTATGCTAAGTGCTTAAATACATTAGATTAGTGTGAATATTGCGAAGCTCTCTTTTATTAGCGAAGTAGATATTGATTTCATATTGAGGAACTGACAGTGGTAAGTGCTATATTAAGTGTCATAATCACAGATCTGTGTCCCAGCTAAGGTTGCAGACACCTGAGTCTTGCAGCCACCCCTGCCTCTACCTCGGGTGAGACTTCATCTTCTTCGCAGGTGTTTCCAAAAGGGACAGTAGTTAGGGTTTTGTTGGTGCACTGTTGTAGCGTTGAACCATGGGTCTGCCCCTGTGCCAACAAATGTTTCCGTTACTGGGACCTAAAACTGTGATTACTGGGAATTGAGAAAGAAGAAGCTTTGTGAAAAGATTCGTCCTGAATTTTTGAAAGCTCCGTGCGTAGAACTGTTGCCCTAGTGCGCAATATTTTACTCAACCTATGAAGCTTTGTGCCAAGAGGAAGGCCAGATCTGAAGAAAAGAGGTCAGATCTAAAGAAACAAGGTAAGATCTGTAAGCTATGTTCTCTGATAAATGTAAGAATAGTAGAAACATTCTATATCTGAAAGTTTTGTACTATGTAAAAGTAAGATAAGTAGAAATTTTTGTTTCTAAAGTATGGATCTAGGTATGTTTGATAGGTTCTGTCCTAGCTTGAAAACTAGGGCACTAATAGATGAAATAAGGCTTGATATGAATAGATCTAATAATAATAGTGAAAGATATTTTATACCTATGCATAGAAAGAATGTTTGGACGAACAAATGGATGCAGGATCCTAGAAAGAATTTGTTGCAGGTTAGCTCCTATGATCTTAGTGTGCAGTAAAGGAGAAGCTGGGGATCATTTAAAAGAAAGAGAGGATTAACCCTTTGTTACAGTTGCAAAAGATCGGGACATATTGCTAAGGAATGCCCTGGAAGAAGACCTAGTTGTTTTTGTTGCAAAGCTATGGACCATGAAGTGTTGGATTTCCCTAGAATGATTGCTAAGCTTGAAGGAATGAACCTGAATCAAGAAAACCCTAAGGTGGATCCAGAAAAAGCAGAACCCCATAAAGAATCGGAGAAAGTATTGCTACAGATGAAAGAAACCTTGAATGACCACTGACATATCATCTTATCAGAGATCTTCAAAGAAAAAGAATGCATCGAAGCAAGAATAGGAGACTTTGACATTGACTGTGTTCTGGATGAAGAAACACGGATGAATATCATGACAGAGAGAACTTGGGAAGCTATAGGGAGGCCTGCTATGATTCCTTCATTAGGAGGAATAGGGTTATTCAGAGGGAAACTGATAAACCTATGTAGAAGGCTCACTCAGATACCTACAAATGCCAATGGAACTTTGACAAAAGAATATTTTGAGATTATCAAATTTATTGAAGACAACGCCCCATTTACCATGTTGCTAGGAAAACCTTGGATTGATGGAGATCAAACCAGACGAAAGGAAGAAGAAGAAGTTTTGGAGTAGAAGCAACAAGAGTTAAAATATTTCATGACTAGAAGGATCGTACACTTGATTGAAGAACAAGATAACAAATCGAAGCTATTTAACACTAGAGACCCAGATGTCGAAGCTGCAAGAACATTAGAAGACCCATAGAAGACTGAAGTACCGACCCCAGATAAAAAAGAGGTATTACCCCTGAATCCTAGGAAAGAATATCAATAGTGCGTAGTGACTATGTCAAAAGAAGATAAGAATCAGAAGGGAAAAAGACATACCAAGACGAAGTTCTCTAGAAAGAAGGCTAGAAATCTAAGTAAGAAGAGGGCTAAGATTGAAAATTTACAGAAAGTTCCAGAGGGAACTTCGTAGGAGGAAAATTTGCAAAATTGGAGCTTCGTTGGGATATCAGAACAATGACACATTGCACTTCATTATGGTGAAGCAATATAGCTGTTTGGGGACATTATAACCGTTCGACTGCCACCCCGAACGAGTAGAAAAGCATTTAAGGCTTGACACTAGACCATTGAACCGTGCCATAACGGACCGAACAGAGTTAATGAAGGCTTCATACCCATTGCAAGAGACCCGTTGCGTAGTTACCTATTTATCTCATCGCATCACACACTGAGAACACATTTGCTAACCAAGAGTTTGAGCTTGCAGACTAAGTGAATTGTATACAATGATCATTGGGCTCTTGTTGTTTATTATAGTGCAGTGTCTATGTTAATTTGAACCCGATCTAATTAATCCTGAGCGCGTATGTCCGAGGAAATCAACACAGTTGAAGAATCCGTGACATAAGTACTCCTTGACCTGATGACTGAAAGAGTCATGTCGGAGAGAGGATTATCCACATGTATAAAATCATCATTCATGAGAGGACTGCTAGCCTCTCCATCAATTGCTTGAGCTAGACCATCCCGACCATCAGATGAGAAGCGAACCAAGCACATGGATGATCTTGCGAATGCTAAGTTGATTATGAGAATATTACCGACCTATCTACGACCTCTGAGTGGCGCAATAAATCGAGACAGTGTGCCCAAAGACTTTGAGTATGCCTTGGTCACTGTGTACCTCTCGAAGGGGATACGCGCAGTTCATGCAGACCAAGAAAAGATTGCAGTGTTGAAGTTTAGAGACTTCAACCTTGGCGAAAGGAAGGTCTATAACATGCTCGCCCCACATAAGTACCTAACCAGAAAAAAGGGAAACAATTCGAAGATCGTTCCTCAATCATGGAATATGAAACTTGCACAGCCCACACTGCTCAATGTCATTAAAATTCCTCACTTCGGAAGACACCAAGAGGTGAATGCATGTGTCAAGTTGCTGCTATCCTATTACCATGGTGGATAATTTTGGTTAAACCATGATATCACAGTGTATCCGACGTTGATCAATCGGATCACAGGGCTGAGTATGCAAGGCCCTTACCCACAGGATTTCTATCCCGGAAAAACCATGGATCATGCTCTAGCTCAGAGGATCAAGGACACCTACGACGATGTCGATAAGGGAACATGAGTCTACAAGGTAGCTTCTATCCAGAGCAACGTAGTGTGCCTCGCCTGTTAATTGATCGTAGGAAAGTTAGTATGAAAGAACCGACCCACCCAAGTCACCGGTTTTGTAGTCGACCTCATAGGGAAGTGCGTGGAGGGATTACAAATGAATTGGGTACAGTACCTGGTGAACCAATTAGAACTTGACTATAGAGAATCCCAGGATCAAGGGTACGAATTTCATTTCTGCTGGCTATTGATCCTGATTGCTTTCATTGCCTGGGATATGCTGGAAGGTGCGACCTTCCTGGACATCGAGCCCTTTGAACCTTTGGCCAAGAATTTTAGTACACTGTGGTATTCCAGTGACATGAATAAGCAATGGCAGTCAAATGTCGTTTTCCACACATACTACAACCATTTGAAGGTATCCATACAGTCCGAGCCTCGCATGACTCTGAATAATTTACACAGGTTCTGACCTTTGATGAAGTTCAACACTGATAGGAATTTAATTTATATCACAACGTGCATTGATGGGCATAAGAAACAACTGCACTCCTACTACAAACTGACAGAGGAGGACTTGGAGGAGATCACCAAGGAATGGTTGGCGGACCTCCTTATTCCAGCAGGCCCTGTGGCTATATCTGACATAGACAGCCCAGAAACTGTGCAGGATACACCCGAACCTAGCAAGACAAAGAATACTGAAGAGGTTCATGATTTAGACAGTACATCCATGAAGACTGCTTCCATCTCACCATAGAAAGGGGGTGGTGAAGAGATAGATGGCACAAAAGTCGAGCAAAAGAAAGGCGAGGCAACACTACCTAGAGATGAGGAGGACCCCTCGAAGAAAAGGAAGGTTTCCCCTCCAAAGCCTTCTTCCCAGAAGAAGTCAAAAGAAACAATGACCAAGTTGTAGACTATCCTCACCCTAGATGACTTTGATTTCATCGTAGCATCCCTTTATGATGCTTCGCTAGAGATAATAGAGAAACAAGAGGCTAAGCAGGAGGCGATGTACAATATAATTGAGATTGATCTCCAAGGGGTGCAGTGGGCACTACAGTCCAGCCGTGCAGTCTCCACTACACCTCTGCCATAAGGAACACCGAAACTGGGATATGAGCCAGTTCAACTCCACCAAATAACTGATACAGGCGAAGCTCTCCTTCAACGAGCACAAGAAGAAACAATGCAAGCCACCCAGGCTTTGACACAAGTACAAGGAGTACTTGTCGAACAATGTAGTGCTGCAGAACAGAAAAATATTGCTCTCCAAGCGAAGTGGGATGAAGAAAAAGAACAACTGCAACAAAGCAAGGAACAATTTCTCGCAGAGAAACTCGAAGTAAAGGAAATGGTCAAGATAGAACTTCGCTCTGTAACAGTCGTAGAAGTAAATACCGAAGAGTGAGTTCCACAACATGTGGCTCAACTTGAAGAAGTGATCCAACAACTACAACAATGCATCACATATTTGGAACTATGCACTGTGCCCAAGACCCCGCAGGACGTAAGGGACCAGAGAGAAGCAACTGCCCGTAGCGCAGTTGACAGACTAAAAGCTCTTTCTCTGGAATGAAAACAACTGAGTAACCATAGTGCCCAAACATATGATAACCTCACCGATAATCCATAATTACAGGCACTGGAGTCACAACTCAAGAAAGTGAAGTAACATGCAAACACACTACGGGCACAACTGAAGGCCCTGTCATCCGTAGAAATAATGAAGCGGTCTCAAGAGCAATGTACTTCCCAGCAATAGATCTATACGATTCAAAGAAAAGTTATGGAATTCACTCAACGACTCTAACCAGTACAAGATAAGGCGTGCCAATTTTTTATAGAGGTCGAGAGTCGAGGAGAAGAGCTAGAACATTTTGTCACCATAGCAGAATAGTGCTTAGAAAGGCCAATGAATGACACAGTGATCCAGGAGTTCACTGAGCAAGAGGTCGTAGCCCAACAACAAGTCGAAGCAGATCGATCCAAGCTTGAGGTGTTCGAGGCATAACTATTTAGACCAGAGTGACTCGGGATGATTCACAGGTGATTTTTGGGGGCATGTTGGTCCTTGACCAAGTTTTGAGAGATTCTTGGTCATGTTGACCTATTTTGGACTTCGAAAACCTATTGAAGAAGGAGCACAAGATGAAGCAAAGATCACAGGATCTCGACCCCTTTTTGGGATTATGTAATGGGATTGGGATGTCAGCCCATGGGTTTACCCATGCTTAGGCCTATTTTGTAATATATAAATAGATGTCTAGGCAATGTAAGGAAGATAATCTATGTGATGTTTGGCCTCTAGTCATATTTAAATGTATGCTAAGTGCAAGTAGAGTTTGTAAGTTATTTGTGCATGACTGTAATAGACTTGTAGAGCTAAGTGAAAGTGGTTGTAATAGATGGTGGAAACCTTTGTGTTGTAACGCAAGGAAAAAAGATCTAGCGAGCTGTGCAGATCTTCTGTCCTATGCAGAGAAGGTGTTTGAGGCTTTGTACATGTTAACTATTGAAGAAGCTAATAAAGAATAAGATTTGGTGGATGTATCCCCAGGGTGGGGGTGAACCACGTAAATATTGTGTTACTCTACTCTGTGTGATGTTCTAATGCATTTATATGTTATTTTCTAAGTGCTTTGAGACGATTAGATAAATCTGCTTATTCTTAGTGCTAATGATATGTGAGAATGTTAGATCTGATATGTATGAATATGCTTAGTGCTTGATTTGGTAGATCTGATCTATTTACCTATGCTAAATGCTTAAATACATTAGATCATTGTGAATGCTGTGAAGCTATTTTTTATCAGTGAAGTAGATATTGATTGCATATTGAGGAACTAATGATGCTAAGTGCTCTATTAAGTATCATAATCACATATCTATGTCCTAGCTAAGGTTGCATACACCTGAGTCTCGCAACCACCCCTGCCTCTACCTCAGGTGAGACTTCATCTGCTTCGTAGGTGTTGCCGAAAGGACCAGTAGTTAGGTTTTTGTTGGTGCGTTGTTGTAGCATTGAACCCTGGGTTTTCCCTTGTGCCAACATGAACATAAGGCATAATTTCAATCCATATCAAAGTCAGTGTGGAACCTACAACCCCATGTGCGACTAATACACCTGAAAGAACACCAACTTTTAGACAACCGAATTTTAGTAGAAGTGGAACAACCGGCTAGGAATCCAATCAAGGACAACCAATTGGGGGAGTAATTTCAGTAAGTAACAGTCAATTATCTACACCATGCAGAGGAAGTAGTTCGACATAGTTCAAAATGGAAGGACTAGATTCCACTATCATATTACCATAGTTTTGGGGTAAGGCATCTGAGGAACCTGAAAAACATCTATTTATTTGTGAAAAGATCTGGGAATAAAATAAGATCATAGACGAGGACACAAAAGTCACATAGTTACCTATAACACTCATAGACCACACGTCAGACTGGTACATGAGCCTTGATGTAAATAGTTGACAAGGATCACCTAAAACTGCCGCAGAGGTGAAAACGATACTGGTAAACGAATTTCAGAAGCTAATCTTAGAATAACAATACATGAATGAAATGATTGAAATCAGGAAGAAACTAGGTGAGTCTATCTAGGATGTTGATCAAAGGTTCAAACGTCTAAAAGGTAAGTTGAAGTATTCTATTACTGACATGCAACATAGACAGTTAATTTTGAACTCACTATTACCACACTTGAAGTATCCTTTGAGACAACATAAGTTCCAAACTTAGGAAGAGGCCCTGCAAGTAGACCTACAGCTGGAAGAAAATCAATATCAATAGATAGATCCAACAATAGAGGATTTGAAGGAGGATCTGAATAATATCACATTTAAATTAAACCAGAATAAGGGAAATAAAATAGAGAAGCTATTTGGTGTACATTATGCAGGATAGAAGGACATCATAAGAATGAATTCCAAACCTTTGCGAAATACTTAACAGTAGGGGTGCCAAACCCCTTGCTAACAGGAGGACCATGGTGTGAGATTTGTAAGACACATTGACATGATCTATATCATTGTCCAATGATGCATAAGTATAATATAGTGCAAAAAAGTTCATATTGCAATTTTTTCAAATCGACGGGTCATGATGATAAGGACTGTAGAACGCTGGAATTGATGAGAGAAATAAATTCAAACACCTATAGGGTGAAAGCCGAGATGATTTCAGGCCAATTTGCATCACAGTTTAACAATGTGCAACCACAATACAATCCTACACAACCACAGTACAACAATGCAAAACCATAGTATAATCTCATGCAGTATAACCAGGTACCCCAATACAATGCACTGCGAGGAGATAGAGGTGGATTATGAGATGGAGGCCAAGGAAGAGGAGGATTTGGATGAGGCAGAGGGCTAGTAGTCTTCCACAACTACCAACAAATAGGAAGTTATGCAAGGGATCATCCACTTACACCTGCGACATGCATGTATTGTCGCGCAACAAACCATGACATAGAAGACTGCCCAATGCTCTTGGGAAAAATACAGGAAAAAAGGAACCAGAACAATCAAAATTTCAAGCGGATTTCTACAAAATCCAGGGATGAATGAAATAATATATACACAGTTAGTCGAGGAGGAGCCAAGACAGGAGATGATGCAAAAAAACAAGATCCATCTCAACACCAATGGGTAAAGAAAAATACTTAGCCAAAGAAGCATTTTGACGCACCGAAAGAAAAAGGAAACATTTAAGGAAGCTAGACAAAATATTCTCAAGGAGAAAATTGCATATACAACAATGGCACAACAAACTCATGAGCCACCAATGTACGAGATGTCATCTTCAATGGATCACACCAGCAAAGGACAACCTTTAGAGAAAGTAAGTAACATAAATACTTTTTTGCAATCATGTGTTAAGTTATTGAATGATCCATCATCCATTAAGGTCTTACAGAATTTGCTAGAAATATGAAACACAGAGGTATAAGGGAATTTAGAGAAGAAGACAATCAATCATCTTCATACAAGAAGAAGAACAAGTAGAGAATTCAGGCTAAATGGCAACATTAGGGATTTTAATATGGGAGATAACATACTTTATTTAGGCTCTGAAGTAAACATCTTGCCTAATAAGACATGGCAGTGTATTGGGGAACCCACATTAGGATATTCTGCAATCCTATATTAAGTTATTGAATGATCCATCATCCATTAAGATCTTACAGACTTTGCTAGAAAGATGCAAATAGAGGTAGAAGGGAAGTTAGAGAAGAAGACAGTCAATCATCTCCATACAAGAAGAAGAATACGTAGGGAATTTAGGCTAAATGCCAACATTGGGGATTTCAATATGGGAGATATCATACTTGATTTAGGATCTGAAGTAAACATATTTCCTAAGAAGACATGGAAGTGTATGGGGGAACCCACATTAGGATATTCACCTATCCATTTGAAATTAGCAAATCAACACAGAGTGTTACCAATTGGAAGAGTGTTACCAAATTTTAGTAGAAGAGGAGCAACTGGTCAGGGGTCCAATCAAGGACAACCAATTAGGGGAGCGATTTCAAGAAGTAACAGTCAATTATCTACACCACGTGGAGGAAGAAGTTTGACATAGTTCAAAATGGAAGGACTAGATTCCACTATCATATTACCATAGTTTTGGGGCGAGACATCTGAGGACCCTGGAAAACATCTATTTATCTGTGAAAATATCTGGGAAGAAAAGTATATCAAAAATGAGGACAGAAAATTCACACAGTTAGCTATAAAACTTAGAGACTACGCGCTGGACTGGTACATGAGCCTTGATGTAAATAGTCCACAAGGAGCACCTAAACCTGTCTCAGAGGTGAAAAATCTACTGGTAAACGAATTTCCTAAGCCACGCTTAGAAGACCAGTACATGAATGAAATGATTGAAATCAGGAAGAAACCAAGTGAGTCTATTTGGGAGATTGATCAAAGGTTCAGACGTCTGAAAGGTAAGTTGAAGTATTCTATTACTGACATGCAACAGTTAATTGTGAACTCACTATTACCACACTTGAAGTATCCTTTGAGACAACAAAAGTTCCAAAATCAAGTAGATGCCCTTCAAGTAGCCCTGCAACTGGAATACAATCGATATCAACAGATAGATCCAACAATAGAGGAGTTGAACGAGGATCTGAATAATATCACATTTAAATTAAACCAGAATAAGGGGAAAGAGAATATAGAAGCTATTTGGTGTACATTATGCAGGATATAAGGACATCATAAGAATGAAATCCCAAACTTTGCACAATACTTGGTAGTAGGGGTGCCAAACCCCTTGCTAACAGGAGGACTAAGGTGTGAGATTTGTAAGACACATGGGCATGATCCATATCATTGTCCAATGATGCAAAAGTATAATACAATCCCAAAAAGTTCATATTGAAATTTTTGCAAATTAGTGGGTCATGATGATAAGGATTGTAGAACACTGGAATTGATGAGAGAAAAAACTTCAAACACCTATGGGGTGAAATCCGAGATGATTTCAGGCCAATTTGCATCACAATTTAACAATGTGTAACTATAATACAATCCCGCACAACCATAGTACAACAATGCAAAACCACAGTATAAACTTGTGCAGTATAACCAGGTACCCCAATACAATGAACCGCGAGGAGATAGAGGTGGATTCTAAGGTGAAGGCCGAGGCAGAGGAGGATTTGGACAAGGAAGAGGGATAGTATTCTTCCACAACTACCAACAACCAGGGCATTATGCAATGGATCGTCCACTTTCACCTGTGACATGCATGTATTGTCGCGCAACAAACCATGACACAGAAAACTGCCCAACGCTCTTGGGAAAAATATAGGAAAAAAGGAACCAAAACAATCAGAATGTCAAGTGGATTTCTACAGAATCCAAGGATGATGGAAATAATATCAACATAGTTAGTTGAGGAGGATCCAAGACAGGAGATGATGCAACAAAAAAAGATCCATCTCAACACCAATTGATCAAGAAGAATATTGAGCCAAAGAATCATTTTGACGTGCATAAATAAAAAGGAAACATTTAAGGATGCCAGAAAGGATATTCTCAAGGAGAACATTGCATCTACATCAATCACACAACAAAATCAGGATCCACCAATGTACGAGATGACATCTTCAATGGATCACACCAGCAAAGGACAACCTTTAGAGAAAGTAAGTAACATAAATACTTTTTTTCAATCTTGTGTTAAGTTATTAAATGATCCATCATAGACTAAGGTATTATAGACTTTGATAGAAAAATGCAACACAAGGTAGAAGGGAATTTAGAGAATAAGAGAGTCAATCATCTCCATACAAGAAGAAGAACAAGTAGGGAATTTAGGCTAAATACCAACATTGGGGATTTCAATATGGGAGATATCATACTTGATTTAGGCTCTGAAGTAAACATCTTGCCTAAAAAGACATGGTAGTGTATGGGGGAACCCACATTAGGATATTTACCTATCCAATTGAAATTTGCAAATCAAAACAGAGTTTTACAAATTGGAAGACTTAAAGGTGTGAGAATATACTTGGATGGAGTGCACACTGTGGCATATTTCAAGGTTCTAAATATAGTATATGGAACAACACCCTACCGAGAATTACTTGGATTGGATTGGGCCTTTGATAGCCAGGTTGTGATCAACCTGAAGACAAGGAAAATGACTTTTGAAGTAGGTGAATATAGAGTGATTTCACCATTGGATCCATCAAAAGGAGAAAGGTTTGTAGAAGTGACATGTTTGGATTTGGAATAAATAAATCCATTATAAAGGACTATTGCGTGAGAATAATATTATGTCAAACCAACTGTATATGGGGTACTTAGCTGGAGAAGCATTACATCGTGTTCTTCAGACTCAGACACAGGTCTGGAGAACTGGTAGAAGAGACTACATGAAGTCTCCACAAGGAGGTGCGCAAGAATAGACTACGTAGTAAGGTGGGTTGGTACAAAGATAAGGGAACCTCCAAGTTTTCATGGGTTGAATGACATAGAGGAATTCTTGACACATTATGAGGAGGGAGTTTTGGAAAATCAAAGATTGTTAGCCCTGTATATTTCACTCAAGGAAACACCTACAAGATGGTGGGGTGTGCACAAGGAAACAATTCAAGAGTGGTATCAGTGTAAAATGTTACTGCACATTAGATTTGGCACAGAATAGGGGAGAAATACATTGCAGAAGTATGATGGGTGAGGAAGACCAGTTGAGAAATTAGAGAAATGAAAAACACAATGGAGGTTGACACCACCAGAAGAATGGCCTCATTACTTCATTCATACATTGGAAGGGATACCATGGAATTGGTACATAGACTAGGAGATGCGCAGAGGCGTTATAGAATGGAAAATATTACAACAAAAAATTGTGGTAACTTTCTCATTTGAGCATGAGAACCCCAACATTGATTCAGATATGAAGAATATACAAGGAATGATATTTTTTGAGGAACCTGAGGTGGAGATTATAATAGAATACTAGCAACAGAAAAAACATACAGTCAAAGATTTACTCTCATGTTATCATGTCACAAAGGAAGCATCAGATGAAGCTGATACATGCAACATTCAGATAATAGATATTGAAGGAGAGAGAGAGGTGGAAGGTCCATCTATGGAGTCAGAGGCACTTGCTGCACCAATCAAGGTCAATAAAGTCAGCATTGGGATAGAAGAAAACCCTAAAATGACAAGCATTGGACACTACTAGGATGGGCAGACACTGGAAAGGATAACAGAGTTACTGCACGAATATAGTGACTTGTTTCTAGAAAATTTTACATAGATTAAAGGAATAGCAGGTAAGCTAGGTGAGATGAAGATACCCCTAAAACAAAATTCTAGATCTGTCAGACAAAGTCCTTACAGGATGAATCCAGTGTATAAGTAAAAAGTGAAAGAAGAACTTGAATGAATGCTAGTATCTGGTATCATCGAGCCAATGGAGGAATACGAATGGATTAGTCCCATGGTATTCTAGGAAAAGAAGCAAGGAGGGATAAGGATTTTTTTAGATTTGAGGAAATTAAATTATGCTTTCTTACATGATCCTTTCCCTACCACTTTTACATATGTGGTATTGGAGAATGTGGGAGGCCAGGAAGCATATTCAACATAGATGGATTCTTAGGTTATAATCAAATTAAAATAGCTCCAGAGGACAGGAGTATCACTACCTTTTCTACAGAATGGTGATCCTACCAATATACAACCATGCCCTTTGGATTGAAGAATGCACCAACTATCTTTTCAAATTGGTCATAATTTCTTTTAAATATTTCATACATAAGCTATTAGAACTATATTTGGATGAATGGACTATTTTTAGTCTTTTGAAAGATCATGTGGAAGTCTTAAGATTAATGTTGGAAATATGCAGGCAATGTCAGATATCATTAAACATCAATAAATGCATTTTTGGCACACCATTTGGGACATTGTTGGGACATATAGTGTGCAGAAAGGGTTTATTGGTTGACCCTGCTAAGATTTTTGTAAATGTGAAATTACCACCACTAAAGTCAGTTCGCCAGTTAAGAGCCACACTTGGACATACCAGGTACTATAGGAATTTTATCAAAGGGTATGTACAGATTACTACACCAATGGAAAAGCTGTTGAAGGACACAAAATTTCAGTGGAACGAGGACTATCAACAGGGATTGGATACCTTGAAGGAGAAGATGGTGACACCACCTATCTTAGTGTTTCCAGATTGGGAAAAAAAAATTCATGTGTATGTATATGCATCAACAATAGCACTTGGAACAATTTTGTCGCAACCATGAGAAGATGACTTATATCATCCTACAGCCTTTGCAAGCAGGAAGTTATCTGAATGAGAGAAGAATTACAACACCACAGAAAGAGAAGGCCTAGCCATGGTATATGCAGTACATAAATTCAGACATTACTTATTGGGAAAGCATTTTAAAATGCTCACAGATCATTTTTCCCTCGAATATTTAGTCAACAAGCCAGTGTTGGGGGGAGGATCTGTAGATGGAAGTTATTGTTCCAAGAATTTTATTTTGAGTTAATAGTTAAATTGGGGAAGATGAATGTAGGACCAGATCACTTGTCAATGGTAACCAATGGAGAAGAACCTACTAACTTGGAAGACAACTTCCCTGATGCACAATTATTTTCAGTATGGGTAGTTGATGAGTACTTCACTGATGTCATTGAATTCTTGAGTACAAGAGATGCACCAAAGGAATTTAGTACTCCATAGAAGAAAAATATGGTAGTCAAAGTTGTAGACTATCAACTCATTGCAGGTCATTTATACAAGTCGAGCACATATATCATCTTGAGAAGGTGTGTATTGGAACATGAATGACCCATCATTTTAGCAAAAGATCATGAATGTATAGATGGAGGACACTATGCAGAAAAATATACCGCGCAGAAGGTATTGCATGCAGTTTTATGGTGGCCAAAAAATCATAAAGATGCCAAAGAATATTTCTAGAACTGTGATGTCTGTCAGAGAGTTGGAAAACCCAACAGGAGGGATGAGATTCCCCTAATACCCCAAGTAACTCTTCAATTATTTGACAAGTGGGAAATCAATTTTGTCAGACCTATTAATCCACCAACAAGATGGTCAGGAGAAATATATATCATTATTGTGACATAATACTTAACCAGATGGAAAGAAGCAACACCAGTTAAGGATTGCAACGCAAAAACAACATCACACTTCTTATTTGAGCAGGTGATCACAAGATTTGGATGTCCCAGGATTTTGATGAGTGACCAAGGAACCCATTTTATTAATAGTACCATCCAGGCTATGACTGAGGAATTTGAAGTCTATCACAAGAAGAGTACACCATATCATCCTCATACAAATAGGACAGTAGAAGATTCCAACAAGATTTTTGAGAATGCTTTGAAAAAGATCTTCAATGTGAACATAGATGATTAGGATTTAAAAATACTAGTAGTATTATGGGCATACAGGACTACATGCGAGAAGTCGATAGGACATGCACCATTCATATTGGTGCATGGACATGAAGCAGTGGTGCCATTAGAATTTTTTCTACATAGTCTACGCATAGAAACAATTACAAATATGACAGAAAGAGTCATAGTACAAGAGAGGTTAAGTCCATTAATGGAACTAGAAGAAGACATGATTTTGGAAGGATTCCACCAAGAGGTATAGAAAGAAAGGGACAAAGACTAACATGAAAGACACATAAAGAAGAAGATATTTAAGGAGGGATACCTAGTTATTCTCTATGATAGTACATTTTTGAAACATCCTGGTAAGTTCAGAATGCATTGGCTAGGGCCATATGAAGTGAAGTATGTAATAGATGGAGGATATGTGCAAATAAAGGAATTGTCAGGAGCAAAGCTAAAAGGAATAATGAATGGTAGTCGACTGAAACTGTATAGGGACAGTCGACCTACTAACTCTCAATAGTTGCAACACAGTAAAGAAACCATGTATATAGTGTACTATAATATATATTAGGAGAGAAAAACTTATAAAAAGACATAAAAAGGAGAAAAAAAAAGAAAAAGGAAGACAAAAGCAAAAAATGAAGAAAAATACAAAAAGAGGAGAAAGTTGGTTGAATGACAAGAACGTGGAAAAAATTGCGCGCAACAAATGATGTGACAAAATTTGACAGAGTACGCGCAGGAAAAATTAGACATTGTGCAAATGCACAAAAAAATTGAAAAAACAACCAAACATTTATGACCAGGTCTATAAAGCACGGAAAGAACAGGTTAGTTTGACACTTAGCGATTTTAGAACATAGAGAGAGTTGCAGAGCCTTGAACTAGGAGAAATTGGGTAAAGGCGATAGCACTTGACTAATCAATCGACAACATGACACCTCCAAAGTTTGGCGCTCTAGGGAAATAATATAGGGTTACTTGATAGGGCCAAAGAAGAAAGGAAAGGTTGGCAGAACCTGAGAATGTCGTAGAGCTAGAAGATGTCACTACCTCAGAGACTTAGTCTCTCAACTCGATAAGGGTAGAGGATAAAGCCTCGACAACTGTGCAAGGATAAATGGGGTAGAGAGGATGATCGAGGAATTACAGGAAGAGAAAGGGGTCATAGAGAAAATGGATGCATAATGTAGACAAGTGTTGGCAGAGCACATTACAATGCAGAGTGTGGAGAAGCTGGCAGAGTAGAGAACCCAAGTGCAACATAAAGTGAGTCACTTATTAAAAGTATTTCATGAATTACAACTAGCCATCCAAAGTGTGAAATAAGGCGTAGTGTCTCGGGATGAGACACAAGTTAGTGTTGGGGGCCTGTTGGTGCAGGCCTATTTTGGGAGGAAAATCTATTTTGGGCACATGCCTATTTTGGGAGGAAAATCTATTTTGGGTGCAAGACTATTTTGGGAGGAAAATATATTTTGGGCGCAGGAATATTTTGGGAAGAAATTCTATTTTAGGTGCAGTCCTATTTTTGCAGAGAAAGATCTTGGTGACGACCACCCCCTTCTCTCCTGTCAAAGAGGGGCCATCGTGACCTCCCGGTCTAGGATCGTTCAAGCTGTCGAACCAAATAGTTCGTTGGGCTCCTGATGGAACTGATTTCAACTTGACATAGGCCCTCTTTACTTCCTCAGCACCCGCAATGTGGCACCTTCATACCCTCTCCTTAGCGCTTTTAAATCTTACACCAAAGATGCTAGCTCTTCGTGCTAGGATTTTATTCTTATGTGACCACAAACTATGACTATGGGCCAGCTCCCTTCGCGACCCCGTGCTTCGGGAATTTTGCGAGATTCTTCCTCCTTTTCTTGATTTCTAAATCGACAAATACTCCAGAACCAGATATACGGTCCACGCTCCTCTTGCAATCAATGACTGTGATCACTTCGTAATTTCGGACTTCGTGAGTCCTCTCATCTCCTGACTCCGCTTTTCTCGTCTTTCGAATTAGTGATACACCGATCCAACTCCATGTGTCCTCCTTGATGGATGACTAAGATTCCTATGGCTCTCAGCTCTTCGGGAATTCCTCTCGACTCTTCTTCGAAGGGTTCCTCCTTTGGAATACGTGACTCTCTCCCATGTGCCTTCCAAATCTAACGACCTGAATTCAAACTGCTCTTCGCGACTTCGCAAAGATCCTTATTTTCTCCCAACAAACCTTCCGAAGCTTCTGCTCCCAAAATTCTTGGTCTCCTGCCACATGTCTTCTCCTCAATGGTGGATGATCTCTCCATCTTCGGGAATTTGGCTAGTCCTCAAATCCTTTGCACACTTAGCGCAATTTCACCTTCTTTTGATAATTAGGTTGTTCTCGAACTTCTTCTGCACTCCCTACATAGTTCTGCCAAGAATCTTCTGTGACTTTGCTCGTGATGAAAATGTTCAAGGTTCCCAATTCCCTTGTGTCCTTCAATGGAATTCTTCTTTCCCTCCTGGCAGTCTCTCACTCTGCTTCCTGAGCTTGTAAGGAGAACTTACAACACCTTAGTCGCACTCCTTGTGCTTGGCTCAGTTCTTCAATGCCCTCTCCCTTGGCTTCTGGAAAGGTTTAAGGCATCTCCTTTCCTTATTCGGTATGCTTCTTGCAAAGCCTTCCTTTACCTAAATGTTCAAAAATTCTGGGATTCTCCAATACCTCCACCCGTGTTGCTTTTATGCATGCTCACACTAACTCGATTCCCTCATGGAAGAGTATTTCAGAGTTTTCAGTAACTTTGAGCTGTGCTTTCTCTCGCACAATATTTCTTTCCAAGGCATTTAACCACCTTCAAATTTCTCCCTGAGTCTGAGGATTAATCTGGTATTCCCTCATGGAAGTTTCTCTTCTAACTCCACTGAGTTCAGACATGCACTCCTTGTGTCGGCTTACAGATTTTCCTCTCTCTATCACGCAGTCCTTGCACTTAGCCTAGAGAACCAGACTTAGCTCAACACACTCGTGGATAGAAAATTGTATCTCTATCCCTGCAGATGATTTCTAACATTCATCTACAATTCACAAACATGTAAAATATATTCATAACAAAACATCCATTACACATTAATATGGAACAGGAAGAATTGTCATTTTCTATTAATGGTGGAATGCCAAATTACAATGGTGGAGTCCGGACTGTGACTGAGTCTCATCTCTCATCAACTTCCATCCTTCCTACCCTCTGTTGCCTAACCTCTAATTTTCTTACAATACAAATATTTATACAGGAGGGGCTCAATGAGATTCCCTCACAAGATAAACTAGTGGTGTCAAATCACCATTCAAATGCTTATCGAAAGGGAAAATAACAATGATGGAAATCTGCTCTAAATCAGATGCAGATTCATTATGTTGTCAACCTATTAATGGTGACCTTATCTCCATATTGTGCAAAATCACAAGTTGGATTTTCTATCTTGTCTTTAATTAATGCTTTGATTATATCTTGGATTCTCGAGGCAAAGTGAGAGGACAATGCCTCTCCTCTCTTAAATTTGCACCATGCATGAAATCTGACTGGTGGGTGATGAGGTGGAGTGATGATCTTGCATCATACTCCACAGCTACAAAAATCATGAGCTCCTTCTCATGATATTTCCAACGTGGCTGAAATCCACTTGGATCCCAAACTTTCTCTTGGAGCTGTCTCTCGGCTCCTCTGCTCCGCTACATCTTCCCTACTACTCGTGTAGGTTTCTCTTAGCCCATTTTCCTCGTGCTGACCAATTCTTCTATTGAATCCACCATCGACTTCCTTATCTCTTCGATGACCTTGTCTAACTGCTCTGTCAGCTGGTTATTTTGTTGCAGACTAGCTCACTGCACTCCCTCCTTGTCAATGGCCAAATCACACTGAGTTCCCAAGACATCTTCTTCCTTTGTGTCCTTAGCTTGCCACTCTACTGCAGTATCTAATTTTGCAGACTCCTCATCATTGAACTACTTCTCAAGTACCACTTCTCCTGATATACTTGCTCCTGCAAGTCCTTCGACTGTTCCTATTCCAGCTTCCTCCAGCTGCTCCTCATGTTGGTGTAATCCTTCATCTGCTTCCAACTCATCCTGTTGGATGTGAATGCCTTGCATTTCCACCCTCCTATCAAGAGATTCCAATTCTTCACATAGACTAGCAAATCATATGATGTCTGCCTCTTCTTTTGTTGTAGGCTCTAGTGATGCAATCATCTCCTGTTCGACTTCTTGGCTGAAAATTTCGAGAAATTATGTTGAATTTTCTTCTCCTTCTATCAGGACAGACCTCATTATTTTTTCCTTCCCCTCCATGACAGTCTCTTTCAGCTGCCTCTCTGTCACACCTACAACATTTTTGTTGGCCTCTCCTTGGTCGCTTGGTAGGAATATCTCAACTCCTCCAATGATCAGAATGCTCCTTTGATCCTTCTCTTTAATGATGAAAGTTTTTAACTTCTCATCATCTTCATTCACGTGGTTTGCAGCTCCATGTGAATCTCCATATGCGTGAGTTCTTCCTTCTTTTTCCTCCTCTTCATCGGTCAAACCTCTTATCTGGTGAAAAATCTCTGCCGAGTTCACCTCTTCTCCCTTGCCCACCTGGCAATCTGGGATGTCTCCTCTACCCACCTAGTAGTTTATGAGATACATTGACCTCTTCTCCTTTCCCACCTGGAAATATATGAGATTCTTTCCATATCTCTTTCTCTTATGACTGAGAGATTCCACCTATATTAGCCACCTTTGTAACATATGTTGATGCCTTCTATCCAACAACTTATGAACAGACCAACTGGTTGTTCTCTTCAAATACTATTCATACCTCCAGTTAACCTTTGACTCCTGTTGCATATTCAATGCAAACTTCTCCATCTGTGCTCAGATTTCACTGAGCTCCTTGTCCATGTCTGCCTTGCTCTTCTGTGAGTGGAATCCTCCTTGGATATACTTGTGAACTTCAATGGACATATTCACTCTCTACCTGCCCTCCTGGCAAGTTTGTTGTTCACTCTACAACTGAGAGCATCTCCAACTCCTCCTTCACCTGAAATCTACAAACAAAACTATGCTCTGATACCACTCTGGTATCATAGTATCTTCTTTATCTCCTTCTTCACCTGTTGTCTTCAGGCGAAATCAAGCTCTGATACCACTCTAGTGACGACCACCCCCTTCTATCCTATCAAAGAGGGACCATTGTGACCTCCCGGTCTAGGATCATTCAAGTCGTCAAACCAGATGGTTCATCGGGATCCTGATGGAACCGATTTCAACTTGACACAGGCCCTCTTTAATTCCTCGGAACCCATGATGTGGCACCTGTGGACCCTCTCCTTATCACTTTTAACTCTTATGCCAACACTGCTAGCTCTCTGTGATAGGATTTCTTTATAATTTGACCACGGACTACGACCGTGGGCCAGCTCCCTTCGTGACCTCGTGCTTCGAGACTTTTGCGAGCTGCTTCCTCCTTTTCCCGATTTCCGAATCGGTGAATACTCCAGAACCATATCTACGGTCCACGATACTCTTGTGATCAACAATTGCGATCACTTCAAAATTTTGGACTTTGTGAGTACTCTCATCTCCTGACTCCTCTTTTCCCATGTTGCAAATCAATGATACATCGATCCAAATCCATGTGTCCTCATTGATGGAAGACAAAGATTCCTTCGACTCTCATCTCTTCAGGTCTTCCTCTTGACTCTTCTCCGAAAGGGTTCCTCCTTCGGAATACACGACTCTCTACCACATGCCTTCCATATCTAACGACCTCGATTTGAACCGCTCTTCACGACTTTGCAAAGATCCTTGTTTTCTCCTAACAAACCTTCTGAAGTTCCTACTCCCGAACTTCTTGATCTCTTGCCACCTGTCTTCTCCTCAATGTTGGATGATATATTTGTCTTCGATACTTTGTCCAGTCCTCAAATCATTTTCACACTTAGCGCAATTTCACCTTCTTTTGAGAATTAGGTTGTTCTCTAACTTCTTCTGCACTCCCTGCAGAGTTCTGCGCAGAATATTCTGCGACTTTTCTCATCTTGAAAACCTCCAAGGTTCCCAATTCCCTTGCATCCTTCAATGGACTTATTCTTTCCCTCCTTGAAGTCTCTCGCTCTACTTCCTGAGCTTGTAAGGTGAACTTACAACACCTTAGGCGCACTCCTTGTGCTTGGCTCAGTTCTTCGATGGCCTATCCCTTGGCTTCTAGAAAGGTTTAAGGCATCTCCTTTCCTTTGTCAATACGCTTCTTGCAAAGCCTTCCTTCAATAGAATGTTCAACGATTCTAGGATTCTCCAACACTTCCACCCATGTTTCTTCTATGCATGCTCACACTAACTCGATGCCCTCCTGGCAGAGTATTTTAGAGTGTTCAGTAACTCTGAGCTGTGATTTCTCTCACATAGTCTTTCTTTCCAAGGCACTTAACCACCTTGAAATTTCTCCCTGGGTATGTGGATTAATCTGGTACACCCTCCTAGCAGATTCTCTTCTTACTCCACTGAGTTCAAACACACACTCCTTGCGTCGGCTTACAAAGTTTCCTCTCTCTGTCGCGCACTCCTTGCACTTAGCCTAGAAAACCAAACTTAACTCAACACACTCGTGGATAGAAAATTGTATCTCTATTCCTGCAAATGACTTCTAACATTCATCTACAATTCACAAACATGTAAAAGACATTCATAACACAACATCCATTACACAAAAATATGGAACATGAAAAAAAGTCATTTTCTATTAATGGTGGAATGCCAAATTACAATGGTGGAGTCCGAACTACGACTGAGTCTTGGCTCTCATCAACTTCCAGGCTTCCTACCCTCTGTTTCTTAACCTCTAATTTTCTTACAATACAAATATTTATATAAGAGGGGCTCATTGAGATTCCCTCGCAAGCTAAACTAGTGGTTTCAAATCACCATTCAAAATTCCTATCGAAAGGGAAAATAACAATGATGGAAATCTGCTCCAAATCGGATGCAGATCCATTCTATTGCCAACCTATTAATGGTGACATTATCTCCATATTGTGCAAAAGCACAAGTTGGATTTTCCATCTTGTCTTCAATTAATGCCTAGATTGTGTCTTGGATTCTCGAGGAAAAGTGAGAGGGAAGTGCCTCTCCTCCCTTAAATGCACACCATGCATGAAATATGACTGGCGCGTGTTGAGGTGGAGCGATGCTCCTGCATCAGATCTATTTTTTGAGCGTGCACAATAGGTGGAAGAAAAGAAGCATGTAGAAAATAAGGAAAAGCAACATGCAGAAGGAGGGAAAGTAGTGTGGTGTGCATGCAGATAGACCTAACCATGTTAGGGTTAGGGTTTTGGAAAAGAATGTAATGATTATAAGCTGGTAGAGTAGTATAAATAAACGCCTAGGAGGTCTATGTTCAGTTCGGTTGTTATGAATGCTATTGTTGTTGAGTCGAATAAGCTAGGTTTTTAGGGTTAGGTCACATGATGTGGAGCCTGGTGTGATCTATTCCACCTCACATAGGGTACTTACCCTCCTTTTTATTGTAATCCTGAAGATGTGATGCGTGCAACGCAAACTTTGCAAAAGAATGAATAAAAGAGAAGAATAGACAAATCTTTGTGGACATAGCCCCAGGGGGGTGAACCCAGGTAAATCCATTGTGTTCATGTGTTTGAATGATTTTTTGGATGTTATGTTATGTATTAGTTAAAGAATGAATGGTTAAATTTGATTATAATAGCATGCGTGCATAGTTTAATGATGAATGAATCACATAAGTAGATGAATGAATAATGATGTTTATGCATAAGGAAAATAATCAAAACATAGTCCCAATCCCTTCCTAGACTAAAAACACCCAAGTATTGAAGTCCCCCATTAAGCTATCTAGGGTGAGATTGCATTGTGCACTCTGTGCACAGCGTTGTCTGTTTACCAAGAAGGCCGATAATTTTGATGGTTTTGTTGGAAACCTATTGAGATCAAAACCTGGGTCAGCCCAAGTGTCCAACAGTCATATAACATATTTACAATTCTTCTCTTCTCCCTCTATCTTTTGTATTGTCCTAGATAAGTAAATAGACTATTGCAATTATTCCATGGGTAAATTGATACATATGAAAACATCAAAAAAGAAGTTGTCACACCTTAAATTCCATTCAAGATTTTTTTTCTTTTATATGTATTCAACCATAAAAATATAATGATTTATCATCATCATAATTATCTCATATAAGTCTATTAATTTATTTTATTCCTACCTTATGTTTTTCCTTTTTTTCCCTTTATCGTATGATAGTCTCACTATTCTTTCATTGTTTTATTATAACAAGAAAACCATAGAGACTAAATGATTACACATAAAGTCCTTTATAACTTCTCATAACCTATTTATAGTTTCTTATACTATAAATAGTTGAACAACTTGATACTTAACCACATAGTTCTTCACTTTACATCACACCTATAAAGGATAACCTAAGCCTTATTCCACTAAGACTAGGTACTTAATAACTTATATGTGATTGTTTTTACTAGGTTTCATAATCTACTTGTTATGTATATATTCATTACTGTTGAGGACATGACCAACGCCATGTATAAGGGTCACATGAGGGTGTGTTTGTTTGTTATAGCCCCCCCTATGGTTGTACGTTCTCCACTTGACACGATAACATTATTATTATAACCCTTTAATTGTTTCATACCATATATCAGTTAAAGTATTTAGTGTACAAGTTTTGTATTGTATTTACATGTTAAGGTAAGCTCATATATAAAACGAATTTCATTGTATATCATCTCATGTATATAAAACATGTTTCATTATATATCATCCAATGTATAACACTTGGAATATGCAAGGACGACTCATACTTAAGGGAATTTATTATGAATTTTTACGAGGGATTAACACATGTTATAGTACAGATTCTTAATTTAAATCCATTCCAACTTTCCCTCATTAAACAACGTGTCATACAATGAATTTACCATGCTGTGATCCTGCATGTGCCACCTATGGGGTTACCATCTCGAGGATATTTTATCGGCAGCTATCCTAAGGAATGTATACGTGTAGTTCTATCATGCTTACAAGCATTAGATTTTTCATGTCAGATACTTAACCGTCTCGACCTCTTCCGAACTTGGCTCATTTCCGCATTCGTCCTGATAGGTTTTTTGAGATATTTGATATTTTTATTGAACCCTCTCGTATCTTTGAGAGTTCGTAAGTTACAATGTTGAAGGTATGATTGTCCAGAACCCATTTTCGTTCATTGTGGAAATTATTTGCAGGAGATAGCGAATTTATAGCTTCTCTGGCTTGAAGTTGTATTTTTATCGACTCCAAGGTTGACATCCCTAATTGGTAAGAGTTTACAGAACCTCCTTTACTCTTTCCAGATTCTTGTAAACTAGATCTTGTAGCTTATTATCTTTGTAATGATTCCTGAGCAATTTTTAGGATGTTATTTTATAGTCGGGTTTAAACGTTATTCTGTCGGCTATGCTTAGTGTGTCTTTGATTCATTTTCCTTAACAAACTTCTTTGTATCTTGTTTTCTATACATATCTACCGTGTAAAATTTGTGACTGTAAAATGTATTTGGGTCTCAGTGAGTCTTGTTTCTAGTTAACCTATGGTCCGAAGAGATTTTACTTGGACCTTGAGGTTTATTGACCTAACCTAGATGCTTTAAGTTTACCCTTAATAAGGGTTGATATAGGGTTTATATTTTCTTTGATTTACTTCTCTCGTTCCAATCGATGATTAAAAAATCTCGGAAATCATTATACTCATTCTGAACTTAGTATTTTTGTTGAATATATTTGCATAGGTGTGGTATTCACACATAGTATAGAAATATTCTTTTGATTATATTCTGTAAGTGCACTGCGATTTGAATCCTTGTTAAAACATATTCTTGGGTATTTTTAACTAATGATGTGCCTTGTTCATTTTTGCGAGGGGTACCCATCAGTTATCTGACAACCCTCAGCATTCATATGTAGTTCAAAGGATACAAAAGGAGATATAGAAGTGCTCTGTACACCCATGGTAAGTTTGTCTTTGTTTGTATATGTAAATTGAATTTTGTTGACTAATTAAACTCGTACAACATTGTAACTTATTTCATTACTATTATGTAGGTGTCGAGGAGGTTGGTACCAAGGAAACTCGGAAGTACCCTTGCTTAGAAAGGTATTCAGGTTCCATCACTAATTAAATTTCAATCCTGGTATCACAATATGTGACTGCTCTGTTTATACATTCTGTCGAGCTAATTGACTAAATAATTTTGTATATAATTATTCGTTAAAGTCCCATGGCTTAGGATTGTTGTCTACGCATTTTACGGTTCTCTAATTTTATGCAATTCTGTTTACTTAGTATCAATTCCTTCTTGGATATACACAGTATTTACTTGTATCTCTGTTAAACTTTGTTTACCTAGAATCGATTCCTTTTTGGACATACACAATAATTACTTGTATCTTTGTTAAACTCGGTTTACCTAGTATCGATTCCTTTTTGGACATACATAGTCATTACTTGTATCTCTGTTAAACTTTATTTAATCAATAGAGGTTTCTTATTCGAATACAATTCATGTTTTAATAGCTAGGTTTTACTCATTATTTTTATTGGGTTACCTACTGGTAATATGACTCTATTCGTAGATATAGGAATATAATGACTATTTTTTTTTTCAAGAATCTTTCTATATGAAACTATGATATGCATTTACTTTCTCATAAAAACACTTAGATCTAATACTATTATGACTTATTTATGATTTAACATACTTCATAACCAATCATTTTGGTCACAGTAACGCACAATAATACATAGTAAACATTTAGATCAACATATTCATAATAAAGAAGTAAAACCTATAACTTGGGGAAACCACACGTTGAAGACTTTGTTCTTCCCAACCATAGACTAGAGTCTCTTTAGACCTCTGTCACCCCCGAGATGAGTTTGGAATCCAAGGGGCTTCCTACGTGGCCTCTTGTATAATTCTGAGTACCAACTTGTTGTGTGTAATATTAGAAAATCACGGTGTCAAGTCATTTCAGTGCGTAGCCTCCTCAAGCTATCAGTTCACATCCTACGAATGGAATCCCATTCCTTTGTCATGAATTATCTTTGTTTTTCCTAGGAATTGTAACACTTGTATTGAGCCTCATGCTCACTGACCACATGTCAGATTCACTTCTACACATGTTCACAGATTCTCCTATAAATATGGAATGTGCCTTTTTGAAGTTGAGTTAACCCAAAAACTTGTCTCAGTCTGTTGCTACTTTATCAACCCCTTTGGATTATTAACTCCCTCTTTAACAATTGCTTCAATGTGTGCCCCCTTTTCCACATGTTTTTTCTATTTTCATAAAATAATAAGGTTTTACAATTCAGATTTGGTCAATCGACCAAATTGTCATTTGGAAAAAGAATTAAAATTATAAAATAAAAATAATAATTATAATTTTCAAACTTTCAAGTTGCGGGGTATCACATACAACCCCCTTAGAACTTAACACCATCCTCGGTGTTAACTATTTTCCATTAGTATCATTCTGGAATAGAAATGGATATGCTTCCCACGTATTACTCTCCATTTCCCAAGTAGCCTCTTCTGGACTAAGGTTCTTCAATTACACCTTTACCTATCCTACAACTCAATTCCGGAGTGTAAGTTCCCTCTTATTGAGAATACGATCCATCTCTACTAGGAACTCGCCCATGGGTTCCACTTGTATCATTTTTCAATCAACAACGTGAGTAGGGTCATGTATATACTTTTTCAGTAATGAAACATGAAACACATCATGGACTTTTACCATAGCTTGAAGTGAAAGTTGATACACTAGAGGTCCTATTCAAGAAAGTATCTCGAATGGACCAAAATATCTAGGTGTTAACTTAGCATACCTTCCCAGTCATAAAGAACCCTTTTTAGTTTTAACTCTAATATACACATGATTGCCAACATTGAACTCTCTTGGAGTTCTTTTTTCATCAACATAATGTTTTTTTCCTGTCCTGAGATACTTTCAGGTTCTGATGTACCTGTTTCACTATTAATTCCATGTATTTTAACATATCTAGTCCTATCATCAATCTATTAACATGATTATTCCATGAAATAGGTGTATTACATTTTCTTCCATATAAAATTTCAAAAGGACTAAGCTTTGTTGAAGCTTGATAATGATTATTATAAGAAAACTCAACTAAGTACAAATATTCTTCCCATTTACCAGGTCTGTCCATAACATACATTCTAAGCATGTCTTCAAGAATCTGATTAGTTCATTTTGTTTTTCCATCCATTTGTGAATGATAAGAAGTATTGAAGCTCTATTGGGTATCTAACCCTTTAAATAAAGCCTTCCAAAAATTTCATGTAATCTTAACATCTCTATCAGATATTATAAATTTAGGAATTCCATGTAACCTAAATATTTCCTTCATGAATATTTCCGCTATATTAATAGCTTTGTAGGTTGATTTCACAGGTATGAAGTGTTTTTCCTTACTTAATTTAGCAACCAAAACCATAATTGAGTCATTTTGTTTATTACTTCTATGAACTATAGTAATAAAATCCATACTTATCACTTCCCATTTCCATTCTGGAATGGGTAAAGGTTGTAGTAGTTCGGCTGGATGTTGGTGTTCAACCTTAACTTGTTGACACTCTAAGCATCTAGCTAGATATTCTGTTGTTTCGCATTTCGTTTTTGGCCAATAGAATTCCTTTCTTAACATAATAATTAATTTATGATAACCTAGGTGTCCAAAATATGGTTTCTTATGCAGCTCATCTAAAATTAATAGCTTAATTTTATTAGATTATGGTACATATAATATATTTTTATACATTAACAGTCCACTTTTTGAGAATCTAAAATCTGATTCTTCTGTCCCTGTTGAATTATCATCAATTTTTAACTTAATATTTTGATATTCTAGGTCTTTTTCAGCTACTAACCTTACCCTTTCTTCTAAATCTATTTCATAGCTATTTCTAGTAACTATATAAATAAGGTTTTCATGTCTACTCAATGCATCTGCCACTTTATTTTTCTTTCCCTTAATTTTTTTTATTTTAAAATCATACTCGCTTAAGAAGGCTAACCACCTTGCTTGGAGAGAATTTAAATTTTGTTGATCAAACATATATTTTAAGGCGATGTTATATGTCAATAGTAAGAATTTTCGGCCTACTAGATAATGCCGCCACATTTTTAATGCATGTATTATTGCAACTAATTCCCATTCATGTGTTACATAATTTTCTTCATTTTTCTTTTCTTTATGAGATTAATAACATATTACATGGTTTTCTTGGATTAACACTCCTCCAAAACCTTCGCGGCATGCATCCATACATACTACAAAGTCTTTATCTAGGTATGCCAATTTTAATATAGGAGATGTAGTTAAGAGTTGTTTTAATTTGTTAAAATTCTCTTGACATTTCTCAGACCAGATGAACTTAGTCCCTTTCTTTTGCCATGATTTTATAGGATATGCAATCTTAGAAAACCTTTTATAAACTTTCGATAATAGCCAATTATACCCATAAAGGATATTTTGTCTGAAACATCCTTAGGTTCAAGCCAATTCATTATAGCCTTTATTTTATATAGGTCAACGACTATACCTTCTTTGGAAATTACATGTTCTAGATACTGAATTTTGTCTTTATAAAACTCACACTTACTTAGTTTTGCATATAATTTATGTTCTCTTAGCATCTGTAATACTATTCTTAAATTTTATTCATGCTCCTTTTCATCTTTTGAATAGATGAGTATATCGTCTATAAAGACAAACACAAATTTATCTAGACATTTACTCAAAATATTGTTCATCAAGCAGATGAATGAGGCTGGGGAATTAGTCATCCCAAAAGGTATTACGACAATTTTGTAATGTCCGCACCTTGTTCTAAATGTTGTTTTATAAATATCCGCATCCTTTATCCTAACTTGATGATAACCATAACGCAAATCAATATTCGAAACTATTGTATCTCCCCGTAGTTGATAAAACATATCATCGATACAAGGTAATGGATATCTATTTTTAATAGTCATTTTATTAAGTTGTCTATAATCAATACAGAGATGTAAAGTCCCATCTTTCTTTCTAACAAAAATTATTGTTGCCTCCCATGGAGACACACTTGGTCGGATATATTCTTTATCTATCAATTCTTGCAATTGACTTTTTAGTTCATTTAACTATAGAATATTCATCCTATAAGGGGCCTTAGAATAAAGTATTGCTCCAGGTATCAATTCTATGGAGAAATATATTTCTCTCCTAGGAGGTAGTCCGAGAATATCCTGGAATACATCCTCAAATTTCTGCAATACTGGAAAGTTATCTAACTCATTATTACTTTCCTCTTTTTCATTATAATTTATGTGTACAACAAGTAGTTTACACCCTTTTTGAATGCATCTTTTAACTTGTAATACTCTTATTTCTCTAATACTAACAGGTCTTGATACTCCTTTAATGTTTATAATGTTACATCTCTCATCTACACATGAAATTTTTTTATTATAACAATCTAAGACCACTTTAAAAAATTTCATCCAATCCATACTGATTAGCACATCATAAGATGATAATGGTAATATGTTTAAGTCTATTTGTGTTCTTAATTCATTCATACCAAATTCACATTTTTCACAACATCTATAATTCTCCTTTTTGTTCCTATATATAATTGTACTAATCAGGACTTTTCAAACTTTTCCTTATGTAACTTATATATTTCTATGAATCTTGGTGAAATATAACTTAAACTAGCACCTGGATCAATTAAAACAATATTTGGTTGGTTATGTATCATACCTTCAATTTTTACCATTGAAGTCTAATGATCATCCTATCATTTTTCCAATGTTGCGCTGATTTTTTGTGTAGACCTTTCCAACTCACCAACTGTAGTTGCTTCCTATATTGTTAGCACATTGTTATTTCCTTTCTTCCTAAGAGGACAATATTTATAATAATGTGGGCCACTGCATTCCCAACATTTTGCTGTTTCTTTTTGGGCAGTTTCTTTGTTGAAGAAGGTTGGTGGTTTGGTATTCTTATTTTTAGGCTGATTGAAAGGTTTACTAGTTCCAAACTTATTACCTCCTTGAAATATTTTATCATCGTTTCTATTAGAGTAAGCTCCCCCTTTCTTCTTAGGGTCAAACCTCTCAACCTTTTTTCCATTCCAATTCTTAGAATTCTCATTTCTATTTTTATACTGCTCAAAACAAAGTTTAGCTTTCCTCATGGTTTCTTCCAATGTTTTTGGGTTATCAAACTCAATTCGATCTTTATAAGAACTAGGTAGGCAACTTAAAAATATCTGAATCTTTGGTTTTTCATCCACAATGCAAGGCACATAACGCAACAAACTCAGAAACTTACTACATAAATATTTCATTGTAAGATTTCCCATTTTTAGTTCATAGAACTCCTTGGCTTTACCCTCGTAATACTATTCAGAAATATATTGTTTCTTAAAATACATCTTAGAGGTTTTTTATGTGATTTTCCTTTCCTTAATACTTTTTACTCATTTTATATCCTGTCACCATATATCTTCTTTTTTTGTCAGATTATAGATAACCATCCAGGGTTTAATCTCACTTGAGTAATTATAAATTTGAAAGTATTTATGCAATCCAAAGAGCCATGTCACTTCTTCTTCACCAATCTCCACTTATCCAATGAAAGTTGGTGGTTTAATATTATTAAATTCTCCCATGACTTCATCATGTTGTTTAGGTTTTGTTGACCAAAATTTGGGCACCTATATATTCCCGATCCTGGAATAATAATAATAAAATGATATTGGAAGATGAATATTTTTGAACTATTATATGTTCATTGCATATCCCTTAGTATCAGCTTCGCCATGCATTTCACGAAATCAAAATCAGAGTCTCCATGACCAAGATACACATACTTATGTTTAGAAGTCTAATGGAGGTGTTACAAGAAGAAATATGAAAAATGTTCTAAGTCAAAAGTTCTCTCCTCTCCTTTCCCTTCACCCCTATTCATTATCACATTCTATACTTAGTGTTTTTTCCCATTGTATCACTACTTTCATATTCCCCTTACCATTTCCCACACTTAACCATTTTCCTCTTAGAGTATGTGTTATCTCCACTACCCTCACATTGCACTTTTACTTCCAACACCTTCATAATGCACCCAATTCTTTTTACTACTCTTTACTATGTAACTTCTCCAACACTTAGCCAAATATATGAGTTATAGTGGGTTCACGGGTTTGTGGGTTGGTAAGGGTTGGTGGTGTTTATTTCATGTTATATGAGTCCGTCTGAAATATTCTCAAGACTTAGAATATTTTACAACGTCTTTTTACTACTATTTACCTCTCCTCTCCACTTCACCTATACTTATAAATTTTCACACTCATTTCTTACTATGTATTACCGCGGGTGACTTCCTCACCTACCTCTCCACTGCCATATTATTTTAATAATATTTTTCCTATTCTAAGTTCTATGAGGAATATCTCCAAGTGACACATGGCACTTTATTAACCAATGACATACATCCACATGGAAGTTAATGGATGGTGCCACATGGCAATTAATTAATTAAGACAACTGGCAACATACAAAAAGTGAGACATAGCATGATTTTATTGGATGACATATGGCAGAGTCTTATTGTCAGATTGTTGGCCTACCGAGTTATGACATGTGGAAAATTTTGTTTGGGTGACTCATCATTGTTGATTGGGAAGATTGGTGGTTGACTGGGCATACAAAATTATTATTATATTCAACAATTTTCCAAGGGTCAAAATCCTCCAAGATCCATAGTTCAGTATCTTCTTGTGTTTCTTGCTAAGTATATCAAACACTTAGTTTTATATATCTTAAAGAATTTAATATCCCAATGCATGTGGGATAGAATTTCAAAGAAAAAATTCAAATTTTATGAAGGGAATCACGAAATTCATCCAAGGGCCGACATTTTCCCATCAATTTTGATAGACGGTGGCTGAGTATTGATCTTACGGAGGCCATAACTCGAGCTTCGGGTGTTGGAATCACACAAAATTTATACCGTTGGAAAGGTATTTCGACATAGAATATGGTGGCATAGGTTGTAAGTACTGAAAATTGATACATTTTACTCAGAAATTAAAATATCATTCAGTTTCATTTTTAATGGTTCTGCGTGATAACTCAACTTCACAAGCTCATATCTTGAGATCCGGGAAACAGATTTGTGAAAATTTTATATCATTGGAAATACGAGACGATCAAGAGAACATCAGAAGTGGTTCACGGTTTAAAATTTGGTTTTCACTTTCATAAAATTAAGTTACAGTTGTCCTCTTTTAGTGGAGAATTAATTAAATTTTAAAAAATAAATTTTTAATTAAAAACTTTTATTAAAATGGGAGAGGGACCCAATTTCAATGTACTTGTATTAATGATGTGAATTCATTCATGAGGAATTAATGAGACATTAATTTAAGGGAATGTTTCAAGAAGAAACTTGTACGAGAATTTCAAGAGAGGAAGAAAACCCTAACTGCTCAGGTAGTTAGAAAATCTCTTCTTAAAAAGAGAAGAGAGGCTCCATCAAGAGGGCCAAGAATCAGTATTGTCAAAGGGGCAGGGAAGATGATCAGAGGAAGAAGAAGGTACAACCATGTATACACAATCAAGCTTCTGATCAAAATAAAGAAATCTCCATCTTTTCCATTTTTTTATTATATATATTCTTCTACACCACTTCTTATAGTTTTATGCTTGAATCTCAGAGTTGGACACACAGATGAGTTGTTGAGTGTTATTCTTGTATTCTTCTAAGATATTTTATTATATGATCATGGAGTATTTTTAGCCACCTATATGGATGTCAAAGATTTTTTAATGAAGAACATCTTTCATAAATAAAACTCCACAAAGAATTGTTTCGGGGTTGATCTTGATTGTGCTTTGTAACTCTGTTTTCAGAATATAAAGTATTTGAGGTTGACCTATCAAATTCTCTTTTGATATTGATTGCAATACTCTGTTAAAATTATTTGAGATGATCAAATCATTCTCTCCTATGAAGAATATATCAATGTATTTATATTTTTTTAAGAAGATTGTGTGTGATGATCACAATTTAATTATGATGTTGAAGCCCTCCTTCAATATTTTCTTTTGTTGCACATAAATATTGTACTCAAGTTATTGAACAACCATTTTATTTCATAATCTCAAGCAATAAAAATTTAGGTTTTATTGCCTAGCACTCTCATTTTCCAAAAATACTATTGAGGCTTCCTTCTAAAAAACCATTTTTTGGATAGTGTACGCGCCCTGCTGTACTGATAGCCTGCATACACACATGTTGCATGTTATTTATCCCACATATACACGCGTGTTGCATGCTAGTTAGCCCACGTTTACCTCCAAAAGTTGCAAAAATATAAAATTGCATGGAATTTGACGAAGTTTATGGGATATGAGTTTATGGGAGTTTATGGGATATAGAGTATGTTCTCCTAAAATTATGGCTAGTTGTTGTGCAAGAAGTATGTTCTTGCACAACAACTGGCCATACTTTTAGGAGAACATACTCCTACAAGTACACCAACAATCTCAAGACCAATCATGAAGGAACTGCAATTGTTGAATGGAATCAGACTCTATGTCATTGATAACATTAACAAAAGACTTGATATAATCAAACATGCATGGGAAGTCAGTGAAATTCTACATGATCTTTCACAAAGGACTTTAAGTTTTATTGGAGATTTGCAAAGCGACTTGCAACATGATGAAGCCTATTGAAAAAATGAGCTAAGAAATTTCATTGCATGGGTGACTAGTATCAGTGACTGTCGAAGAAATTAGCGAGGGATGCCCAATAGCAATATAATAAGGAAAATAAAGGTAGGTTGAGAACAACGAATAAAAATACTGCAATATGAAATTGATACTTGCGAAAAAAATCAATGAAAGAAGAGGTGATGCTATTTTAAAAGCGTTTGATGTCATTAAAGAAATGCAGGGTCCATATCTTTTTATAAATTCAGCGATGATCAATAAAGAAGAGATTAATAGTGACTTGGATACAATGAAGACTTCATTAGCTAGTGACTTCAAAAACCTCGTGTATTTTCCTGAAGATGAACCGAAACAGTGACTTGTTACATTTTTCAATGACAATGAAGACCACTTGTCAGCCATCAAACAAATGCAACTGGAATGCAAAGAAATAGAGGATGATATGTTTTCCCTTCAAGTTAAGAAAGAAATCACCATCCCACCAATAAAAAATGATATTTATAATTGGATCAATAATTCCTTACAATAGATTACTAACCCATAATAGCTACCAAAAATAGTTTCTTCAACATATTCTTGGTAGTTAGTCTATTGTTTACAATTGCTTCTACTATCCTTTTCTTTTGCTTAGTTGGTAATAGGTCACAGTTATTTGTTTTATGTCCTCTGCACATTTAACACTTCCTTCTAACTATATTTTTCTATTTATTCCAGGTATTTTTTCTATTTACTGGTCCACGGGAGCCCCAATCCCAGTCCATTTGGAAAAACACATTTACTTATTATATACTTTATTTAAAAGACAATTGTATATCTTTTGAACTTGTCGACGAATTGTTTAGCATAGATGGCTACTATTTTCTAGGCTCCTTCTTTAAAACTAAATTTTCAACTCTTCTTTCACTCATTATGATTTTTCAATGGAACATCACTTTACGTTCTCTGCATATGTGCTACTTTACTTGAATTATGGGAAAACCTATTTGAATTTTAGAAAATTTTCACAAGAATTATGTAAAAACAACTGCATATTTTTTTGTCCTTTCCAAAGAATTGTTTTCACAAAGATTCACACTATTTTTCAACCCTTTGGGTTTCTAGGTGAATAGTCACTTATGTCTTAACTATGTATCATTTTTCAATGAAATATCATGGAATATCATTTTCAATTCTCTGCATATGTGGATATTTACTTTCATTTTGGAAAAATGCCATTTTGACCTTCAGGTTATCATTTGTAAAGTTTATTGCAGATTGTAAATATTGAATAGAATACAACCTTGTGACAATTTATGTTGCCCATTTAAATCACATGTAAACTGCATAGGCATCTGGACTACTCCATTCAACATTTTCTACTACATCAGAATGTTTTTATTTTATTTTGTCTTATTCAAAAAACAAGTTTTCCTAAAATTCAGAACATTGACAATTCCTCTGGTTCTGCATTGTATTTGACCTGTTAGGTTTTATGTGCAATGTATTTTCTCATGTTTGGTTGAAAAATGATCTTTCATGTTAATATGGAACTTTGACAATATTGTTATTTTTGGACTATATTTCATGTCTTTCGTAATACTCACATTGTCTTTTGTCAACGTCGGGGAAAATAAATTCATACCACTAAACAATTACTTGAAACATCGCTCACAATTTCAACATATTCACAAGAAGTATATATTGTAAACATAATTCAATCACATTTTCTTTATGCATATCTTAATCTGTACACAATTTTCATTGTCTAGCACTGTTACACATCAAATTTGCACACCTAGGTACCTCTCCCTAAGTGTCGCAAGTGTCGAAAAGTGTTATATGAACCTTGATAAGTGTCCCATACACCTCGACACCATGAAATAACATATCTCACAATCCCTAGTCAATGTGGAGGATACATATATTGTATGAAGGTCCAAATACTATGTGCACATGAATTATTATTAATATTCATGAAAAATAAATTAATTTAGTGTGAGAATCCACCTCGCATTTGGTTTCCTATTTTTTAGGGGAGGTTGAGGATCTCATGGATGGTTGAAATATTTCCTCCTTAAAATCCTTGAGAGATATTTCCTCCCTAAAATCATTAAGAGATATTTTCTCCCTAAATATCTTGGAGATCCCATTTTAGTGGATCTGATGAGTGATCCTCTCCATGGTGGTTAAAACTCCAAATCATATATAATGAGGGATTTCCACAGAGAAGGGGGCATGAAGGATATTTGAGGTATCAAACTTATGATCTTGGGAGAAAACTTTTAGTTATGATCTTGGGAGCATTGTGCAAGGGCTGGATGAGGAGGACTTGGGGAGGCTGCTGCAAATTCATCTACAATTTGTAAGTATCTCTTTAAAGTTCTCATTAATATTACTTGGCTTATTCCCTTAAAGATTGTATATTGTTGCATATGATTGTCAATATTGATAAATGAATTCGATTAGTCTAATATTTTAGAGTAGAGTAGGGGTTCTTTGTCTTTTGTTGTCCATTGCATTGCAGGTATCGAGTGGTGCTGAAGAGTTTGGATATCAAGCTCAAATTGGAGCAGCGAGGACGAACTATGGAATAAGGTGAATCACATTTTATTCCCTCTCTTTCTCTTTCTGATTAGGTAATTGAATTCACAGTGATGTTAGTGTCCATTTGTATGTTTTATTTCTTGGTATAGGGGTCTAGAATCCAAGAGGATATTCACCTGTCCGTGAGGGGATTTTCCTACAACAGAAATTGGCGACTCCACTGGGGAAGGAAATTGAATTGTCTTTCCTTGGATAATCCTTGATTTTTTCCCATATTTTATATCATTTTCAGTATTTATTCATGATCTATTTCCTTTCTCCACCCTTCACTGGAAATTTCACAAAATTCTAAGAATTCTGGGTGAGTTTTTCTGAGTTTTTTGGCTTTGTTTTGAGTTTCTAGGAAGGGTAGAGCTCCCTTGTAGTGCATCAAAAATAGATTATTTGTAATCAATGCTCCTCCAGAGTGTATTACAGAGCGCTATAACGCTCTGTACCCTTGAGTTAGGGAGCGTTAATCTCCTTTTTTGGTGTTTTCTACCCTTTTCTGCTCAGTTTTTTCAGTCTTTCTGGCAGAGATATTTTCCCAGAGTTTGTACATTGGTTTGTGGATTTGTTTGGGTTGAATATTTGGTACTTATCACTCTTTTTTGTCTTGATTTGTGGAGTCTTCTTTAATATCTTTGTAGACTCTCTAAACATGAAAAGATTTTCAAGTGATCTTGCTTCCTTTCACACTCATTAAAAGGTTTGAAAGAGTATCTTTGGAGTGGTAGTTTATCACTTTTTCGGCCTCGTGAGACCAAAATTATGAAAAAGGAAAAATCTAGAGTTTCCTTTAAGTTCTTTTCAGACTCTCTAAACATGAAAAACCACCGATTTTTCCTTCTCTAGACTTGCTAAACCACACATTGAAGGACCCATATTGGAACAAGCCCTTAATTCTTCTAGTTCGTTAAACAAAGGAAGAGGAACTTATCAAAGGTGAGTTATATTGAGCATGTGTTATCCTCCTCGATCTCATTAAATTAAAAAGAGGTACTCATCTATCTGGGTGGGGGGGAAATTGAAGGAAGTGGGTCAAGCTTTTGAGAATCCTTTATGGCAACTATTATGTCCCTTGAACATGGCACATGTTTGTGTCTCATCTTACAGTTGGGTAATCTGCTTGTCTCTGAGTCATACAAATTCCATGTGTCTCCATACTTTTTCATCAAGTCGAAGAGTTCTCTTATTTTCATCACATTAAATTTTTGGTCCACTTCGAGTCAATGCTTCCAAGTCAGTTGTCATGCCTCATAATGTTCAAGGGAAGTTTCACTTCAAACCGTTCATCTTCAGTGTTTCTAGTTTTTGTTTCCTGTGTCAGTCCACACTCATTTGATTCACCATATTACATCACTTTCCTATGTCAGTTTCCTTTCGATGATGGGGGATACATCAAGGCGCTCCTTCGATGAGTCTTTTCCTTTCGACTTCAACACATCATCCAAGAATTAGACTTAGAAACCAGTTAGTACCTTGGGACCTACATGCCTCAATGGTAGGCCTCCTCATTTTTGAGAGTGGGTTTACATAATTGACCTCTGATCGGATGATTCCATGAATGTTCGACATCAACTCATTTATTCACATTCATTGGATTGTACTAGGGTACCTTCGAATTCATTGACATCATTGGTGATTTCCCTCTCACTTGTTAATGGTTTACGTCAATGACCAGTAATACAATGGTTTCTACCATGTTCGACATCAAAACATCTATTCACAGGGCTAGATTCGTACCACATTGGGATTGGGACGAAGACCCCGGGTTGAGAGTTCACTATGTTATCTGTTTTTCCCAGGTTGTAAAGGATATCATTTGAGCATGCTGATATATAGAATATCACATATATCCACATTACATTGGTCTGTGGCTATTTTTTATCATATCGTGGCTCCAGTGTGTATTTATCGTGGATACGATAATTTCATGTCATGGAGGTATGGATCCACATTGTATATTTTGTGGCCATATCCTTAGTCAATATTTTTCATGAATCCATAGTGTATTGTTCGATGGTTGTGCTTTGATTCATCTCATATTCTGAGAATATGTATGCCTGCCTTGGAAATGGAACATATATTAATATTGTTTGATGGTTGTTTGTAGTGTCTTCCAGGTTCTCCAACTCCACACCATTGCATTGAAGAATTGTAAAGTGTTTCAGCCATCAATTTCTCTTCTAACCTCACACTTTAGGGTCACAAGTGTCGTAAAAGTGTTATATGAACCTTGCTAAGTGTCACATATACCTCGACACCATGAAATAACATATGTCACAATCCCTAGTCAATGTGGAGGATAAATATATTATATGAAGGTCCAAATAATATGTGCACATGAATTATTAATAATATTCTTCAAAAATAAATTAATTTAGTGTGAGAATCCACCTCACATTGGTTTCCTATTTTTTATAGGAGGTTGAGGATCTCATGGATGGTTGAAATATTTCCTCAAAATTCTCGAGAGATATTTCCTCCCTAAAATCATTAAGAGACATGTTCTCCCTAAATATCTTGGAGATCCCATTTTAGTGGATCTGATGAGTGATCCTCTCCATGGTGGTTAAACCTCCAAATCCTATATAATGAGGGATTTCCATGGATAAGGGGGCATGAAGAATATTTGAGGTATCAAACTTATGATATTTGGAGAAATCTTTTGGTTATGATCTTGGGATAATTGTGCAAGGGATGAGTGAGGAGGACTTGGGGAGGTTGTTGCACCTTCATCTACAGTTTGTAAGTATCTCTTTAAAGTTCTCATTAATATTACTTGGCCTATTCCCTTCAAGATTGTATATTGTTGCATATGATTTTCAATATTGATAAATGAATTCGATTAGTCTAATGTTGTAGAGTAGAGTAGAGGTTATTTGACTTTTTTTTTTTTCCATTTCATTGCAGGTATCGAGTGGTGTTGAAGAGTTTGGAGTTCAAGCTCAAATTGGAGCAGCGAGGAAGAACTATGGAATAAGGTGCATCAAATTTTATTCCTTCTATTTCTCTTTCTGATTAGGTATTTGAATTCAAAGGGATGTTAGTGTCCATTTGTATGTTTTCTGTCTTGGTATAGGGGTCTAGAATCCAAGAGGATATTCACCTATTCACAGGGGGATTTTCCTACAACAGTAATTGGCGACTCCATTGGGGAAGGACATTGAATTTTATTTCCTTGGACCATCCTTGCCTTTTTCCCATATTTTATATCATTTATCCTATTTGTTCCTAATCTATTTCCTTTATCCACTCTTCACTGGAAATTTCACAAAATTATGAGAATTCTAGGTGAGTTTTTCTATGTTTTTTGGCTTTGTTTTGAATTTATAGGAAGGGTAGCACTCCCTTGTAGTGCATCACAGAGTGATGATTTGTAATCAACACTCCTCTCCAGTGTATTATAGAGCGCTATAGAGCTATGTACCCTTGATTTATGGAGCATTGATCTCCTATTTTGGTGTTTTCTGCCCTTTTTTGCTTAGTTTTTTCAGTTTGTCTTGTAGAGATATTTTCCCAGAGTTTGTACATTGGTTTGTGGATTTGTTTGGGTTGAAGATTTGGTACTTATCACTCTTTGTTTTCTTGATTTGAGATTGCACATTTTTCAAATTGTGAGTTTTCTCTTTCTTGCTGCTTGTTTTGTAAGGATAGTTTGGGTGATTTCTCTTTCTCCTTATTAGTTTTTGGA
The DNA here is from genome assembly GCA_009831015.1 of Picea engelmannii. Classification (NCBI taxonomy): domain Eukaryota; kingdom Viridiplantae; phylum Streptophyta; class Pinopsida; order Pinales; family Pinaceae; genus Picea; species Picea engelmannii. The sequence goes on along the minus strand of ML796893.1, from coordinate 56,338 downwards.
TTCTTCTCTAAACTTTCTTGTTTTCCTTGAATGCTTGTTGATTGTCGAATCCTTGATTGATTTCTTGTTAGAAAAAAGTTATCTCCTACTTGATTTATTTTAGTTCTCATTTCTTTGAGTGCATGCTTTGTTTGTAGCCCTTTTTTCTTCATGTATTTTGCATCTACATCTGACTCTTTATTTTAATTGAAAGTAGAGGAGAATTAAAGGATTTGCATTTACTTTCTTTATACATTAGAATCAAACAAAGAAGATAGTTGCATTATTTCTTTTGGGTAGTGTATATAGGTTGATTTCATTTGGGAATTGGGTGTTTTGTTGAAGAAAGTGGAACCTCTTCTCCATCCTGTATCTAGGATTCATTGAAGAAAAAGATTTGCATCTCATTTTTTTGCATTCTTTTGGAGTCGATTCTTAACATCATAAGTTTCACTTTTGCACACTTGAGTAAACAACAACCTTAAAAATGAAGCGCTTATAAAATTGATAAGACATTTTTGTATTTTCTGGCAGCGAACCTACATTAGAAAGTGTAGGTATTTGGAATCAGTTGTGAGGATAACTTTCCAAAGCCATCAGAAAAACGTAGAATATTGTGTTAGGGAGAGTAAATCCAAATGTTCATATAAGCATATATGGTATCCCCCTCTCACACAAGGGTTACGCATGAGGTCACGTTCAGGAGAGAAACAAAGATAATCCCTCTAAGGCTTAACCGTTCGTAGTAGTCAGATCGTATTTTGGGGGTTCTTCTTGAGGTACAACTGTCTTCATTTGGTCTCGGTGCTTCGTGAATTCCAAATCCATTCGGGGTCCTCTAGAGTTCTACCGGTCTACTTTTCCTCAGTTATATTGAAGGATTTCAGACTTGTTATCCTACCCATACGTTCAAACTTGGCTGTCGACTGTACCTGCCCAGAGGCTGACTACGAGTTGGTGACCTTAGTAGCCATAATATTTAGGGTCCTTACATGAGGTGATGGTGAAGGGAATTATTCGTTGTACCTAGATAGACGTTGGTCAAACTCACTCGGGCTCCTTGGAGGATAAATCCACGATTATTGTATTGAAGCTTGCACCAAGGCATAAGTTTGTTAAGCAGGTCACCAATGTAACTGATCCACCCTCTCTATCCCAACTCCTTCCTATATTGATCTTGCAATGTTGGATTTCATCACCAACTAGTGGTTTCATTGTGGAAAGGTTTGTTTGATTGTTTGCTTCTAGATTTGTAGCATGTGTTGTTTGTTTTCCTTAGTGGAACTTAGGTTTAGTCAGTGTCAATGGTGTCAACTCCTAGGAGTACCAAGGAAGGAACCCCTTTTCCCGGGGAACCTGTCGCCTTTCGTTCTTTTGGAAACATTGGTCCTTCATGCATTGCCACACTAAGTCTTTTGGGACTCATGATCAAATTACCGGTTTGGTTTTTCCCCACTCTAGTGATCTCGAATTTTCCAAGTGCTTCAAATGCACCTAGTGCTTCATATGTAAGCACACCACCCACACATCAACCTCATGTCGACCTTTCTCCTTCTTCACCCGTCAGGTCTCCTTCCCTTTCTCCTTATTTTCCTAGTGAAATATCTAAAGAGAGTATCCAGGTTGATAACAAGAAGAAGAAACAAAATGAGAAGAAGAAGAAAAACCAGAAAGGGACCAAGCCTCCAACCACACCAAATCATGTTGGATCCAAGCAACCAACTACGGTTAATCATACTGGGAGTGTTAATAAAGTCGAAAAGATTAAAATGAAGAATCCTAAACCCAAATTTCCTTGCAGTCTTTGTAAGGGTGACCAGTTTCTAAGGGATTCCCTGGTCTCCCCAAGATCTTAGAAATGTGGCCTTCCATGTCATCATCCCCTGTAGGACATGTTGGTGACACCTCGTCAGCTAGTGACATTAAGGTTGCAAGATACCAGATATATAAAATATGCAGAACAGAAACGAAATGCTAGAAATGACAGAATAACAGTAAAATATCCAGCATAATCTTCACAATACACAGAAATGATATACGAAATAGCAACATAAATAGCACTTTGAATCA
>ML796893.1:16604-33694 GCA_009831015.1 Picea engelmannii | reverse complement strand
TAGGGGGGGTGGCAAAAATATTGGGAAAATTGCCGTGTAAAATATTGTCATTTCATAGTCAATATAGACCATTCATTATAAGGTCATAGATCTAATGGTAAAATTCATGTTAGGGTTTTTTTCCCTAGAATAAAACCCTATTTTATGAGGGAATTGTATTGCGTCTATGTAGGTGTGTGATTATTGTAGTCTGAGAGAGGATATTGTGAGAAAAATTAGAGGAAGTTACAACCGATGTGTTGTAGGTTGTATCCCTTCATTTTGATGGATAATAAAGGAAGGACCTGACAATTTCTCTAGTGGATGTAGCCCACACTAGGTGAACTACGTATATCCGTGTCTCTATTGTATTATGTATCTTCTGTGTTCTATTTCTTCATTTGTTTTATTTTATTTCTCCGTGATCTTGTTTTTCTAAAAATTGGTATCATAGTGAAAGGTAACTCACAGGAAAAGAGGGTTCCTGGTTCGAGTGGGAGAAATAGTGGAAGATGGAAATCTTAGAGTCGAGAAATTTAACAACAAAAAATACCAGTTATGGCAGATGTAGATGAAAAATTATTTATATCAGAAGGATCTATTTCTACCATCGGGTGGAATAGCAAAGAAGATGACAATCATGAAGGACGGAGAATGGGAGGTTCTTGAAAGAAAGGAATTAGGAACGATACGGTTGAGCCTGGAAATATTGGTGGGTTTCAATATTTCAAAACAAAATACAATGAAGGAATTGATGGATGCATTGGATAAACTGTATGAAAGACCCTCAATTTCTAATAAGGTATTTATAATGAAGCGATTATTTAATATGAATATTTCAGAAGGTGGGTCTATTGCAGATCATTTAAATGAATTAAATACGGTTACTAATCAACTAAATTCTGTAAAAGTGGACTTTGATGATGAGGTCAGGGAACTTATTATCTTGTGCTCATTACCAAAAATATGGAACGACTTGGTCATGGCTGTAAGTAACTATGTATCTGGTTCAAACACTCAAAAATTTGATGATGTTGTTGGTGTTATCCTTAGCAAGGAAATGTGATGGAAAATCACAGGTGAGACATTAGGTAATGCATTAAGCATGGAGAACAGGGGAAGACAAAAGGATAGAGGAAAGGGCTCAAGGAATCGTGGGAATTCTAGGAAGGGAAGATCCAAATCCAGACTGGGAAGTATAGAGTGTTGGAATTGTGGGAAGAAAGGACATCTGAAGAAAGACTGTAGAGCTCCAAAGAAACAAAGAGATGGAAAATAGGAGAAAAATCAGGAAGCAAATGTAACAAGTGATGTGTTACAATATGCTTTGATTCTTTTAGTAGATAATATTTTTTAATCTTGGGCAGTAGATTCAAGGGCTTCATTTCATGCCACACCTCATAGGAAATGTTTTCTAGATTATGTTCAAGGTGATTTTGGACAGGTTCATTTGGGTGATGATGCACCATGAAAACTTGTTGGAATGGGTAAGGTATAGATAAAGAAAAAAAATGGAAACAAATGGTTGTTGAAAGAGATAAGACATATTCCATATATAAGAAAAATATAATTTCAGCAGGGCAGTTGGAAAGAGAAGGTTGTATATCTATATTTACAGATAAGGTGTGGAAGGTCACAAAAGGATCATTGGTGATAGTAGAAGGAGAGAAGTAGGTACATTGTATTTATGTACTGGTAATAATGATTCTTCTATCTCTTTAGCTTCTACAAGAGTGGATACAACACTTTGGCATCATAGGCTTGGAAAAATGAGTGAGAAGCGGATGCAGATACTTCACAAAAGAAATTTGTTTCCATATCTTAAACAAATTGATTTGGATTTATGTGAGCATTGTGTTTATGGAAAACAAAAGAGAGTCATATTTATCAGAGTCGAAAAATAAAAGAAGAGTGAAAGGTTAGAGCTTTTTCATACATATGTATGCGGACCAACTCATATATCATATCTTGGTGACTCTCATTATTATATTACTTTTATTGATGATGCAACTAGAAAAACTTGGGTTTATTGCATTCGACAAAAATATGATATTTTTGATACTTTTAAGAAATAAAAATATTTGGTTGAGAATGAGATAGGAAAAAGGTTGAAGTGTCTCAGATTAGACAATGGAGGCAAATATTGCAGCAAGGAGTTTGATGATTATTGTTCATACTATTATCAATGTAACAATTTTTACATGGAATCCAAGTCTCGGGACTTAGCAGGAGGCTAAATTAGTGTAGATGTGTGATAAAATGGAGGATGGGGACACATCTAGTAGACGGGGATAAGTCTAGTGGAAGTGTGGAGTTGATGGGACCCGGTGGGTCACAGATCATGGGTGCCACAAATCAACGGCCGTGGGGCATATCGGTCTGAGAACTAGTGCGAAGGTTAATTTTTTGAAAGCGGGCCGATAATAATATCATGGTTTAGTCTTGAGATCACGTGGCTCCATCAGATGCATATCAGGGGGAAAAACGGGTGAACTCAAAACCACTCAATCCCACCCCGAAATCACATGTCAAATATCATTAAACATGTTAAATCCAAGGGTCACATGTGGAAAGGAAAATTGACGACCAATTAAATCATCCCGAGACACTTGTTTGGACATCAATCATCCATGAGATGCCAAGAAATCACCGCCAAATAATCGATTTAAAGACTCATCATTGGAAATCGATGGTCAAACGTGACAAGTTGCTATCCCTGTAAGGAACTTCGTCATTAGCCCATGATTAGCACTCGATGGCAACTGTTACTCAAAACACAGGAGAAATTACTCTATTTCGGGTAATTGACATTTTATTCCAGAGTGGGATAACTGCAAATTGTATCATTCATCCAATTATTGTACAGTTCAATAGGCTCCTATTTCTAGGAAAACCAGAGGAAATGGAGAAGAAAGATCCAACGGTTTTCAGCAAACCGGGAAATTCGAATAGTATGATGAAACTATCAATTTAGAAGAAAGAAAGGCTTGTTGTACAAATACTGGAAACAAAATTTCACACAAAATATGCAGATGAACTCGGATTAGATGAAGAAATCAGATTGAATCCTATTATGAAGGATTTGATCATTAATGGATATGCAGACGAATAATACATGCAAGCTAGCAATAGTAAAATAAACAAGCGACAGAAGAAGGAGACTAAAGTTGGAATGGTCGAAGGTACTGGAGAAAACCAACCTGTTTGGCTTGACACCTTAAAGGAAGAGATTGCAAACCTGAAATAAATTGCCAGCTAAATCGAGTATGTTTAAGGGAATCTTGTGATGATGCAGACAAGTGGCATTCAGGGTAAAAATATCAAATATGTCGGTTTTTTATTATAACATTCCCTAGAAAGTAGGAGTTCAATTTTGGTACATTACTCCTTCTGTGACTAATATCTATTTTTGGAATCTTGGAGAAGATGATTCATTTTGGATCCCATATGTAATTTATCTATATATATTGTTAAAAAAATAAAGAAATGGGGGAGTACTTACCGAAGAAGGGAATGCCCTTGTAGTAGGAGAACTTTGTAATTTCTTATGGATTTTAATATAAGAAGATAAGGTTTTCTTAGATAGCCGAGATTCATCACGGTGTTGATGTTCAATATGTTTTCTTGAATTTCATATTCACAAATGTGTTTTTCTTCCATAGATAATATTTAAGCAAGAGAAAAAATCCACCCTGCTAGTGCTCTTTCTCATATATATTATACTTGTTATTTGTTTATTGGTTCCTGGTTCAGAATTCACTTGTGATTGGTGATCTGTTTTCGGTAGCCAACCTTCATGTTTCTTCTTCTAACGTTATACCAAGATATTAACCATATATTAGACGCCTCTTGTTGATAATAGTCTTTCCTTTCCTTTCCCCCACCATCTCATATTACTTATTTGGTTGAATATCATACCTATTTTTCCTTTGTTCCCTCTGGGAGACATAGCTTTTAACTCTTCATATGTTTTCAGGAATTGACCCCATTTCCCAATGGGCATGCTCTTCTGTTTTGTCCTACCACTTTAAATTTTACACTATGGCGGAATTTGATCTCTATGTAGGCATTGCCAAATATTTTGAGTATTTTAAATAACTACATGCCCAAGAGATCCCTCTCTGGTTGGAAGGGTCAGAATCCAACCTAAAGTCGGTTGAAATAGTTACCTTTGTCGTTTGTCTATCAGTCAGAAAAAATTTAGAGAGTGCTAACATTCTGGTGCCGTTGCTGAGGAACAATGGTGAAAATTTCCCTAGGAGAAACGACAAAGTTCAGATTTGAGTACTGATGGTGAAATGTATTTAGACACAGAAATGTTGTATATCATTCACCTAGTGACTCCATTTCAAGAATCTAGAATTCAAAATTTTTATGGCGACTCCATTGTCCAAAGACTCACTATCCTGAAGATTTTATTGGCGACTCCACTCAAGCTTCAAATGATATTTAGAGCCTCCACTGGAAGATGAGACCCCTTGGCAAAGGTATGAAAGGACATCATGGGAGAAAACAAGTACCTAAAGTTGAGTTTTTTCCAAGACATAATATTTTTTTATTATTAATTACCTTTTGACCTTTCCTGAACATGTTAAACAAATTTTTCTTCAAATACTTCATGGAAAGGATGATCATGATAATATTGAAATTATATATCCTCCTCTTAAAGTTATACATATATCTCCTCATTTTATCACTGATTTTGATCAATATCTCCCATATAAGCCATGTGATAACCATGAACAAGTTGATGAGCCTCATGAAACCAAGGCTGATATTTCACCTCCTGTACTTGATCCAACACTCTCCAAGACCCGACATAGATACATACCTTTAAAATTACCTCACATCCTTCATGATTTTCTTCCAAAGCACTATAATTACCTACATGTGTTTGATGGGGAACCTGATGCCATCACACCTGAAAAACACATCCTAGAGTTTGAACATTTTATAGATTTGTTTGAGATTGACCATGACGATGTTTGTATGAAGGCCTTATCTCAATCCTTGAAAGGAGATACCAAAAAATGGTTTAAAAATTTGCAGCTAGAGTCAATTAGCTCATGGGAAGAACTGAAGAGTGTTTTTTCAAAGTTTTGGGGTAAGAATAAATCTCTGGACTTACAAATCACATAATTCTATGCCTTGAAAAGGAAAAACAATGAAACTATTTGTACATTCAGTAGAAGGTTTTCCAGTGTTTATTATGATTTTCCCAAAGAAATTCAACCCACTGAAGTTGTTGCCATTCTCCAGTATGCCACTACTTTTCACCTAGATTTGTCTTTCCTCCTGATGGAAATAAGACCTAAGACCTTACAACAAATGTTTAATGATGCTCAGAAGATTCAACACAATATCCTAGCATGTGAACATATTTGAAATGAGGGGTTGGGTGCTCCAGGACATGAAAATGAACATGAACATAGAACATTTGATTGGAATCTTGAGCATAAAATTGATGATATCATAGGTCCTTTTGAATTTTTAAATACTAATGATTTTGGAAATGATTATATTCCACTTATTGAAAGAGAGGGAACTTATGTAGATTTTGATCCACCCCATGATAAGCATGGAGATGATTGTTTCATATATTCATTTGTGGATAGTCAAGAAGATGAGTTTGCAAATCAGATTGTTGAGGAACAATTTGATGTCCCAAGCTTTTTCTTGTTAGATAACATCGCAGATGTTGTTGATTTTCCTATATATGATGAATATGATGATGATTATGATGTTGACTTCCTAGAACAACCAACTGCATGTTATTTATCAGAAAATGTTCCTTTTCAGCAGTGTAGTGAGAGAAATCATCCTACATGTCATAGTTACAAGAAGAAAGTACTGAATTAGCTAAGGGAAATTCTTTACCTCTATGATTTTCTTCATTTAAATTGTTGAAAGAAAATACTAAGATGGAAGAAAATGAATGTGTGTTGATGCCAAGTCACACTGATTCACTGGAACAAATTGACTCTCTTACTTGTTATATAAAAGGTCTTGTCAGTTCAAAATTGCATCCCTTGGTCAAAGGTGAATCTGAAAACGAGTGTGTTCAACAATCCAAAGGAATTGAAAAATGTACATACGATAGAAATGGATAAATTTTTGAATCAGGTGTAAAACCTTACCATTATGTTTTGCTTCTTTCAAATTGCTCAAGCAAAATGTTAATAATGTTTCAGATTAGAAACCCTTTAGGCATGATGTCAAGTTTGAAGAAAGAAATAGACTTGAAAATGGAAGCTATCTTCCATTGTGTTTCTCTTCCTTTGAATTGTTAAGATCCAATCACGAGAAAACAGAGAAGGCGGGTAAAAGAGTTGTTGTTCAAAGTCATTTTCCTTCTTCTGAAATTGATGAAGATATTCAACTAGATTTCCAACAAAACAAAGTGTGTCAAAGTTGTCTTTCTCCCCCTATGAATGATGTGGTTGTTCAAATTCTAAGTGGATTGAACGTATACGAAGGCTTTAAGACCCCATCTATGGATACTTTGAGAAATGAACAAACAAATGACATAGAGTTTCAGGGAGGAAATAAAACAGTGTATGCCATGATTCAATTAGAAATGCAGAAAGATCATAAACAAGCAGTTGTTTTACTTGATTCCTTTGAATATTGTAGTTTTAATACTGAAGAGGAAGAGAAAAGAAACCCAAAACTTGTAAAGATGGCTTGTCATTCTCTTTTGGTTCATCGAAAATAAATATTTTCTCATATGGTTCATGACTCTATGGCATGTTATATGAAGTTTAACAGTCAAAATTTACAGCTTATGATGGGTTGTAAGCTTAGAGATGAAGATGATGGCCAATCAACATCAATATTAGATATGGATTGATTTCTACCAGGGGTTTCATTTCATCCAACACTGTCTTTTGATTTAGAAGATTGTTATTTTCAAAGGCCTCAACATATTTTTCAGCCTCTTGGTGGCAATCAACAGGTTAAAACACACGAAAGCAATAATGTAGTGGAAAAAGTAAAACATGATTGGTGTTTTGTTCATGGGTTGAAAGATCCATTTGCAGGTTTTTTAGAAATAGTAAACACTCCCAATATTTTTGAAATTCTAAGATTTGAATTCATATATAACTTCTCGAATGGGTTATCAGTAAATAGGCTTTGGAGCAAGCATGTGCAAAGTAAACAAGCAGTGGATAAAATGTTGGCATGGTTACATTGGCATTATGATTTCACCCGATTGGCAGTTCATTTCAACAGTTAGGGTAGGTAGGTGTGAATAAGCTTGTGGATCAAGTAGTTTCAAGTTTAGGTTTCCAAATAAACTGTTCAGTTCTATGTTAGCAGTTCAACCTCCAAGTGAGGGCGGTGTGAAGACTTCGGTTTTCAACAGGCATTGGTGATAGGTCAAGGTATAGTACATACCTGTCATGGGAGAAGATCTAATGGATAAGGCATAGGGTATACTATTCTTTGGCACCTCGCAGGGAATATATCATCCCCAATTGGAGCCCATGTTATCATTGTAACAATTTTTACATGGAATCTAAGTCTCAGGGCTTAGCAAGAGGCTAAATCGGTGTATATGTGCGATAAAATGGAGGATGGGGACACATCTAGCGGACGGGGCTAAGTCTATCAGAAGCGTGGAGTTGATGGGACTCGATGGGTCACAGATCATGGGTGCCACAGATCAACGATTGTGGGGCATATCGGGCCAAGAACTAGCGTGGAGGTTAATTTTTTGAAAGTGGACCGATAATAATACCATGGTTTTTTCTTGAGATCACGTGGCGCAATCAGATGCATATCAGGGGGGAAAGCTGGTGAACTCAAAACCACTCAATCCCACCCTGAAATCACATGTCAAATATAATTAAACGTGTTAAATCCAAGGGTCACATGTGGAAAGGAAAATTGGCGGCCATTCAAATCATCCTGAGACACTTGTTTGGACGCCATTCGTTCATGAGATACCAAGCAAGCAACGCCAAATAACTGATTTAAAGACTCATCATTGGAAATTGATGGTCGAATGTGACAAGTTGTTATCCCTATAAGGACTTTCGTCAGTAGCCCATGATTAGAACTCGATGGCGACTGTTACTCAAAAAACAAGTGAAATTACTCTATTTCGGGTAATTGACGTTTTATTCCAGAGCGGGATAACCACAAATTGTATCATTCGTCCAATTCTTATATAGTTGAATATGCTATTGTTTTTGGGAAAACCAGAGCAAATGGAGAATAAAGATCCAGTGGTTTTCAGCAAACCGGGAAATTCGAATAGTATGACGAAATTATCAATTCAGAAGAAAGAAAGGCTTGTTGTGCAAATACTGGCAACAAAATTTCACACAAAATATGTAAATGAACCCAAATCAGATGAAGAAATAAGATTGAACCCTATTATGAAGGATTTGATCATTAATGGATATGCAGACGAATACTACATGCAAGATGGAAAGAGTAAAATAAATAAGCGATGGAAGAAGGAGACTAAAGTTGGAATGGTCGAAGGTACTAGAGAAAACCAACTTGTTTGGCTTTACACCTTAAAGGAAGAGATTGCAAACTTGAAATAAATTTATAGATAAATCAAGTATGTTTCAGGGAATCTTGTGACGATGCATACAAGTGGCATTTAGGGTAAAAATCCCAAATATGTCAATTTTTTATTATAACGTTCCCTAGAAAGTAGGAGTTCAGTTTTGGTATGTTACTCCTTCTGTGATCGATATCTATTTTTAGAATCTTGGAGAAGATGATCTGTTTTGGATCTCGTATGTAATTTATCTATATATATTGTTAAAAATATAAAGGAAGGGGAGAGGACTTACCGTAGAAGGGCATGCCCTTGTAGTAGGAGAACTTTGTAATTTATTATGGATTTTAATATAAGTAGATAAGGTTTTCTTAGATAGCCGAGATTCATCACAGTGTTGATGTTCAATATGTTTTCTTGTATTTCATATTCATAAATGTGTTTTTCTGCCATAGATAATCTTTAATCAAGAGAAAAAATACACCCTGTTGGTGCTCTTTCTCATATTTATTATACTTTCTATATGTTTATTGGTTCCTGGTTCAGAATTCACTTGTGATTGGTGCTCTGTTTTTGGTAGCTATCCTTCATGTTTCTTCTTCTAACTCTATACCAAGAGATTCTCCCTCTATTATATGCCTCTTGTGGATATTAATATTTCCTTTACTTTCCCCCACCATCTCATATTACTTATTTGGCTGAATATCATACACATTTTTCCTTTGTTCTCTCTGGGAGACATAGCTTATAACTCTTCATCTATTTTCAGGAATTGACCGCATTGCCCAATGGCCCTTCTCTTCTGTTTTGTCCTACCACTTTAAATTTTACACTATGGTGGAATTTGACCTATGTGTGTGCATTGCCAAATCTTTTGAGTATTTTAAATAGCTACATGCCTAAGAGAGCCCTCTCTGGTTGGAAGGGTCAGAATCCAACCTAAAGTCAGTTTAAACAGTTACCTGTGTCATTTGTCTATCATTCAGACAAAATTTGTAGAGTGCTAACACATACCATGGGATTCATAGAGAGAACACAGCTCCAGGAACACCATAAGAAAATGGTGTGTCAGAAAGGATGAACGGAACAATCATGGAGCATGCAAGGTGTATGAGATTGCATGTTGGATTTCCCTTATAGTTCTGGGAAGATGTTGTTGTTTACTTAATAAATAGAGGACCTTCAAGCTCTTTGGATGGTGGCATTCTAGAGGAGGCATGGACATGTAAAAAGGTAAACTATTCATTTTTGAAGAATTTCGGTTGTGAAGCATTTGTCCATATTGATAAAGAAAATAGAACAAAGATTGAGGCAAAATCCAAGAAGTGTACCTTTATTGGATATGGTGTTAATGATTTTGGTTATCGCTTAAGGGATTATTAAAATCACAAAATCATTAGGATTAGAGATGTCATATTCAATGCAAAGGTCATGTACAAAGATCAGTTGCAGTGAAATAAATAAGAAAAGGAAAAACCAAAATACACAATGCTTGATGAGATCACTGAAAAATAAATTCCAAAGGTACCAAAAAATCAAAATGTACAACAACAGGAGCAATATAAACCTTAAAATCCTGCAAGTTTTGTTAGAATATCTACCATGTTAAGTAGACCCCCTAAACAATACTCTCCCTCATTGTATTATTTACTGTTGACTAATTATGGTGAACCAAAAAGTTATGAAGAGGCAATGCAGGTAGACACTATAAAGAAGTGGGAGCAGGGCATGAAAGAGGAAATGGATTCCTTGGTAAATAACCAGACTAGGGACTTGGTTCAGTTTCCTGTGGGAAAAAGAGCATTTTAGAATAAATGGGTTTACAGGTTGAAGGAAGAAGATGGAGGCAAAAATCAGTACAAGGCTAGACTTGTTGTAAACGGGTTTGCACAAAAGAAAGGTATGTATTTTGATGAAATACTTTCTCCTGTTGTTAAGATGTATTCAATTAGGACTATTTTAAGTCTTGTGGTAGTAGAATATTTTCATCTTGAACAATTAGATCTAAAAACAATTTTTCTCCATGGGAATTTGGAGGAAGAGATTTATATGTAGCAACCATAGGGGTATGAGGTCAAAGGAAAGGAGAATTAGGTATGCATGTTTAAGAATATCTTGTATGGCCTAAAGAAAGATCCAAGGCAGTGGTATTTTAAGTTTGACAAGTTTATTACAGAACAAGGTTATAGTAGATGTCATTCTGATCACTGTGTTTATTTTAAAAGGATAGAAAATGGAAGCTATATTATCTTGCTATTGTATGTAGATGACATGCTTTTTGCAGGGTCTAATATGCAGGATATAAATGTGCTCAAGAATAAATTAGATAATTCATTTGCGATGAAGGATTTGGGTGCTGCAAAGAAAATCCTTGGTGTGAGAATAACAAGAGATAGGAAAAATCGAAAACTGACATTGTCTTAGGGTGAGTACATAGAGAAGGTGTTGGAGAGGTTTAGAATGTAGAATGAAAAACTAGTTAGTACACCTTTAGCCAGGCATTTCAAATTAACTAAGGAAATGTGTCCCAGACACAGGAGGAGATAGAATACATGTCCAGGGTCCCTTATTCATCAACAGGTGGCAGCTTTATGTATGTGATGGTTTGCACAAGGACATATATTGCACATTCAGTGGGAGTTGTGAGCAGGTATATGAACAATCCAGGTAAAGAAAATTGGGAGGCAATAAAGTGGATTCTCAGGTATTTGAGAGGTACTTCTACTCATGCATTATGTTTTTGAGGTTCATACATTGTTCTACAAGATTATGTTGATTCAAATATGGCAGGTGATAAAGATAGCAGGAGGAGCACCACAGGGTATGATTTTATTGTAGGTGGAACAACAGTTAGTTGGATTTCAAAACTACAAAAGGTTGTTGCATTTTCAACAATAGAAGCATATATGTTGTTACTATATAAGCTAATAAAGAAATGATTTGGTTACAAAGGTTTATGGAGGAATTGGGAAAGAAGCAAGAGAATAGCAGGTTGTACTATGACAGTGGGAGTGTCATTAATCTTGTAAATAACTCAGCCTTCCATTAAAATAATAAGAATATACATCTCAGGTACCATTTCATACAATTTGTCTTGGAATATGGACATTTGAAGTTGGAAAAGATACACACTAGCCAAAATCCCGCAGACATGTTAACAAAGGGAATAACCAGGGAGAAACTGAGTTCCTACTCAGTTTTAGTTGGTCTTCAAGAATGAAGGTGACAATGAGAAATTTTCCAGGTCCAAGGTGGAATATATTCTAGCAGGTACAACAAAAATGGAGTTGTTGTGATCAGTCTCCAAGTGGAAGATTATTGTTGTGGAGCCCAATTATCTTCCTGATTCAGAGGTTTGTTTCAACAGTTCTTGGACCCCATTCCCTAATGGGGGGGGGGGGGGATTTTCCCCCCACAAGTGTCTCTAGGGGGGTCCAGGGGGAGGCAATTTTTTTTTTTGTATCCCCCCTTGTCAAGGGATTCGGGGGCAGTGCCCCCAAAGCGAAATATTGTGAAAAATTGCCTTGTAAAATATTGTAATTTTGTAGTCAATTTAGAACTTTCATTATAAGGTCATAGATATGATGGTAGAAGTTATGTTATGGTTTTTTTTCTCTAGAAAGAAACCCTATTTTATGAGGGAATTGTATTAAGGCTCTGTAGGTGTGTGATTAGTGGATTCTGAGAGAGGAGACTATGAGAGAAAGTAGAGGAAGTTACACTGGGTGTGTTGTAGATTGTATCCCTTCATTTTGCTGGATAATAAAAGGAAGTACATGGAAATTTATCTAGTGGACGTATCCCACACTGGGTGAACCATGTATATATGTGTCTCTATTGTATTGTGTATCTTTTGTTGGTTGTGGAGCTTGATTATCTTCATGTTTCATAGGTCTTTGTTTTCAGTCATGTTTATACCTGATGAAGACTGTACACCCCGGAATATTGTACACCCATCCATGCGGGGGGGCTTGCCCCCCATGCAGGTTCCGAGGGGCTCATCCCCCGGGTTGGGGGGTCTGGGGGAAAGCAAGCCCCCGGTGCGAAGGAATTTTTTCCTTGTAAATGTATATTGTAATTTCATAGTAAATATCGACCATTCATTATAAGGTCGCATATATGACAATAGAAGTTATGTTAGGGTTTTTTATCCTAGAAGGAAACCCTCTTTTATGAGGGAAATGTATTGTGGCTATGCATCATTGTGAATATTATATTCTGAGAGAGGAGACTCTGAGAGAAATAAGAGGTAGTTACAACGGGTGTGTTGTAGGTTGTATCCCTTCATTTGCTGGATAATAAAAAGGAAGGATCTGACAATTTCTTTGGTGGACATAGCCCACACTAGGTGAACCACGTATATTTGTGTCTCTATTGTATTGTGTATCTTCTGTGTTTTATTTCCACATTTTTTTTATATTATTTCTCCACAATCATGTTTATATAACAACTGGTATCAGAGAGAAATGTAACTCACATGAAAAGAGGGTTCCTAGTTTGAGTGGGAGCAATGGTAGAAGATGAAAAGTTTAGGGTCAAGAAATTTAACGACCATAACTACCAGTTATGGAATATGCATA
Source organism: Picea engelmannii (assembly GCA_009831015.1). Taxonomy (NCBI): domain Eukaryota; kingdom Viridiplantae; phylum Streptophyta; class Pinopsida; order Pinales; family Pinaceae; genus Picea; species Picea engelmannii. The sequence goes on along the minus strand of ML796893.1, from coordinate 20,617 downwards.
TGGAATATTATTTAGATCAGAAGGATCTATTCCTACCATTGGGTGGAATAGAAAATAAGTCGACGACCATGAAGGATGAAGAATGGGAGGTTCTTGACAGAAAGGAACTAGGAATCATATAGTTGAGCCTGGAAGTGTTGGTGGATTTAAATATTTCAAAAGAAAAGAAAACGAAGGAGTTGATGGATGCATTGGCTAAACTGTATGAAAAACCCTCGACATCCAATAAGGTATTTCTAATGAAGATATTATTTAATATGAAGATGTCAGAAGGTGGGTCTGTTGCATATTATTTAAATGAATTTAATATGGTTACTAACCAACTAAGTTCTGTAAAGGTGGACTTTGATGATGAGGTAAGGGATCTTTAAATCTTATGCTCATTGCCAAAAAGATGGAACGGCTTGGTCATGGCTATAAGTAACTTTGTCTCTGGTACAAACACTTTAAAATTTGATGATGTTGTTGGTGTTATCCCTAGCGAGGAAATGTGACGGAAAAGCACAAGTGATACATCAGGTAATACATTAAAAATGGAGAACAGGGGAAGACAAAAGGATAGAGGAAAGGGATCAGGGAACTGTGGGAATTCTAGGAAGGAAAGATTCAAATCTAGGTTGAGAAATATAGAGTGTTGGAATTGTGGGAAGAAAAGAAATTTGAAGAAAGACTACAGAGCTCCAAAGAAATAAAGAGATGGACAACAGGAGAAAAATCAGGAAGCAAATGTAACATGTGATGTGTTACAAGATTCTTTGATTCTTTATGTAGATAATATTTACGAGTCTTGGGTAGTTGATTCAGGGGCTTGATTTCATGCTACAACCCATAGGAAACATTTTCTAAATTATGTTCAAGGTGATTTTGGACAGGTTCATTTGGGTGATGATTCACCATGCAAAATTGTTGGAATGGGAAAGGTAAAAATAGAGAAAAGGAATGGAAACCAATGGTTGTTAAAAGAGGTAAGATATGTTACAGATATAAGAAAAAATCTAATTTTAACAGGGCAGTTGGCAATTAAAGGTTCTATATTTATATTTACAGTTAAGGCATAGAAGGTCACCAAATAATCATTGGTGATAGAAAAAGGAGAGACAGTAGGTACATTGTATTTATGTACTGGTAATATTGATTCTTATATCTCTTTAGTTTCTATAGGAGTGTATAAAGTACTATAGCATCATAGGCTTGGACACACGAGTGAGAAGGGGATGCAAATACTTCACAAAAAAATTATTTTGGTAGATCTTAAACAAATTGATTTGCATTTTTGTGAGCATTGTGTTTATGGAAAACAGAAGAGAGACATATCTCTCTGAGTTGGAAAAGAAAAGAAGAGTGAAAGGTTAGATATTGTGCATATAGATGTATGGGGACTAGCTCAAGTATCATCTCTTGGTGGATCTCATTATTATTTTACTTTTATTGATGATGCAACTAGAAAAACTTGGGTTTATTGCATTCAACAAAAATCTAATGTTTTTTATACTTTTAAGAAATGGAAATCTTTCGTTGAGAATGAGACATGAAAAAGGTTGAAGTGTCTCAGATAAGACAGTGGAGGTGAATATTGCATCAAGGAGTTTGATTATTACTGTTCATACCATGGGATTCATAGAGAGAAGACAGTTCCAAGAACACCACAAGAAAATTGTGTGTCGAAAAGGATGAACGAGACAATCATGGAGCGCACATGGAGTATGCGATTGCATGTTGGTTTTCACTTACAATTATGGGCAGATGATGTAGATATTGTTGTTTATTTAATAAACATAGGACCTTCAAGCTATTTGGATGAGGGAATTCCAGAAGAGGCATGGACAGGTAAAAAGGTAAACTATTATTTTTTAAAGACTTTTGGTTGTGAAGCATTTGTCCATATTGATAAAGAAAATAGAACAAAGCTTGAGGAAAATTACAAGAAGTGTACCTTTATTGGATATGGTGTTAATGATTTTGGTTATCACTTATGGGATTATGAAAATAATAAAATCATTAGGAGTAGAGATTTCATATTCAATGAGAAGGTCATGTACAAAGATTAGTTGTAGGGAAAGAAACAAGAAAAAAAAAACTAGAATACACAATGCTTGATGAGATCACTGAAAATTAAATTCCAAAGGTACCAGAAAATAAAAATGTACAACAACGGGAGAAATAGGTGCCTCAAACTCATGAAGTGTTGTTAGAATATCTATCAGGTTAAGTAGACCCCCTCAACGATACTCTCCTTCATTGTATTATTTATTGTTGACTGATTCTGGTGAACCACAATGTTATGAAGAGGAAATGCAGGTAGACACTAAAAATAAGTGGGATCAAGGCATGAAAGAGGAAATGGATTCCCCGGTAAATAAACAGACTTGGGATTTGGTTCAGTTGCATGAAGGAAAAAGAGAATTGCAGAATAAATGGGATTAAAAGTTGAAGGAAGAAGATGGAGGCAAAAAGAGGTACAAGGCTAGACTTGTTGTAAAGGGGTTTGAAAAAAAGAAAGGTATAGATTTTGATGATATATTTTCTCATGTTGTTAAAATGACTTCAATTAGGACTATTTTAAGTCATGTGGAAGTATAATATTTGCATCTTGAACATTTAGATGTAAAAACAACTTTTCTCCATGGGGATTTGGAGGAAGAGATTTATATGTAGCAGCCACAGGGGTATGAGGTCAAAGGGAAGGATAATTTGGTATGCAGGTTGAAGAATAGATTGTATGTCCTAAAGCAAGCTCCAAGGTAGTGGTATTTGAAGTTTGACAAGTTTATTAAAGAACAAGGTTATAGAAGATGCCATTTTGATCTCTGTGTTTATTTTAAAAGGATAGAAAATGGAAGCTATATTATCTTGCTATTGTATGTAGACGACATGCTTTTTGCAGGGTCTAATATGAAGGATATAAATGTCCTCAAGAAGAAATTAGAAAATTCATTTGCGATGAAGGATTTGGGTGCTGCAAAGAAAATACTTGGTATCGAAATAACAAGAGACAGGAAAAGTCGTAAATTGGCATTGTCTTGGGGTGAGTACATAAAGAAGGTGTTGGAGAGGTTTAGAATGCATAATGAAAAATTAGTTAGTACACCTTCGGCCAATCATTTCAAATTAACTAAGGAAATGTGTCCCAAGACTCAGGAGGAGATATAATACATGTCCAGGGTCCCTTATTCATCATAAGTTGGTAGCTTGATGTATGTGATGGTTTACATAAGACCAGATCACATGCAGTGGGAGTTGTGAGAAGGTATATGAACAATCCATGTAAAGCACATTCAGAGGCACTAAAGTGGATTATCAAGTATTTGAGAGGTAATTCTACTCATATATTATGTTTTGTAGTTTCAGACATTGATCTACAGGGATATGTTGATTCATATATGGAAGGTGATAAAGATAGTAGGAGGAGCACCACAGGGTATGTTTTTACTATAGGTGGAGAAACAATATGTTGGATTTCAAAACTGCAAAAGTTTGTTTCACTTTCAACAACAGAAGTAGATTATGTTGTTGCTACAGAGGCTAGTAAATAAATTTTTTGTTTACAGAGGTTTATGGAGGAATTGGGAAAGAAGCAAGAGAATATCAGGCTGTAATGTGACAATGAGAGTGCCATTTATCTTGGAAAGAACTCATCCTTCCATTCAAACAATAAGAATATACATATTGGGTACCATTTCATACGATCTATCTTGGAAGATGGACAATTGAAGTTGGAAAAGATACACACTAGCCAGAATCTTGCATACATGTTAAAAAAGGGAGTAACCAGGGATCAATTGAGTTCCTGCTCAGTTTTATTTGGTCTTCAAGCATGAATATGAAGATGAGAAATTTTCCAAGTCCAAGGTGGATTATAGTCCAGCAGGTACAACAACAGTGGAGTTGTTGTGACCAGTCTCCAAGTGGGAGATTGTTGGTTGTGGAGCCTGATTATCTTCATGTTTCATAGGTATTTATTTTTAGTCGTATTTATACCCCATGAAGATTGTACACCCCTCCATGTAGGGGGG
>ML796893.1:0-14561 GCA_009831015.1 Picea engelmannii | reverse complement strand
GAATTAGAGTTAGGGTTAGGGTTACAAAAGAAGGGAAATGGGGGCTGCTATCATGCTTACACTCAACAGCTAAAGCACAAATGAAACCCTGGTCTACGGTGCTACTCTCAAACAAGGCCATTTCATTGAGAAAAGAAAATAGCTAACCAAAATTAAACTTAAAAATAAGTAACTCGTTGGATTTTTGGACCATGGAGTTGGATCCAAAGTTTTATCAAGATTTCAACATAGTGTTGTTACACACTTTGGCCTGCCTGGAGAGTGGTGAAGCTGCAACCATTGGCACATATAATCCTACAGGGACCCAGGAAGGTAAAAACACCTTCAAAGCACTCGCCAAAAAGCATCTCCAAGTGCTGATGCACTCAGATGTGGAACTGGCCACCTGTGCTGCATCATGTTCATAATGAGACTACCACCATGCTAGGGCTGCATCATCTGACTAGAATTCTTTGAGCTGCAAAGATTGAGTTTCGGGCCACATCATCTAACTGGAATTCTGTGAGCTGCAAACACTGGGTGTCAGTTATGTCCGAGCAAAGTTTGAAATAGGCATTAAGATTGGGAGTCCATGAGTCTAGAAGGTCTCCCTACATTTAGCCACCATATTTAGGCAAGGAAATACTCATGTCAAACTGAAAGACATGAGGGAAATCTTGTGTTTGTTGGCGCATTGCTTCTGTCTAGATTGCGCGGGAGTACAAAGATGTAGCCTTGTAGGAAGAACATGCGTGACTAGAAGACATTGTGGAGATGCAATCCTCCCCATCTTCTTAACATGGTGGTGATTAAAAACTTCAATGATCCACCAAACCAAACTATAGCATAGCAGCTTATTTTGAAACACAGTAAATAAATAAGAAGACACAATGTGGATGTCGTCCGCCAGAGATAAGAAACTAATTTGATGTATGTCACTGTGTGTCAAATTCTGCTGACTGTGTAATAAACAATATCAATATAAAACACTCCAATCGAACCAGCATTCTTATTTCTATTCATGCCACCAGTTGTAAATACTCCAATCACATCCAGCACTGAAATAAATAAGGGCTAGTAGAGAGACCCAACACAAATGAGTGCTTGCAGTTTTGAGTGGTCTGCATGTGAGCTAAGCTGTGATTTGAGTATGAATCTGAGTGTATAGGCTACGTGCAGGATGCGTGTAAATCTTGTTGGAAATAGTAATTACAAGTCGATGAGATCTTCATGTCTGTCGATTTGTCTGTCAATCTGTCAGTGGTTTTGTCGGTTATCTAAAATATCAGTCAGTCAGTCTGACAGTCTGCAAGTGCGAAGTCGCATGTTTACTCAAAGTCAATCGACAAGCATGAGAGATATAAATGGAGCCAATCTTTATCTCTCTCGAGTTATGATACGTAGTTGAAGAGTCACTCAAATTAATGGTAGTCTTCAATGTTGAGTCAGTCTTAGCTTCTGTAGGAAGTCTCAATTGGAGTCCATTTAAGTCTAATTCGTTTAGTTAGTCGATGATGCAGAGTGAAGCAGAGAGATAGAGAGAACAATCGAGAGAAACAACAGCTGAGGGGTTAAAGAATTCTCAGAACAAGCTCCACGTTTGTTTAGTTGAAAAAAGAAGCCATTAGAGCCTAATCTTATTTTGTTATTGTATTTTGTAACCACGCGTAGTGCGCCGAAGTTCATTAATATCAAATATTTTGTGTTGTCAACTTTCATGAGTATTTCTGAGTTTATATGCTAAGCATAGAAGCTTGTTATTCCACATTTATAAATTTATCTTGAAAGCATTTTATATTACAGCATGCATCATTTCGTGTAGTCTGTGAACTGTGTGACAAGTTCTGAGAGTTCAATGACGAAGCTTGTGTTGCGCAATATTTTGTCACTTTATTGCGCACAGTTTCCTTGCGTGTTGTGGATCCAAGTTTTGATCATTGCACAGTGGATCCAAGATCTGGTATCAGAGCAAGTTTTATCAGAACAAGTTCAAGAGCATAAACTATGTTGGAAAGTGAAATATGGCTTCTACTTCAAATATGCAACCTCCCACTTTTACAAGCAAAAATTATGAGATGGGTCCTTGACCATGAAGGCATTGTTCCAAGGTCAATATGTATGGGATATATTTGAGAATGGCTATGTGGAACCAGTAGATCATGAAGCATATAATGCCCTCACACAAGCTAAGAAGGATGTCTTGAAAGATCAAAGAAATAAGGATGGAAATGTGTTGTTTTACATAAATCAAGCCATGCACAGGAGCATACTTCGAAGAATTGTATCAACAAAGAGAGCCAAGGAAGCATGGGACATATTACAAAACTCTTATCAAGGTATGGAGAAATTAAAGACTGCAAAACTACATATTATTAGAAGAGATTTTGAAACTCTGTCAATGAAAGATTCAGACATAGTAGATTCCTTTTATACCCATGTCATTGGCCTGATAATTTAGATTAAGTCTCATGGTGAAACCATAGAATACATAAAATTTGTTGAGAAGGTACTTATGAGTCTTCCTCCTAATTTTGATACCCTTGTTGTGACTCTAGAAGAGAGCAAAGATTTGAGTCAGTTCAATCTATATGAATTGTAAGCTTCCCTCATTAATCATGAACACATATTGAATAGGTCAAATATGTCATTAGAGAATGCATTTTCCGTGCAGTCATCTATAAGTCGTCGAAGAGGAAGGGGAAGAGCTAACTCTAGAGGCAGAGGAAGAAGTTTTTCCAGAGGTGGATGCAGCGACAGTCCTGTAAATGATGGTGGAAGAGGTCAAAACCTAAGTAATAGTCAGCCAAGTGGTCAGAGAACTGAAAAATCAAAGATTCAGTGCCATTACTGTAAAAATTATGGACATTATGCATATGAGTGCAAAAAGAGATAGCATAATGAAAAATTAGTTAGTACACCTTCGACCAATCATTTCAAATTAACTAAGGAAATGTGTCCCAAGACTCAGGAAGAGATATAATACATGTCCAGGGTCCCTTATTCATCATAAGTTGGTAGCTTGATGTATGTGATGGTTTACACAAGACCATATCACATGCAGTGGGATTTGTGAGAAGGTATATGAACAATCCAGATAAATCACATTAAGAGGCACTAAAGTGGATTCTCAAGTATTTGAGAGGTAATTCTACTCATATATTATGTTTCGTAGTTTCAGACATTGATCTACATGGATATGTTGATTCATATATGGCAGGTGATAAAGATAGTAGGAGGAGCACCACAGGGTATGTTTTTACTATAGGTGGAACAACAGTAAGTTGGATTTCAAAACTGCAAAAGTTTGTTTCACTTTCAACAACAGAAGTAGATTATGTTGTTGCTACAGAGGCTAGTAAAGAAATTATTTGGTTACAGAGGTTTATGGAGGAATTGGGAAAGAAGCAGGAGAATATCAGGTTGTAATGTGACAATGAGAGTGCCATTCATCTTGGAAAGAACTCAGCCTTCCATTCGAACAATAAGAATATACATATTGGGTACCATTTCATATGATCTGTCTTGGAAGATGGACAATTGAAGTTGGAAAAGATACACACTAGCTAGAATATTGCATACATGTTAAAAAAGGGAGTAACCAGGGATAAATTGAGTTCCTTCTCAGTTTTATTTGGTCTTCAAGCATGAAGATGAAGATGAGAAATTTTCCAAGTCCAAGGTGGATTATAGTCCAACAGGTAAAACAACAGTGGAGTTGTTGTGACAAGTCTCCAAGTGGGAGATTGTTGGTTGTGGAGCCTGATTATCTTCATGTTTCATAGGTATTTATATCCCATGAGGATTTTACACCCCGAAATACTGTACACCCCTCCATGAAGGGAGGGGGGGTAGGGTGGGATTTCTGCCATGTGGAGTTTGAGGGCAAGCGGGCCCTTGGTGGGGGTTCGGGGGCAAAGCTCCCGAAGGAAAAAATGCCTTGTAAATGTATATTGTGATTTCATAGTAAATATGGACCGTTCATTAAAAGGTCACAGATTTAACAGTAGAATTTATGTTAGGGTTATTTTTCCCTAGAAGGAAACCCTCTTTTATGAGGGAAATGTATTTTTGCTATGCATCATTGTGAATATTGTATTCTGAGAGAGGAGATTGTGAGAGAAAGAAGAGGAAGTTACAGTGGGTGTGTTGTAGGTTGTATCCCTTCATTGGATGGATAATAAAAAGGAAGGACTTGGCAATTTCTTTGGTGGGCGTATCCCACACTAGGTGAACTGCGTATATTTGTGTCTCTATTGTGTTGTGTATCTTTTTTGTTTTATTTCTGTATTTTTTTTATTTTATTTCTCCACGATCCTATTTATCTAACATCTTTTGTATTTTATTTTCGCATTTGTTTTATTTTATTGCTCCGTGATCCTATTTTTCTAACATGTGTTAGAGAGAGAGAGAGAGAGAGAGAGAGAGAGAGAGAGAGAGAGAGGGAGGGGGGAGAAGTTGAGAATTGAAATCTCTGAAGCCCAAAGGTCCGAAGTAAATTATAATCATCTATTTGAGGAGGACAAATGTCAACAGATATTTTATTTCGAGAGATATCCATTGTGGAGAAAGCAGGAGTTGAGATTTTAAGCTCCCGAAGCCCGAATCATAGAATAAATCACAATTGTTGATTTAGAAGGGTTAGTTCTAATCCGTAGAATTGGGAAAGGATAGATCTAAACCGCTAGGATCAGAAGCACCGTCAAGATCTTGAGATCAATGATCAAGAAGGATTTTGGGGACATAAATTATTTAGATGTTAAAAATTTGATAGCGGGCCGCAATTGAAACTACGGTATTGCAAAAATGATGTGTGGCGATTGGTAGTGAATTACGAGGAGAAAAGTGGGTTGATCCCAAACCACTTTCGACCATGCCCGAAGTTGTGTGTGGACATAACCCAAGGTCACATGCGGGAAGGAGTTAATGGAGGAGGAGATAGCGCTTGAGTTGTGATCGTTCAGTAGTGAGAAGAAGAGATCACGAGTGTTACAGAACTTGCATCGAAAGACAAAAAAGTCCTGTGTTTATTTACAAGAGAGACCATTAAGGTTTCAGAGAGCTAATTTAGCTTCGAGAATTGAAGATCCTTGACCGGGAGGTCGTGCAGCCCCAAGGAGAAAGGGGGGTTTTCACCAAGTGGTATCAGAGCCTAAACAAGATTGAAGTTGTACTCAGCATGTTAGGAACAGTTGAAGCAGTGTCGCTGGGGGTACGTGTAGAACCACCTTTAGAAAACCGTGTTGTAGGAAGAGAAATGAGAGAGCTCCATGAAAGGTTGGAAGCGATGGAAGCAATTCAAAGAAGAACACATATCGTTGAAGACATCAGTGATGCAGAAAGAGAAGAAGTAGAGGTTGAAGAAGCTATAGGAGAAGATGCAGCTGAAGAATGCTTATTGAAGGTTGTTGTGAAGTTGGGAGCTAGAGCCAAGATGGACGTTCCAATGTATGAAGGTAATTTGGATGCCGAAGAACTATTGGACTGGATAAGGTCCATGGACAAGTATTTTTATTATGAAGATGTCGATGGAGGAAGGAAGGCGTGAGACATGTTGTCACCAGATTAAAGGGACATGCAACATTGTGGTGGGATGAACTGCAGGGAGAGAGAAGGAGAAAAGGAAAACATAAGATAAATAATTGGGATAGGACGGTAGCCAAACTGAAGGCTAAATTCATACCTAAGGATTACCAGATAAATCTGTTCAGAAAGTTGCAGAACCTGAGACAAAGGGGTATTACAGTGAAAGAGTATACAAAATAATTTTATAGGCTAAATATTAGGACTGGACAAAGAGAGAAGGATGATGAAAAAGTTGTCAGATATATAAATGGCTTGAGGTATGAAATCTAGGATGAGATCAACATGATGACTGTGAGGAAAATGAAAGAAGCTTATCAGATTTCACTGAAGGAAGAAGAAAAGTTGGACAGAAACTAGAGTCATCAAAAAAGAAGCAGAGGCTCAAATAGAGGTAAGGGAATTGTCTATGATAAGGCAATGAAACCCAAGGAAGAGAGTGGGAAATCATATGGTCACTTTGAAAGAGGAGTAAGTTCTCGAAGAAGACCATTTGGTGGGAGAAATTATTTTCCTCGAGGAAGAAGAAGAGGTCGAGGAGGTGGAGTTAAATGTTATGCCTGTGGAAAGAGAGAACACGTGTCTTGGGAATGCCTCAAGAGGAAGAAAGGAGGAGGAGAATAACACATTTCAGAAGCCCGAAAGCATGTGGAAGCAAAAGCAACAGAAGGAGGACAAAACCTTATGATGATGAAAGTTCTTCTAAAGCCAGAGAAAGAAATAGAAGACTCAGTTCAGCGAACGAAGTTGTTCAGGACTGCTTGTAAAACAAATGATAGAGTTTACAAGATGATTATAGACAATGGAAGTACTGATAATTTGGTATCTATAGAAATGGTGGAGAAGCTGAAGCTGGAGACAACTGCACACCCAAGTCCATATAAAGTATCGTGTTTGCAGAAAGAACATCAGGTAATGGTAATTCAACAATGCAAAGTTGAATTTAAAATAGGAGGCTATAAAGATGAGATTCTGTGTGATGTAATTCCCATGGATGTTTGTCATATTTTGTTGGGGAGATCATGGCAGTTTGATAGGAATTCCATACATGATGGGAGGAAGAATACTTATACTCTGGAAAAAAATGGTAGAACCCACATGTTACTTCCAATAGAAGAGAAGAAAGAAAAGGAAGAAGCCAACACAAGAATACTTCTCATGAGTGGGAAGGAACTCTTGAAAGAGAGCAAGAAAGATCAATAAATGTAATTTATTGTAGTAAGGAAGCATAGAGTTATCCTTACCAATATTTCTATGAATGATTTACCTGAAGAAATTCAAGATTTTTTAGAGAATTTTGCTAACATAGTAGTGGATGAGTTGTCTCACTCATTACCACCCATTAGGAGTATTAACCACCATATTGACTTGATTCCAGGAGCCAGTTTGCTAAATAAAGAAGTGTATAGGCTGACACCTCAAGAGAATGAAGAAGTCAAGAATCAAGTTTAGGATTTGTTGGATAAAGGTTTAGTTAGGGAAAGTCTAAGCCCATGTGCAGTGCCAACTGTATTGAGTCCAAAGAAAGATGGGGGATAGAGAATGTGTACAGATTCTAGGGCCATCAACAAGATTACCATCAGGTATAGATTTCCTTTACCTAGGATGGATTATTTGATAGATTGTTTGAGTGGAGAAAGTTATTTTTCAAAAATAGACTTGAAGAGTGGATATCATCAGATAAGAATGAGAGAGGGAGATGAATTGAAGACAATAGTCAAGACAAATGAAGGTTTGTTTGAATGGCTAGTGATGCCATTTGGATTGAAAAATGCTCCAAGCACATTTATGAGGTTGATGAATGAAGTACTGAAAGACTTGATAGGTAAATTTGTCACTGTGTATCTGGATGATATATTATTTTTCAGCAAAACAAAGGAACAACATTTAAAACACTTGACATTAGTGATGAGGAGATTGCCACAAGAAAAATTGTTAATAAACTTGAAGAAAACTTCTTTTGTGAAGACATAACTCATATATTTGGGTTTTGTGATCTCTTAAAATGAATTGAATATGGATCCATAGAAGGTGAGAGCAATCAAAGAATGGTCGTCACCAAGGAGCATATTTGAGGTGAGAAGTTTTCATGGGTTAACAAGTTTTTATAGAAAGTTTATCAGAAATTTTAGTGGTATATGTGCACCCATGTTGGATATTGTGAAAAAGAAACACAAGTCTTTTAATTGGACAGAGGAGGCTGAGAAAAACTTCAAAGTGTTGAAAAAGAAGATAACAAAACAACTAATTTTGGTTTTACCCGATTTTGGAAAAACATTTCAGGTGAGGTGTGATGTAAGTGGAATAGCCATTGGAGTAGTTTTGAATCAAGATAATAGGCCAGTTGCTTATTTTAGTGAAAATTTGAATGACGCTAAGGATAAATATTCTACATATGACAAGGAGTTTTATGCAGTGATTCAATCTTTGAATAAATGGAGACATTATTTAATTCCAAAAGAGTTTGTCTTGTATAATGATAATCAAGCTTTACAATTTATTACAAGGCAAGGGAAGTTGAATTAGAGGCATGCTAAGTGGGTATAATTCATGCAGAATTTTACTTTTGTCATTAAACATATTTGTGGAAGTGCTAATAAAGTTGCAGATGCTTTGAGCAGGAGGAATTTGGTTGTACAGGAATTCCAAGTGAAGACCTTAGGGTTTGAGCACCTTAAGGAAATGTATCAGGAAGATCCATATTTTAAGGAGGCTTATGAAGCATATGAAAATCCTTTGTTGAGGGATAACAACTCATGGGTAGAATATTTGATCCAGGATGGATTTTTATTTAAAGGAAGCCAATTGTGTATACCAAGATTCTTAATGATAAATAATTTGTTGAAAGAAAATCATAGTGGAGGTCTAGCCAGACATTTCGGTCATGACAAAACATTTGCACGGCTAAGCAGTTTTTATTATTGGCCAGGTATGAGGGAAGATGTGAATAAATTTGTAGATCGATGTAAGATTTGTCAACATGCAAAAGGAAAGAGACAAAATACTGGTTTGTATCATCCATTGCCTATTCCAGAAAGGCCTTGTGACGCAATTGTATGGATTTTGTATTGGGATTACCTATAACCCATAAGGGAAGTGATTCCATATTCATTGTGGTCGATATATTATATAAGATGGCACATTTCATACCATTCTAGAAGGCAAATGATGCTACACACATAGCCAATGTGTTTTTTTAGAGAAATTGTGAGATTACATGGATTGGCCAAAAGTAAAGTCTAAGACATTGACACTAAGTTTGTATGACACTTTTGGAGGACTCTATGGAAGAGGTTAGGAACTAATTTATCTTTAAGTTCATCATATCACCCTCAGACAGACGAAAAGACTAAAGTGGTGAGCAAGAGTTTGGGAAATTTGTTAAGGTGCTTAGTCATTGAACAAGGTCATTAGTGGGATCAGATTCTGGCACAGGAAAAATTTGCATTTAATAATTCAGTTAATATAAGCAATGGAAAAATTCCATTTGAGATAGTATATGGAAGACAGCTGAGAGGGATTACAGAATTGAGAGATTTGAAACAAGATGAATTCAGGAACGCTGGAGCAGAATATTTTTCTACAGAAATGCAAATACTTCATGATCAATTTAGGAGGCAGATACATGATAGTAATCAAAAGTATAAGGACATAGTTGATCAAAAAAGAAGGGAAGTTCAATTTGAAGTGGGAGATGGAGTTTTATCTCATTTGAGGAAGGAGAGGTTTCCAAGAGGAACATATAATAAGTTGAAGATGAAGAAGATAGGACCATGCAAGATCCTTAGGTTGCATTAATTAAGCTGAGTAGGTAACCACTTGAGTAGAGTGTGATAGAATTTAGATAGGAGGAAGAAGAACGAGGACGCTATGGGTCCTTAGACAAGTTTTCATTGTAGTTTTGTAAGAGACAAAAGTTGTGATCATGTATTTATTTCTGAAATGAATAGAACAGAGAAAAAATATTCAATTGTACAGTGTTCATACTGTTTTACGGTTTTACTGTTGTTATGTGTTTTGTGGATGTATGATGTTCATAATGAAGGAATGAATTTATGAATAATTGAATAAGTTTCAAGTGTTTCTCTTCTGTAATTTATGCAAGGAGTGCATACCGAACGCAAGGAGAGCATGTGAGAGAGTCCTTTTTGACTCGAAGCTCAGAAGAGATAGCCTGGAACTTTTGTATGCAGAGTATGCATATTAAGCGCAAGGAGTGTGCATGAGAAGTCTTTGAGTTGGAGAAATAACTCGGGTTTTTCTCATAAGAAAGTGCAAAGGTCAGTTGCAAGGAGTGCACATGACTAGAAATTGACTAAGTGTCGAAGAAATCCTTCATAAGAAGAATTTGCAGAAGTTGGACAAGATAAAGGGTTAATATCTATCCAAGAGGAGCCGAAGGAAATAAGGGCTGTTGATTTAAGGAGGGATACGCGTCAACAGATTGTAAGCTCTGGGTAAATTGAAATTGGGTTTCAATTGAGAATTGAGACTTACGAAACCCAAAGACCCGAAGAAAATCTGGACCGTCAGATCTAGAGGGAAGCATGGCGACAGATCATGAACTTCAGATAATAATACTCTGGGAAGTTGAGAATTGAAATCTATGAACCCTGAAGGTCTGAAGTAAATTATAACCATCAATTTGAGGAGGACAAATGTCAAAAAATATTTTATTTCGGGAGATAGCCATTGTGGAGAAAGAAGGAGTTGAGATTTGAAACACCCGAAGCCCGAATCACGGAATAAATCACAGTCATTGATTTGGAAGGGTTAGTTCTGATCCGTAGAATTGGGAAAGGACATATCCGAAACGTCAGGTTCAGAAGCACCGTCGAGATCTTGAGATCGACGATCACGAAGGATTGCGGGGATGAAAAGTACTCGGATGTTAAAAATTTGATAGCGGGCCGCAATTGAAACCACCGTATTACAAAAAGGACGCGTTGCGGTTGATAGTGGACTGCGGGGAGAAAAGTGTGTTGATCCCAAGCCACTTTCGACCGTGCCCAAAGTCGTGTGTGGACATAGCCTGAGCTCACATGAGGGAAGGAGTTAATGGAGGAGGAGCTAGCGCCTGAGTCATGATCGTTCAGTAGTGAGAAGAAGATATCATGAGTGTTACAGAACATGCATCGAAAGATAGAAAAGTTGTGTGTTTATTTACATGCGATACCATCAAGGTTTCAGGGAGCTAATTCATCTCTGAGAATTGAAGATCCTTGATCGGGAGGTTGTGTAGCCCCAAGGAGAAAGGGGCGTTTGCACCACAGGGGTAGATATATGAGATATATATGAGAGATAGTGGGAGGGAGGGGGAGAGAGAGGGAGGAAGGGGGAGGATAGAGGAGAAAGAGAGAGGGGGAGGAGGGGGGGAGAGAAATACAAAGAGGAGGGGTAGAGAGAGATTTTGAGAGGGAGGGAGAGGGAGAAATAGATGAGGGGTAGAGAGAGGGATAATGAGAGGAAGAGAAGTAGAGAGGGGGACATAGAAGGGGGGGTAGAGAGAGAGTGAGAGGAAGGGGGGGATACAGAGGGAGACAAAGAGGGGGAATATAGAGAAAAAGAGGGGCAGAGAGATCTAGTGAGACTGAGACTAACAACGAGGTGAGAGAGAAAGGGTGGAAGAGATAGGAGGGTGTAATAGGGGAGGGAGGGAGAAAGGGGTAGAGAGAGGGGGGAGAGAATAGAGTGGGAGTGGGTGTGAGAGTCTGAGGCATGTTAAGGCAAGGTTTAGGTCTTTTTATTTCCATGCCTTGTGATGTATAGGTCTTTCCATGTCTAGGTCTTACCTTGTATAAGAGTGTGAGAGGGAAAGAGAGGGAGACAGATAGAGGGGCTAGAGAGGGAGAGTGAGAGGGAGACAAAGAGGGGGGGTAGATGTAGGAGACAGAGAGGGGGTTGGAAAATAAAAAATATCTTATAGGAGCATGTGTGCACTCTTAGAAACATTTGTGTGTTCCTAGAACATGTGCACTCTCTTAAGAACACGTGCGTGTTCTTTTGAATTCATTTTTTTGGGGGGGTGAGATTAGCAACGTGTATGGAGACTTGGTTGCCTCGAATTTAGGTTTGGGATGACAAACCTAGTGGTTTGGTCTGCAAATTGATAAAAAAACTCCATTTTTTTGAATACATTTCTATATCTCTTCCTTTGACATTAATTTTATATAGGCTAAATGTTTCAGTTGTTGAGGAAACTATAGACATATATAGAGTCAACTATGCATACTTCAAATGTATAGTTTTTTTTTTTTAACTAATATTTTTTACTATTTTTAATCTAGTTTTGTCTTCGCATATATCAAAATCCTAGAATACATACCTCTCTTATTTTTGTCATAAATTTCTGTCAGCGTAACCGTTTCTCAAATGAGTTATATGCCACACTAGAGGAGACCAATATCTATTATCAAAAAAAAAAAATGATCATCTTAAGACCCTCTTAGTGAGCACGAACAAAAGATGTTGTAGTTTAAGGATATATTGACTTTGATAATTTAAAAAACAAAAAACAAAATTAATATCATAAATTTCCAAAAAAAGTATACAAGTTTTTTGAACAAAATTCCATTGTTAAGGTGCTCAAAACGTGCATGAACAAAGACATATACTTTATATTTTGTTGGAAAAATAACATATCACTATTAGAAAAAATAAAATTTGACATAGTTATTCACAATTTCTATGAATAAAATTTGTGTATTCGGAAAGCTAATTCAATTTCCTACATTTCATATTCTTACACCATATTCAAATTCATTCTAAAAGTATCTTGAATAATCCCTCCAAGTTAACAAATTGTTGTTTTTCCATGTTTGTATTGCCACTAAAAGTCATGAGAGACCATCATTAGCTTGCACTCAACCTCCAATAAAATACTTATTGACATGGAAAAAAAAACACACTTAACAAACTAAAATGAATTAAAAAAAAACAATTTTAACAAATTAAAAATGTCATAGTGATCAAACTAAAGAAATTAACTTCATAATGTTAAATACAATGTTTTGAATAAAACATTACTTAATTAATTAACTATTCTATTGCGTGGTGTTTTCCTGTTAGTCATAGCGATTATTAGTCATGGTAATTATTGCATGATTATTAGTCATAGCAACATCATTGTTTTATGTCTAGCTTATTAATTAAAACTATTCAATTGCATGGTGTTTTCCTCTTAGGCATAGCAACATCATTGTTTTTTTTTTCTCGTTTTCTTTCTTGATTATTAATCAACTATTCTATTGCATGGTGTTTTATTAATAAATTATTCTATTCTATGGTGTTTTCATAGTAGTCATAGCAACATCATTGTTTTTTATCTTACTAACATCTATATGATTGTCTCTTTATATATTTATCAATTTTTTTTTATTTTTTTTTAATTTTGATATTTTAGAAGAAATTTATTACATAGAATATATTTATGATAAAAAAAATTTATGAGGATAAATTATATATGATTTTATTTTTATATATTTATCATTGCGGTTTTTTTTTTTTACTTTTGATATTTTAGAGGAAATTTATTACATATAATATATTTATGATAATTTTTTTCTTATAAGGATAAATTATATATGATTTTATAAAGTAAAATTTGAAATTGTTTATGATTGATTAAGAACTTGTCTTTGTAAAATATAAGGAAATAGTTGATTTGCTCAAGAGTCAATATCTACCCTACTTGAAATTATTGAAATTTTTTATGATTGATTAAGAGTTAATATAGGAAATAGTAAATAGTCCACCACCAGAAGAGTCAAAGTATACAAGCTTTACACATACATAGAGAGAGGAATGATGGAATGATTTATACATAGAGAGAGGAGGATGGGTTTACACTGATTCCAACAATTTAGATAAATATCTAGTCGTTCAACTTTCACATTTACATAACCTTGTGCAAGTAACTAATTATACCTTTTCATGTGAGTACTTTATTTGTAGTCATTATAGTTTATTGCAGTTTGAGTAGGTTTAATGAACATATGTTTCTTTCTAAAAGATCAGAAGTTCAAATCCAGAGAAAGTAGGATATATATCAATCAAATAGCTGGGCTGGGCCTAGAAGGTTTCATACACTAATTTGATGTTTAACTTAGTCGTCACAAAAAATAGATTATTATTATATATTTAAGTTTTATACCAATAATTAAATTAATAATTAAATTGATAGATGTTTTTAGGTTAAATTTACATAAATTTGTGATTAAATTTTATCAACTCTACTGTTCTTCCTTCCAAAAATCCTTCACAGACAGAGTTAAATATATTTGAGTAAATATGATGTTTATGGACACAATAATGCCAATATGAATTCATATCTAATATGAATCGTATTGCAGGTGATATACGACTCGATAATCCTGAGAAAGACGGTGTGCCTGAAGAAAAGGGTAAGAATTACAAGGTGGTGGCAGACTTCCACACTCACCCAGTACCAGGACAGAGCCAAAGGCCATGCTCAGATGACGTGAGCAAAGCATACGAGAGAGGAGTGCCAGGGATTGTGGTGTCGTGTTCAGGAGTGTTCTACTATGGCCCTCAGAGCCGTGATTCGATGGACGGTCCTGCTGGTTATCCTCAAACTTCCAGCGAGCAATACAAGGGACAGAAAGAAGTCAGATTCGGTGACAACACGGTCGATACAGAAGGCCGCTGCAAGCCATAAAAACTAAGATAAAATATCCATCTCTAAACTAAAATAAAATCATCCATCTCGATCTTTGTCTATCTGTATAATTCTGCATAATAAGTAAGTCGATAACGCTTTTGGGTGTATCGGTGTGATTATGTGTCCTGACTGTGATATGAATGTATATTCAGATCATTGTACGTTTAGCTGCAAAGTCAAAGATTGATTCAAATTTACTATCTTAAGAACAGTCGTTATGGGTCTGAATTTCAAAAGTACTGTATTTTTGGTTATTAATAAGATGTGATATTTATTCTAAATCTAGAAATTGTTGTATCTGCAGAATTGAGTGGTTAATTTT
>ML796892.1:122143-169673 GCA_009831015.1 Picea engelmannii | reverse complement strand
ATGCACCATGCAAAATTGTTGGAATGGGAAAGGTAAAAATAAAGCAATGCAATGGAAACCAATGGTTGTTGAAAGAGGTAAGACATGTTCCAGATTTAAGGAAAAATCTAATTTCAACAGGGCAATTGGCAAGTGAAGGTTGTGTATCCATATTTACAGATAAGACGTGGAAGTTCATCAAAGGATCATTGGTGATAGCAAAAGGAGAGAAGGTAGGTACATTGTATTCATGTGCCGGTAATACTGACTCTTCTATCTCTTTAGCTTCTACAAGAGTGGATACAACACTGTGGCATCATAGGCTGGGACACATGAGTGAGAAGGGTATGCAGATACTTCACAAAAGAAATTTGCTACCAGATCTTAAACAAATTGATTTGGACTTCTGTGAGCATTATGTTTATCAAAAACAAAAGAGAGTTAGATTTCTCAGAGTCGGAAAAGAAAAGAAGAATGAAAGGTTAGAGCTTGTGCATATAGATGTATGGGGACCAGCTTAGGTATCATCTCTTGGTGGCTCTCATTATTATGTTACTTTTATTGATGATGCAACTAGAAAAACTTGGGTTTATTGCATTCGACAAAAATATGAAGTTTTTGATACTTTTAAGAAATGGAAAGCTTTAGTTGAGAATGAGACAGGAAAAAGTTTGAAGTGTCTCAGATAAGATAATGGAGGTGAATATTGCAGCAAGGAGTTTGATGATTATTGTTCATACCATGGGACTCGTAGAGAGAAGACAGTTCCAAGAACACCACAAGAAAATGGTGTGTCAGAAAGCATGAACAGGACAATCATGGAGCGTGAAAGGAGTATGAGATTGCATGTCGGTTTGCCCTTACAGTTCTGGGCAGAGGTTGTAGATACTGTTGTTTACTTAATAAACAGAGGACCTTCAAGCTCTTTGGTTGGTAGAATTCCAGAGGAGGAATGGATAGGAAAAAAGGTAAACTATTCTTTTTTGAAAACTTTTGGTTGTGAAGCATTTGTCCATATTGATAAAGAAAATAGAACAAAGCTTGAGTCTAAATCCAATAAGTGTACCTTTATTGGATACGATGTTAATGATTTTGGTTATCGATTATGGGATTATGAAAATAAAAAAATCATTAGGAGTAGAGTTGTCGTATTCAATGAGAAGGTCATGTACAAAGATCAGTTGCAAGGAAAGAAACAGGAAGAAGAAAAACAAGAATACACAGTGCTTGATGAGATCACTGAAAAAGAATTTCCAAAGGAATTTGAAAATCAAAATGTACAACAATAGGAGTAGCAGGTATCTCAAACACCTGCAAGTGTTGTTAGAAGATCTACCAGGTTAAGTATACCCCCTGAACGATACTCTCCTTCATTGTATTATTTATTGTTGACTGATTCTGGTGAACCATAATGTTATGAAGAGGCAATGCGGGTAGACACCAAAAAGAAGTGGGAGCAAGGCATGAAAGAGGAAATGGATTCCTTGGCAAATAACCAGACTTAGGACTTGGTTCAGTTGCCTGCGGGAAAAAGAGCATTGTAGAATAAATGGGTTTACAAGTTGAAGGAAGAAGATGGAGGAGGAAAGCGATACAAGGCTAGACTTGTTGTAAAGGGGTTTGCACAAAAGAAAGGTATAGATTTTGATGAAATATTTTCTCCTATTGTTAAAATGACTTCAATTATGACTATTTTAAGTCTTGTGGTAGTAGAAGATTTGCATCTTGAACAATTAGATGTAAAAACAACTTTTCTCCATGGGGATTTGGAGGAAGAGATTTATATGCAACAACCATAGGGGTATGAGGTCAAAGGGAAGGAGAATTTGGTATGCAGGTTGAAGAAGAGTTTGTATGGCCTAAAGCAAGCTCCAAGGCAGTGGTATTTGAAGTTTAACAGGTTTATGGGGTTATAGTAGATGTCATTCCGATCACTGTGTTTATTTTAAAAGGCTAGAAAATGGAAGCTATATTATCTTTCTATTGTATGTAGATGACATGCTTGTTGCAGGGTCTAATATGCAGGATATAAATATGCTCAAGAAGAAATTAGTCAATTAATTTGCGATGAAGGATTTGGGTGCTGCAAAGAAAATCCTTGGCATGAGAATAACAAGAGACAGAAAAAATCGCAAATTGACATTATCTCAGGGTGAGTACACAGAGAAGGTGTTGGAAAGGTTTAGAATGCAGAATGCAAAACCAGTTAGTACACCTTTGGTCAGCCATTTCAAATTAACTAAGGAAATGTGTCCCAAGACACCAGAGGAGATAGAATACATGTCCAGGGTCCCTTATTCATCAGCAATTGGCAGCTTGATGTATGCAATGGTTTGCACAAGACTAGATATTGCACATGCAGTGGGAGTTGTGAGTAGGTATATGAACAATCAAGGTCAAGAACATTGGGAGCCAATAAAGTGGATTCTCAGGGATTTGAGGGGTACTGCTGCTCATGCATTATGTTTTGGAGGTTCAGACACTTTTCTACAGGGATATGTTGATTCATATATGGTAGGTGATAAAGACAGCAGGACGAGCACCACAGGGTATGTTTTTACTATAGGTGGAGCAACAGTAAGTTGGATTTCGAAATTAAAAAAGGTTGTTGCACTTTCAACAACATAGGCGGAGTATGTTGCTGCTACAGAGGCTAGTAAAGAGATGATTTGGTTACAAAGGTTTATGGAGGAATTGGGAAAGAAACAAGAGAATAGCAGGTTGTACTATGACAATGAGAGTGCAATTCATCTTGCAAAGAACTCAGCCTTCCATTCAAAGACTAAGCATATACAGTTGAGGTACCACTTCATATGATCCGCCTTGGAAGATGGACATTTGAAGTTGGAAAAGATACACACTACCCAGAATCCTGCAGACATGTTAACAAAGGGAGTAACCAAAGAGAAATTGAGTTTCTGTTCAGTTTCAATTGGTCTTCAAGAATGAAGATGAAGATGAGAAATTTGCCAGGTCCAAGAAGGTTCAGATTCCAGCATATACAATAGTGGTGGACTTGTTGAGATTAGTCTCCAAGTGGGAGATTGTTGGTTGTGGAGCCTGATTATGTTCTTGATTCAGAGGTCCTTGCTTTCAACCATGTTTATACCCCATGAAGAATTTACACCCCAGAAGTATGTACACTCTTCCACATGGGGGAGTGCAGAGGGGGGGTACCCCCTCTGCGGGGTCCGGGGGTGAAGCCCGCGAAGGAAAAATTGCCTTGTAAATGTATATTGTAATTTCATTGTAAATCTGGACCGTTCATTATAAGGTCGCAGATCTAACGATAGAAATTATGTTAGGGTTTTTTTCCCCTAGAAGGCAACCCTCTGTTATGAGAGAAATGTATTGCGGCTATGCATTATGGCGAGTATTGTATTATGAGAGAGAAGACTGTGAGAGAAAGAAGAGGAAGTTATAGCGGGTTTTGTTGTAGGTTGTATCTCTTCATTTGTTGGATAATAATAAAGGAAGGACCTGGAAATTTCTCGGGTGGGCGTAGCCCACACTGGGTGAACAACATAAATCTGTGTCTCTATTATATTGTGTATCTTCTGTGTTTTGTTTCCGCATTTGTTTTATTTTATTGCTCCGCGGTCCTATTTTTCTAACACGTTGCGAAACAAGGATTCCAGATGGGAACACAACTTCTTACCATCGAGTTGGAAGATGTATATTTCTTGATTGGTCTCTCAAAAAGAGGGGCTCCTGTAGTTTTATCTGAATAGAGGGCACTTCTTGCGCCCGTGGATGAGTACTTAGCAAACCATTGTGTCCCAGGAGCGAGACTAGTGGGAGGTAGAATCGTGATCAAAGATACCAGGGATTTGTCTCTTCAGTCCATTATGTTTGCCATTACGAGTATAGCGAGAAGTACGATCTCACACCTAGTTTCAAGATCACAAGTGGCCTATGGTTTACAGTGTCTAGAGCCAACACTGTTCAACTGGAGTGCAAGGTTCCTTCATAATGTGAAGGAACAGATTACGAGATGCAGAGCAGGGCAGCAGAAGCCGTTCGAGTATGGTTCATTTTTGGTTTCGTTCTTCTTAGAATGCATTCCTCAGATGCAACCTCAAATTGCATTAGCAATACGACTAATGGGAGAACCACGTATGGAGCGATGGACTAGCCCGTCTCCGAGACTAGGCTCAGATTCAGAATTCAAATTCACTGGTGATTTCTTCGCTTGGCTGAGATGCCAATTGATCATGATAGAAGACTTTCCATATGCGGGAGTGGATTTCCGGGGAAGCATGGACTTGGTTCTTCTAGAAGGGGAGGATTGGGATGCGTCAGGTGAGAAACCAAAAATGATCTTGTCAAGTGTTTTTTTTTTTTTTAAACGTTATATTATTTTTTTAGGGTACATAGAAGAGTCTTTAACAAACGTATCGTTTCAATTTGTAGATAGGGCAGCAACATGTCCGGTAGAGATGTCGGCACTGGGGCGTCGTGGGGATGCTCAGATAGTGGTAGATCAAGGGGTAGCAGCAAGAGGTCTCTAGGAGGTTGAAAGAAACCTCCAAGGTCTCACGACGGGTATCCCTCCTCTTAGGAGGTGGGAAATGCCACTACATCTACAGAGACACACTGTGGGAGTGTCTAAGAGTCTTAACTCACTACTGAGGTGAGTAGCTCGTGCAGTGATATGTTACTCGGAGCATAATGCAATGCAGAAAGATTAGGGTCTTCTTGATGATTGTATAGTCTGTATGACGATGTTTATGGGTGTGAGGACCCACATTTTGCCTATCTATATACCATTTTGATGTAATCAAACATTTTTAGTCACGCCGTATATATATACATTTCCGAGTTTTTACAGTGCCAAATGATTCTCAAATAATGATGTCTTGTATGTGATGTGTTTTTATTTACATGATGATATGTGATGTGATTTATTTCCTTTATGAAAACTTATCTATGTGTGAGATACCTATCCATGATGTAATTTGTTAACGAATCTGAAATGGTATTGAGTTCTCTTGGTATGTGTCTGTATTCAATAAAATCAAACATTCGTTCAAGACGACGAACTCGTAGATGGAGACGTAGTAGGATAGGATTGTGAATAACGTAGATTCGATTGAGTTGACAGACCACGAGTTGAGAGTCCAGATTGACGATCATGCGAGAAATGCCCAGGGAGGATGCTTCGGTTAAAAGTCTGATGACAGCATGATATTCTGCCATGTTGTTAGTTGTCGATCCTAAGAAAATACCTCCTAAACTAGCCAACTCATCAGAGTGGTAAATGACCCAAGCTGTAGAAGCAATGTTCTGGGTGTGTCAACTAGCACCATCTGCAAACCCGACAAAGATAGGAAAGGAAGATGTCATCTGTGCATGAAAACACAAGACACAGTATAAGCGGCTAAGGCAAAAACTCGAGCACGCAAAAGAAAAAGGCACACCAAACTAAAAATACAATAGTGTACAAAGCATGTATACTAGATGTCCTAAGCATAGTACTTCTTAAAGTAAATCCTGTTCTGGGGCTCACCCAGGGAGATTCCGTCGTAGTCAGCTAGCTTGTAGGCGCCTCTATGTAGAACATGTTTCACGATGTAAAGACCATGCCATAGAGGTTCTAACTTATTTGTCCCTAACTTATCGTGAGCCTGGTCGTAAACGAGGACTAGGTATCCTTCTGCGAAAGTACGAGGATGGACAAATTTGTCGTATTGATTCTTGATTCATTTTTGATATGTCTCATTGAAAAGAGCAACATCATGACGTGTTTCATCCAGCCTAGTAAAGTGTAAGAAACGTTCTTCTTCAGCAAAAGTGTGGAGCAGGAGTTCTACTTTGAGTTTCAACGAGGGAATTTTGCACTCGATTGGTAAAACAACTTCTATGCCATATACTAGCTGGAAGGGAGTGAATCCAATAGAAAATTTTATTGAGGTCCGATAAGCCCAAAGAGAAGAGAAAAGTTGTAAATTCCAAGATGTCTTGTTTGCCCCTACCATCCATTGGATCATGGTTTTAAGGACCTTGTTGATAGCTTCAACTTGTCCATTAGCTTGAGGATAATAAGGGGATGAGTTCTCATGGCGAAAACCCAACTTGGCATGCAACTCACTCATCATCTGGTTTTGAAAATGTGAACCATGATCAGTGACAATGGCTTTTGGAACACTAAAGCGAGTGATGATGTGATTGAAAAAGAAAAGGGTTGCAGTACGACCATCATTTAGAAAGGTAGGCATAGCCTCAACCCATTTTGTAAAGTAATCGACAGTGACGATTATATAACCGTGCCCCCCGACTGAGGTAGGCTTACACTGCATGAAATCAATGCCCCATTTGGAAAAGGGGCCGATGGAAATAATGGGATGCAGCGGAGCAGGGTGGGTGCGTGCCTTTTTGTGAAAAACTTGGTAGGGTGGACACTTTTTGACGGCCTCAATACAATCCTTGAAGATTGAGTGCCAAAAGTAACCGGCACGTAAAATTTTCTGAGCTGTAGCCATCCCAAAAAGGTGACCGCCACAGGCTCCAAGGTGACAGTCATTGAGGACGTGTTCAGCCTCTTCATGAGTCAGACATCGTCACATGATAGTGTCAATGCCACAGTGATATAAAGTGTTTCCGATAATAAGGTAATGATGAGAATGGTGACGAATACGACGACGCTCTTCACGAGAGATATCGGGCTGAAAACATTGGGTTTGGAGATAAAGAAGGATATCTCCATACTAAGGATTGGACGTGCTAATGAGGAACACATTTTTGTCAGGGAGAGAATCTTTGGGCTCAGTATCTTCATCAACATGGGGAAGGTCGCAAATAAGCTCTGCAAACACCAAGGAATTTTTAGATTTGGACTTAGCAAATTCAATGTCGAATTCCTGAAGGATGACGATCCATTTGGAGTATTTTCCCCCAAGGACTTGACGGGTCAGAATATAATACATGGGGTTTGAGTTCGCGATAACCGTGGTGGTGCGTAGAAAAATGTAGTGACAAAATCTCTGGACAACGATGACGGCCGCTAGAGCCAACTTCTCAACATGTGAATAACTAAGCTCTGGTCCAAATAGACTTTTGCTCAAATAATAATTCACATGTTCTTCACCGGAAGAGTCCTCTTGAACTAACACCATGGAAATAGTGGAAGTAGAGGTCACTAAGTAAAGGATGTAGTCCTTTATATAGTTTGGAGGATGGAACAAAGGAGTGTTGGTCAATGCATGCTTAAGAGCATCAAAAGATCATTGAGTAGTGTCATCCTAGATGAAAGGGGCATCTATCTACAACAATCGCATGAATCCTTTAGCGATCTCAACGTAGTTACAAATAAAGCGGCAAAGAAAGTTTGCTTTCCCCTGCAAACTTTGGAGTTGTCGTAAGTTGTTAGGTGGGGGTAAAGCTAGGATAGCTCTAATCTTTAAGGGATCCACATGAATCCCGTCCTTGGAGACAACAAATCTGAGGAGTCGGCCTGATGCGACAACAAAAATACACTTATGTGGGTTCAAACAAATACAATAGAACCGACATCGAAGAAAAATAGCCCGTGGATGACCAAAATGGTCCGATCAACTAGATGAGTGGGCAGGTAAGTCGTCGAGGTAAGGTTCTGCAATATGTTTGATATCATGGAAAGCATAGGACATGGCTCGCTAGAATGTAGCACCAACATTTTTAAGGCCAAATGGTAGTTTCTAATAGGTGAAAGTTCCCCACGGGCAAATGAAGGTTGTCTTATGTTGATCAATAGGTAAAATGTCAATCTGGTTATACCCTGAAAAACCATCCATGAAAGAGAAAATTACGCTACCAGTGCAATTATCAATAATCTAGTTGATGAAGGGCGTAGGGTAGTTGTCTTTTGGACAAGCCTTATTGAGATCCCAATAATCAACGCAGACGTGAATGGTCCCCTGTTTAATAGTGACTAGAACAATGTTTGAAACCCATTTTGTCAAGGGGACAGGATAAATGAAGCCAGATTTCAATAACTTTTCAACCTTTGCCTTAATGGTCGCAGTCTTTTTAGGATGGACTGAGCAGAGTTTCTGTCAAACAGGTTTGACACTTGGGTAGGTTTTAATCTCATGCAAAACGATCGATGGGTCGATCCCTGGCATCTCTTCGTAGCTCCAAGCGAAGACATTGTGAAATTATTTAAACAAAGCTGTATAAGAGACCACTTCCTCGGGTGAACAATTAGCACCGAGGTTAATGTTTTCTACGACACCTTCCTTGATCGAAATGTCAATAACGATCGTGGATGAAATGTTGCCCAAATTCCCCTTAGAAAGAGTATCTTGTGTGAGGATGGGAGATTGTGGAATATTGACAACATTAGGAGGGAAGACAGAGTGTATGTCTTCTTGAATTTCTTCAAGAGGTGGAAGAAAATAGGATCGATGATGGCTATCATCCCAAGGTACGTCGTCGATGCTAAGCATTTCCATTATAGATTCATTGGAAGGAAAAATTTGGGAAATGTAGTCGAATGTAGACGACAAGGAATTTAACCACGATGGCATCGACTAGTTGTCGGGTGCTAATAGATGTTGGTCATCCGAGGAGGAAGTGGCGGATTGGATAGCAATGTACGAGGTTTTGGCTGGACTAAGTGGCATGGTTCACCTAGTGCATCGAATTCTAATGAACTAGGTACAACCCAAGGGTAAGAGGATTCCATGGATTGGTAAACCATAGTTGAAATCATATTGATTGTGGCAATATGATGTGCAGTGGGTAGAAGTGGTGTAGGGAAGGTACCCATAAGGCTAGAGTCTTTCAACAAGCCAACACCAATGCTTTCATACGTGATCTCCCAAAAAGGGAATATTGTTGGTAGCGGGAACGTGAGTGTTAGTCGCACAGTAATCTAACTAATCAACGATGACAATGTTTCCCTGATGAGGAAATTGTACACATTAAAACATTGATGAAGCAACGACGGTCATAGCATAGAACCAACTTCTTCCAAGTATCAATTTGTAATTGAGGGGAGCATCGACCACCTCGACGTCAACATAAACAGTTTTGCCCCCCAATTGGACGGACAGGGACTGCAGAAGTCCATGGGGATGAAAACCTCGCCCATCGAATGCACGCAACATCATTGGGGATTTGTTAAGTGTGGGTGATTTCAAGCTTTTCTAGCAAGCTAAAGACATGACACAAGTAGAGGCTCCCTCATCCAAGATAGTTCGGTGAATTTGTTGATTGTGAACAACAATGTCAACTTGGAAAGCAAGTTGGTGAGAGAGTCGAGATGTAAAATTATCCAGGTTAAACATGATATTGTTGGATGAACCAGGATCAAAAGCACCAATAATGGCCAAGAGCGTTCTATGTTGACTGGGACAGTGTTGTAGAACTTCTAACACATACATAGCACACAGTGCTTGAGCCAAATCTTCAACAATGTTGTAGTTCTGGGTGACACATGAGCTAGGATTAAAGGTAGATTTACGGATAGTTCTCTTAGGAGGGCATAATATAGAGTTAAACGTAGGTTTTTCGATCTGGAGTGATCCAGACGGAGGACTGACAGATGGAGGACTAACGGAGGATGGTGATGGATCCAGTAAAGAACCGTCAGTGACCTTTCCTTTGTCAGGTTTAACTGGTGTGTCGTAGGTTATAGAGCGGGTGGTTAAATCAATCCCGTTGAAGAGACAGATATGGGCACTTGTCGAGGCTTTATCATGAGAAGGGTGGTTGGAACTACCCCCTGGAGAGGGGGTTTGAGCAACCATAGATTGTTGCCGAGGAAAAGGTTGAGTAAGCACAACGGGTTGGGAATTCCCCTCAAAAAGTTTGGCCACTTCATCACGATGTGGACAATCTCGAGTGTAGTGATCATCACCAAAAATAAGACACGGGAACTTTGGTTTTCGTTGTGGTTTCTTTTCGTTAGCAGGTAGTGGGTTTTGAGCTTTAGGTTGTTCACTATTATTATTCTTTTTGTTTTTGTTCTATGCCTTTTTTTTACCTCTGGATTGTTGTGAAGGGACAGATTGAACTGCATTGACCTCAGAGATTTGAATTGGAGAGGAGGTAGAGGAGGGTGCGGTCGAACTGGAAGTGGATGCCAGAGCATATCGATTAGTTGTTCTAGTCGGCTGGGACGAATATTGGGTTTTGACGAAGCCAATAATGCCATCTGCATGTGATGAGGATGAAGGTTTGGATGGATCGATGTTGGCACGAGTAGCATTTGGGATCAACTCATATAAAGTACCAGACTATGAGTAAACCAAATATAAGTACTGGGCCCTGGCAATGGCTTCTTCCTTGGTGACCATGCCACCCATAGCGACGTCACGAGCAATTGGGGGTAAAAGTGATTTGGTAAACCATTTCACCAATAATTGGTCAGGAATGATTGCTTTGATCAACCTTCGTCGTCGCCTCCACTCATGAATATGATCAGAGATGTGCATGGAGTTAGTCTGATGAAGGGAGGTCAAGGGTTCGATACTTGTCTCATATCGAATGGGTAGTTGAAAGTGTGTGAGGAAGGACATGGCAAGGGTGTTGAAATCTTGGAAAGAACCACGTGGCAATTCAATATACCACTTGGCTGCTGAGCTCGTAAGTGTTCGCTGGAAAAGACGCAAATGCATAGAATCATCCATTAGGGAGTTTGATGAACACCACAAATGGAAAGTCATCACATGGTTATTTGGGTCTTCTCCAGCTTTACCATAAAATTTTGGAATATCAGAAGGTAGTTTAGCCGGAATCACTGGCCAGAAAGGATAATGACGTATACTAATGAGTAATTTTGATGTGTAATAGGATGGGACCCACAATGATCCACAACTGATATTTCATCTTGCCTATTCATCGATCAACAATGTAGATCTTCCCTATACCTTTGTCGTAGTTGGGGTCCATCTTCCGTGGAGTCATTAACACCATGTTAGCACAAATTTTCACCCTCCAATTAAGCTAATAATTGTGTTAGGACAACGATGAAAACCTGGCTAATTAAAGGAGTAATGGCACCAATTGTCATTGGCCAAACCCCTCTCCATTTGGGCTAGTGCTTCCTAGCCTCTAGAAGGAGTCCCTAGGTACACTGAAGTGCCTTGTTGTTGTCTTTAGGTCTGATTTATGTGTGTAAAACCTACAAAACAGCCAGTTGTCTATCTTGGACAACATGGAAAAGCAGTCCAAAATGACGAGGAAAAACAATCTTCTACGCTTGGAGGGAACCTGCATGGTTAGCACAATGATAATAGACTGGAAAAAAGAAAAAAAAACTATTCAAAAAGATTAGAAGTAATCACGATGAACAGTTCAGAAAAATGACATATCAAATCACAAATTTATCATAATACCGCCAAGAAAAGAGGTTTGAAGACAAACACACACTTCTTTATTGATGAAGGTTAGAAGAGGATTGTTTGTGCCACACTTGACAAGCCTACAACTGGTACAATGACTACTTTGCTCAAAGAGGAGCCACTAGACTAGAGAAAGAGAGAAGATAATGAGAGAGACGCTATGCTGCTACAACAAGAAACGACCAAGAACATCTATCAAGCATCCAATATATAGGATAATGAGGGTGCATATCCCAAGGGAGAAGGAGACGATGCAGGAGTGGTTAAAATTGGAGTCTAAGTGCATGAGAGAGAGAGGTATGTGAAGAGTGTGAGACGAGTGAGTGTATGTGAGAGTTTGCATGAGGGTTTAATGATAGATATAGGCGCATGAGAGTAGATGAAAAGCTCAAGTGTGAGTGAAGTGAAGTAGCATGTTTAGGAGTGAAAGTTAAATGGCACATGTAAAGGCTTAAGAGTGAGTTCAACAAAATTTAGTGTGCATGAGTGCATGATAGTGGCCAATTCAAATTCGCCCTAAATTTTAGGGAAACTCGTATTTTTTAGGAAAATACGGTTTAAACTCAACTAAAGTCGAATTTTATGGAGTTGATGTGGAGGGTGATTATACAAAGGAATATATGGCTAAATTTATGCTCATTTATGCAACCCCCCCTTTCTCAATTAATTATTATTTATTACATGCTCAAATATTGGAAATATGTGTCCTCTGCTTAGGTGGATGCCACATCATTTTGTAGACTTGTCACATGTCGATCTTTGTGGGTGCCACTTGGAACTATGTGGACAATGATTATACTTGCTAAATATAGACATTTCTAAAAATAGAATCTAATTCCTAAATTTTAAGAAACTGTCCACATCACCTAGGATGACTGGGAGAACATTGCCGCATGTCATTGTCTAAAAATAGACACTACTAAAAATAGAAAGACATATGAATGCCCTTGACTTTATACTCATTGATCTCGTCTTTCCGCAAGGGATCCAAATATGCGATAAAAACTGACATGCAAGCCCTAGTGCTCAACTTGCTAAAAATAGTAAATCGTTCCACATCATCCCGAAAAAGATCCAAAAGACTCTGGATGTCCTAAGGATAAATATTGCACGCTCAAAATATGAATACAGGGCCTAGAGCAAAACCTGCTAAAAATAGAAAGTTCTTGCACGTCTTCTGAAAAAGTGTCATCGGGCCTAAAATCCTGCAAGGACTCATACTGTATGCTTAGAACTGCTCCAAATTATCAATATACCCACTCAAACCGTGTCTCCTAAAAAATAACAACACTTGTTGTATGTATATATCTCTCTCAAATATGCATGGAAACTAAGTCAACTCTAACTCTGAACCATGGTTAACCTCTTGCTTAATGCAAGTGATAAACTCTAGGAGAATCTCAGAATGCCAGCCAAAATAATGCATGTTGGCTCTTAACCCTCAAGATTTTCAAGGGTGAAAATCTAGGGGTTAACACACCCAACCAAAGTTGCGATGATGACTCCATCTAGGAACTCTCAGATCAAATGGTCCTCGGGAATTAACCTTTAACGGCCCCGATAGAGTTGGAGCTTCTCACTTACACGATGAATAACTCTCATGCTTTTGACATCCTCTTTAATTGGATAGGCGGGACCCACAAGGATCCACGTTTGAGATTTAATCTTGTCTCCTCGTCGATCAATGGTTCAGATCTCTCCTGCATTGCCTTTAGTGGATCAATGACTTTCATTTTTCCTTAAGACTTTTATCGTCATCGATTGCTCTGGGTTATCCCTTGTCTTAATTGGCATTCTATCTTGACGATGATGGAACCGAAATTAACGATCCAGATCTCGTCGATTTACTCTCAACAGATCAACAGTCCTCATTCCACCACATGTTTTCTTTTATCATCGTCGGGCTTTTACAAGTCCTGGCACTTAGCCACTCCCAATGATAATCCTTTGTTGACGAAGGGTTGAGATTTACCCATCCCAACGAATCGACGATTGCAAAATCTCCCAACCCATCCCATGTGAAAACCCTGGAAGATAAGTCAACTCAGTAGAATAAGTAATATTGAAGTATTATATGCAAAAAAGGACAGGTCGACCCTGCTTGAAGAGACACCTATTCACCTAGACAGATTAGTATAAATAGAAGGCACTTTATCTCATTTGGAAAAACACACACTCACTCAGTTGGTGCGCATATCTTAGAAGTGCAGTAGCAGCAGAAGTAGTGTGCAAGTCTGGAAGAGGAGAAGCAACAGCTGCAGTGGTCCAACACACTCTTGTTCAACCTTTTTGGTACTCTTACTTGTGCACTACCTTGGAGAAGGTGCGCTCTCTTGGTTTATCTGTTGGTTCTAGTGTGGATTCTCAGAATCATTCTATCTAGCAAAGGTTAAGGTGCTTGGGGGTGGATTTGTGCCTATGGTTGGGTGACAATGGTGTATCATTGTCTATGGTGAAACGAGCACAATATTCTAACAATTTATGGGCCCACACCACCTTCAGAACAGTCTAACCACTAGAAGGTAGATCTGCAGCTCTCTGTCAAGCTCATTGTAGCACAATTGCAGTTGCAGGGTTTTTGATCTTACAACAACAACAAACCCTAACTTGATTATTTGGGCACTTTAAGTGAAGTGTTTGGCATAATACTTGGATATCCTAGTGCGCCCTAACCCAATGCATCTCCTGGTGCCCTCAGCCATAAAAAACGTCAAAGTTGAATTTTTGGGTCAAAGTCAAGGTTTGACTGGTCAAAACAAAATATTGGTCAAGGTCAAATTCAAAGACAATCATGACTTCCTCCATAAAATTAGAGTGGCGCAACAGAAGCATGGTCTCTTGGTAGAGCATGGAAGACAAGGATTTACAACATCCTTGCAAAGAACAAAAGGAAAAAATTATGAAACCACATACTAAAGAGCAGGTGTCAAAGGATGAAGAGTTTGACTTTTGGAGCTTCCAAGCACATGAACGTGGAGTAGGAGAAACAATAAAAATCAACTACTATAGATCTGAATCTCTGGAAAGAGAAGGGATCTTTGTCCAAGAAACAATCGTAGAGCCAAAAATATCTCAGATCTAATACATTCAAAGCAACAACATGCTCTCCAGATTGGAAAGAATACTTGTCTCAGAAGAAAAGAAACTCAAGGAGAACAATAGCCAAACTCCAGGTTTGCATATCAAGTTTGATATTTTTATTGTTGATTAAGTATTGCAATCCTTTAGATTTTATTAATTCTAGGAACAAATGAATACTTAGTAGCATGTACTATTAATATAAATGCTTATTGTACTTAATTGCAATATGAACTAACATCTCCTCTAGGAGATATTTCTTGTTCTTTTTCTCAAGCATGACACCTTGGTAATGCTATAATGAATTACCATGAAATTGATATGTTCTTATATAAAATGATATTATATTGGAAATACTTTTGCTCTTGTTGTTCCTGTTTCGGGCAGGTTATCCTACATATTCCAAGAAGGTTACCACATAAAGCAACACTTGAAAGGACTCAGAGGGAGTCAGTGATCAGGAAGAAGCAAGGTTTCATGACACTTTGCAGGATGCATATGGGCATGCATTATATGGAAGTGTGGTTCGAGGATTCTCTCAGTTAGAGGGAGTTGATGGAAGAATTCGAAAAGAAGGATCTTGTAGGATTCATGCTGAGTTGTAAGCCTTTGTTCTGAGTTATAGGCCTTTGTGTCGAGTTGTAGGCTTCATGTCGAGTAGTAGGACTTGTGTCGAGTTGTAGGCCTTGTACCGAGTTGTAGGCTTCATGTTGAGTTGTAGGCTTCATGCCAATTTGTAGGCCTTATGCCGAGTTGTAGGATTTATGTTGAGCCGTAGGCTACTCCAGTGAGATGGTTTAGTATGCCGATTTATTTCTACACCAATGAGACAGTCTGGTACGTTAGTGGCGTAGTCGAGAAGTTGTATGGTTGTGATGGTGTTGCTCATAATATGATCTAGGTGATCATGAGATATCATGTGTAGCTTCGGTGATGCTACCGGTCTACAAGACCATGTAGGTCTTGCCCATGCCATGTGAGATGGATGGATAATGATGATAGTAATGATGATACTCACAACATGGGTGTAGCCATGGGTGAGAATGTCATGCGGGTGTATCCCATGATGATGATGGCGACACACACTACGAGGTGTAGCTCTAGTGTTCTCTAGCGAGTTGTGGCCCCTAAACGAGATAGGTCTATATGGGTGTAGCCATGTGTGACGTAATGATTCTACCAGTAGCATGGTCTATGTAACCATGACGAGAGGATCATGGCATAGCGAGCAAGGCTATGAAAACCAGAAGGGAACATCATGGTTAAAATACCTCCCTAACTAAGAGGGAGTGTTGATGTTTTGGTAGCTACGGGAGGTATTAACCTCCATGGATAAACCTTTGACTAGAATAGAATATTCTGAAAGCAAGAGAAAACCTAAACAGATGTGTGAAAACCCTGGAAGACAAGTCGGCTCAATAGAATAAGTAATATTGAAGTATTATATGCAGAAAAGGACAGGTCAACCCTGCTTGAAGAGACACTTGTTCACCTAGCCGGATTAGTATAAATAGAAGGCGCTTTAGCTCATTTTGAAAAACACACACTCACTCAGTTGGTGCACATATCTTAGAAGTGTAGTAGCAATAGAAGTAGTGCACAAGTCTGGAAGAGGAGCAACAACATTTGCAGTGGCACAACACACTCTTGTTCATCATTTTTGGTACTCTTACTTGTGCGCTACCTTGGAGAAGGTGCGCTCTCTTGGTTTATCTATTGGTTCTAGTGTGGTTTCTCATAATTATTCTATCTAGCAAAGGTTAAGGTGCTCGGGGGTGTCTTTGTGCCTATGGTTGGGTGACAATGGTGTAGCATTGTCTATGGTGAAATGAGCACAATATTCTAACACTCTAATCCCTATAAGGATCTCCCCGGTCAACATGACACCCCA
The DNA here is from genome assembly GCA_009831015.1 of Picea engelmannii. Classification (NCBI taxonomy): domain Eukaryota; kingdom Viridiplantae; phylum Streptophyta; class Pinopsida; order Pinales; family Pinaceae; genus Picea; species Picea engelmannii. The sequence continues at coordinate 153,398 of ML796892.1, read as the reverse complement.
TCACTTTCCTCTAAAACGATAAGGTTCTTAGGGACACAAACAATCCATACTTATCCATTCTCATGAGTTAACAAATCAATTATATACCTTTGCAACATAGTCCAATTTCTCAAGAATTCACATCATTGGTTATAAGCATTTGCATTTCCCATTACATCAGACATTTACATTCACACAACATTCATGTTCAAATTCAACAACTAAGTTAAACACTTATCTAATAAGGAAATTGCCAACACCAACTGACTAAGAGAGGATGCCTTTCCTCCCAACCTTAGGCCATATTTTAGAGTGCCTTCCTACAATATGCCACCCCCATGCCAAGCCATGATACCACCAGGGGAACGATTCAGTTGGATTTCCAAACTTAAAATGATTCAGGAAGGATACTCTCCTTCCTCCTCTGACACAACAAAAGTTGCCCCCTTCCCACTGAGCTCAGGAACTCTATAGGTTTGTCAGGTGGTTTATCAACTGGATTTCATCTGCACAAGGGAGTCCCTTATCTACTAATTAGTCCTTCAACGACCTCCCCTTACCAGAGCCAGTTTATGTCTAGTAAGTACCAAGTTGTAGTCCTTCTTACTCTAGTCTGGATCTGGGTCTTCTCTGTTCAAGGTGATCATCAATGACTCAAACAAGCTTCCTATTTTCTTCAAGGAAGCTCTTCTTTTACTCAGCTCTTCTTGGGATTCGTTCTTCTCTGGTTGTTTTTTATGTCTCCGTGTGCACCCTCGTGCGTGCTCTCCTCTATCCACTCTTTCTATTTTTTCGTCTAGTGGTGTTTTTCCACCTTTTGTCTCATCCTTCCCAGTCCTCTCGAGATTCTCGTGGATTTCTATAGATGTAACCTACAGTATGCAATTCCCAATCTGAAGGGACAAATTCATTGTGTCATGATGTCAGTCATTCAATTGGCCTTTTTTTCTTCAAATACTAACTACCAACAGTCATTAATTGTTCCAACTACCTATGTGACTTCTTTTATTGGTCACATGGCTTCATACAGTTCTGGTATGTTGGTGGGTGTATATTTATGCTTTACCAACATAAGTTGGTTTGCTAAGCAAGCTTCATGTTTTCCTCACTAATACATCTCAACTCTTCTTCACCCAAACCTTCAATCAATCCCTGCTTCATCAATTCCCTCTGGTGTATCATGCCCAGTACTATCAAGGTTGTTCCCTCTCAGTTAGTGGTTTGGCGTTTTCATTAAATTAAAACATAATTACATGCTTCATAAACATACTTACATGAACTCTTAGCATAATTACAGTCTTGGAGAAAAACAAGGTGTTACATTCCCCTACCCCGTAAGAGAAACACTGTCCTCGGTGTTTAAAACACCATGTATATACAAGTATACAATAAACAAAAATGGGTATGCCAATCTCATGGCATATTTCAACTCCCATGTAGCTTCATCTACTCCAAAGTGCTTCCATTTCACCTTGACATGCACAATGGCTTGGTTCCGAAGCATTATTTATTTTCTGTCCAAGATGCATTGGGGTTTGGGATGCAATTTTCCCTCTAGTTCCACTTGTATCACAGTCCAATCAATCACATGATTAGGGTCATGTACATACTTCTTTAACAAAGATACATGGAACACATTATGATCTCTAACAATAGGTGGTAATGCAAGTTTGTATGTTACTAATCCTATTCTCTCCAGAACTTCAAATGGTCTACAATATCAAGGTGCTAACTTAGCGCACACCCATTCTCAAGGAAATTCTTTTTGGTTTCACTCAGAGATACACATGGTCTTGTACTCTAAACTCTTTATGGGTTCTATTGTTATCAACATAGATCTTTGGTATGTCTTGAGCAACCTTCAAGTTTTGCCTTATCTTAACCATGGCCTGTTCCATTTCTTTCATCAATTCTGGTCCAAGTGTGATTTTGTCCATAGGACTGTCCCAGTTGGTTGGAACTCTACACTTTCTACCATATAGAACCTCAAATGAGCTCATTTTTAATGATTCATGATAACCATTGTTATAGACAAACTTTACCAGGGGTAGATACTCTTCCCACAACTTGGACTGATGCATAACATGCATTCTTAACATGTCTTCCAATATTTTGTTTACCCTTTCGGTTTGACCATCTGTTTGAGGATGGTAGGTCGTGCTAAATACCAACTGTGTTTCCAAGCCTACAAACAATCTTTTCCAGAAATTCTAGATGAGCTTAGCATCTCTATATGAGATTATGGTTTTAGGAAAACCATGCAATCTAAAATTTTATTTGATAAAAACGTAGCAACGTCTATGGCTTTAAAAGTAGATTTTATGGGGATGAAGTGAGATTCCTTGCTCAACTTATCCACTAAAACCATGATCGCATCATGTTGTTTTATTGTATTTGGCAATCCTGTAATAAAATCCATGGAAATTATTTCCTATTTCCACTCTAGAATCTGTAAAGGATGCAATAACCCAACATGATGTATGTGCTCAACTTTCAACTGCTGGCACTCTAAATATTTTTCAATGTATTGAGCAATGTCCTGCTTCATTCCAGGCCAATAATACAGTTGTCTAATTGTTGTCACCATTTTCTGGTAACTAGGGTGACCTACATATGGTCTTCTATGGAACTCATTCATAATCAAGTGCCTCAACTCTATTGAATTAGGCACATACATCATGTTATTATACAACAACATACTATCAACCCCAAGCTGATATCCTTCATACCTCTTTTCCCTGGGTTCTTGTCATAACCCTTCCTTCACTTGATTGAAGAACTCGTCTTCCTGTAAGAGGGCCTTAATCCTCTATTGAATGTCAAACTCAACTACACTTTTTTTGCTTGGTGTATAACCTGCACACTTCGGTTGAGTGCATTTGCCACTCTATTCTCCTTCCCTTTAATGTGTTTGATTTCAAAACCAAACTCGTTGATTAGCGCCATCCACCTGGCCTATTTGGCATTCAACCTTGGTTGGTCGAATAGGTACTTCAGACCACAATGATCTGTCATTAGAATAAATCTTCTCCTGAGCAAGTAGTGCCTCAACATCTTCAATGCATGCATGATTGTTGCTAACTCCATATTGTGGGTGACATACTTCTTCTCATCCTCATTTAACTTTCGTGATTCATAACAAATCACTCACCCTTCTTGCATGAGAACTCCACTGAGTCCTACCTTGCAAGCATTTGTACAGACCAATAAATCATTTTCTGGGTCCACAATCCTTAGAACATGGGCATTAGTTAATAGATGCTTTAGTTGCTGGAAGTTATCTTCACATTCTGGTGACCATACAAATTTCTTCCCTTTTCTTTGCAATGAAGTAATAGGATTACCAATCTTGGAAAATCCCTTTATGAACCTTCTGTAATACCCAACTAATCCCACAAAGGATCTTACTTTGATCACATTTCTAGGGGAAGGCCAATCTATGATTGACATGATCTTTTCGAGGTCCATTACCACTCCTTCAACTGATATTATGTGGCCTAAATACTAGATTTCTCCTTGGAAGATCATACTTGATGAGCTTAGTGTACAATTAGTGTTATATTAACACTTGTAACACCATTCTTAGATGTTATTCATGCTCCTCCAAGTTCTTGGAATACACCAAAATGCCATCCACAAACAGTAAGACAAACTTGTATAAATATTTGTTGAGCACACTATCCATCAAACACATGAATGTAGTTGGTGCATCTGTAAGCCCAAATGGCACCACAATGAACTCATAGTGTCCATACCTTGTCCTAAATGTTTTCTTGTGGATGTCCTCATCCTTGATTTTGACTTGGTGATATCCCGACCTTAGATCAATCTTTGAGAATATTGTAGCTCCCTTGAGCTGATAAAAAAGATCGTCTATCCTAGGCAAAGGGTACTTGTTTTTTATGGTCATCTTCTTCAATTGCCTATAATCGATGCATAGTCTCAAGGTACCATCTTTCTTCTTTACAAACATGGTTGGTTCTTCCCATGGGGACACACTTGGTTTGATGTGACTTTTATCCAACATTTCCTTTAGCTGCACCTCCAGCTCTGTTGACGCTTGAATCCGTCAAGACCGAAACAAAAACCTCATGAATATATGAATCCCCTTTGGCTTTAGAAAGGTGGTACTCCTCTTTGGCTAAAACATTTATCTATGATATCTTGGATTAGGAGAATGCTAAGGCAACAAACCCTCGATCTTTATTGCTTAAAATTATGAAATGATATGGTTGTTCAATAGCCTAATTTGATCTTTGTATGCAACAAGAAGTCTTTAAACATTTGAAAATATTGAAGGAGGGCTTCAACTTCATAATTTCTTTGTGATCAACATCACATACACAATCTTCTTAATCATATATAAATACATCCATGTCTTCTTCACGAAAAACATGAGAGAATAATTTGATCATATCAAAGAATTTTAAAAGAGTATTGTTGTAAAGATCAAAAGAGAATTTGATAGGTCATCCCAAATACCTCATACTTAAGACTCAAAGTTACAAGATATAATCGAAATCAACCTCGAAGCAATTCTTTGTGGAGTCTATTCATAAAAAATGTTCTTCATTACAAAAGTTTTGACAGTCATGTATATGGCTGTAAACACTCTATCATCATACAAGAAAAATATTTTGGAAGAATACAAGAAGAGCACTCAAGAACTCATCCTTGTGCCCAATTTAGAGACTTAAACATAAGGCTATGATAAACAATGTAGAAGAATAGAAAGAGTGGAGAAGATGGAGATCTATTTTCTTTGATCAAAAGCTTGGTTGTGTATTCATGGTTGTACCTTCTTCTTCCCCTGATCTTCTAGCTTGCCCCTCTGATAATTCTGATTGTGGACCTTTTGATGAAGCCTCTCTTCTCTTTTTAAGATGAGATTTTCTAATTACTTGAGTAGTTAGGGTTTCTCCCTTCTAGAAATTTCCATACAAGTTTATTCTTGAAACATTCCCTTTAATTAATGCCTCATTAATTAACTCACATCATTAGTATAAGCATATTGAAAATGGGTCCCTTTTCGTTTTTAATTAAACTTTTATTTTCAAAAATGTAATTAATTCTCCTTTTTAAACGAGGGATTGTGTTTTAATTTTCTAGAAGTGAAAATAAACTTTTTAGCAATGGAAACCACTTATTATATGATCGTCATCATATTAAATTTCCAACGATATAAAGTTTGCCCAAATTCGTTGCCCGGATCTCAAGATATAAGTTTGTGAAGTTGAGTTGTCACCCAGGCCCATTATAAATGAAGCCGAGTGATATTTTAATTTCTGGGGAAAATGTAGCAATATTCAAGACTTGAAACCTATACCACCATATTTTATGTCGAAATAGCTCAAGTGATGGCCTCCACAAGATTAACACTCAACCACTGTTGATCAAAATTGATGGGCAAATCAGGGCCCTTGGATCAAATTTTGTCATTCCTTAACAAAAATTCGAATTTGCTTCATAAATTTTATCCAACATGCATGGGATCTTCCAAATATGTAATGTATATATTGAAAAGTATGATATATATTTCATGAAGAAATGACAAAACTATGGAAACTTAGGAGTCTGTCCATTAGAATGTTGACGAATAAAATAATAATTTTAGAACCTCGTTGATCTGAATTTTAGGGGGTATATGGTCTAAATTCAGATGCAAAAGTCATAAATCTATAAAGCTAATATATTGCTCATGTGGATCAAGGAGATGTCCACCTCCTCATTAATTAATTGGGCTAACAAGTTGCCCATATGGGTCAAAGAGAGTCCCACCTCTTCATTATTGTATTAGGTTTTATTTTCCACTACTTAGTTTTTTTTTAATAGAAACGGGTATTTGTATATTATCAAAAATTGGCCATATTACAAAAAAGAGTTGACTGTGGGTCTATCTTTCTGCTAGTGTTAAGAGTACAGACCGTCTTTCTTATAGCAACGCGTCTGATAACCATTGTGTTGTAAGAACTACAAAATTGCTTACAGTTCATAAAAACCTGTGCTAAGGATGAGAGCGACATGCTTTGTCACTTGCATCGTTCTCCTAAGCTTGATCATCGTCCCCATGCTGCTGGTTTGCTCCATCCTAGATGTGATCTGAAAATCCTGGCGCCATTTGATCATGCTGATTGTTGGCCACTGAATGAAAGGTGGAGGGGATCCAAGACTCGTCTGTACCTGCTGAGCGAACAAGATGCTGAGGAGGGCGTTGGTTGAGCTCTTCGAGCTGCCTTGTATTCCGATTTACTCCCCGCAACACAATGGCTAATTCCTGATTGTGCCTGTGTTCTAATCTCTGCATTTGGTTTTGGATTGCAGCCACGGTTTTCTGAATTCGTCGGTTTTCCTACTGTAGTTCCCTGTGCCTGGAGTCCACCTGGTTCTCTATTCTTCGACATTCGACATGCAGTCCCTGAAATTGTCCCCGCATTTCCTCCAGAGCACAAATGGAGTAGGTGCACTGATCGCCGTTGCTTCGACTCATGGTTGTGCTGTGTGCCAAGAAGGCGTAGATGGTGAGCAGAACGTGGCCACGGGAAGGGGGAAGGGGGAGGAGAGTAAGGGATTCATAAATGTGAGGGCGCTTGTTGGGAGTCTGGGCGAGTCTGGAGGAAGGCCTCTAAAGGATGTTAAGAAATGGGGTATCCATGATTACCCATGAGCAAGGGGAGGAGTCCACTGGTGCGAGGCCTGAGATTACACAAGGAAAGCGTATCTAGCTGTTTGGAGAGAAAGGTGAGAGGACTGCTTGAGTAGGGAGTTCATGTGTGAGGATGGGGATGGGATGGAGTGGGGGGTTGAGCATGGGGGTGGAGAGCGTAGCATGTGGTCGACTGCGTGCCATGTACATGGAGTGGGGAAAGAGGACAGGACACGAGAGGAGAGGGGGGAGAGGGGGGATGCTTCGGGAAGGAGATGGAGGGGGGAGAGTGACGAGGGAGGGAGGCCCTGATCCTGTTGGTGAAGGGATGACACAGGCCCGAGTGATTTTATGGGAGCCAAACATTAGAGAGAGTTTGGTTGGCGCGGAGACTGCTATGTTCTAGAGTTTTGGCAGCTTTTGCCATTTTGTCTACCTCCGTGTTTTTCTTTCACAAAATATGATAGAAGCTCAGATGAACGAAATTTTTCTTAAATGAATTGATTACTGTAGATATGCTTTGGGAAGGTGCTTTTGTCGATCTGGGCATCCCTCTCAAATCCTTTATGATGATTTCAGAGTCCCCCAAAATTGTTAGAGCTTGAATGCACAGGTCATGGGCTAGTTTGAGTCCCATATATGCAGCAAGGAGCTCTGCTTTGTTGTTTGACGTCCTTCCCAGTCCCTAGGCATAATCGATCAATTTTTTTTTTCCCCTCGGAATCATATATGACTCCCCTCGCACTTGCCACCCCTGGGTTTCCCGTTGCTGCCCCATCAAAGAAAAGGAAAGAAGAATGTTGTTGTCTTTGCCAAGATGCAAAGTTGTTGTTGTCGAGACGCATTTGCCAATCTTGTTGCTTAGGGGGCTACTTTGGAGTTCTTGCAGAGTTCTGCGGGGGTCCCCTTATATAGGTGACCCATTCTTCTTCTCTTGGATCCAATGTGCCTGGGGGATCAAAGCCTACTGCTTTGGTGCTAAAGACTTCTGAGATTAATCCGCATGCCTTTGCAAAGATGCTTTGCATTGAGGGGAGTTTCCATGAAAGGTGGCTTGATTGCGTGCTAACCATATCTCCCACACAACAAATTTGGGGATTTGTTTCCAGAGGAGGGTGAATCTTTTTTTGTTTTTGAAGCTACCAGCATATCTTTGTTTCCAATGGGTGAAGAGATTGGCCTAGCTGTCGGGGGGGGGGAGGAGGATTAGAGAGGGGAAGATAAATGAGATTCCAGAGTTGAAGGGAAAAGTTGCATTCTGAAAAGAGATGTGTGATGGTTTCTGAGGTTTCGAGGCAGAGAGAGCATCTGGAGGGCCCCTGGATACCCTGTTTTAGAAGGTTTTCAACAGTTAGGATTTTTCCATGAGCCAATAGCCAGCAGAACGTGTTCACTTTGGGAAGCGAGGGTTCAGACCATATCTCTTTCCAAAGTTTGGAGAGGGGATGCTCGGGGGTTTCTAGGAGGAGGTGGGAGTAACCTTCCTTGACAGAGAAAGGTTTACCTTCCCAGTTGTAGGAGTCAGAAATGCATCAGTTAATAGGATCACAGCCAGCCAGGTTATTGAGGAGGACAGGAAGGTGGGGAGTGAGATGCTTTGGAGGGGCGGGTGGCTTCCAGCTTGTCCAGTCCTCTTCAATGTTCCAATGGAAGAAGTCTTGTAGTTTATGCAAGCCATTCGCACAACACCAATCTTTGAGTGGTTGTAGGACCTCTAAGGAATTTAGAGGATCGCGATTAAGAATATGGTCCGTCCAAATGTTTATTGTCTCTCCATTTTTGGGGGCCCAAGAGAGTTTGGCCTAGATAATTGGTGCAATACTTTTGAGGAGATGCCAAATTGGAGAGCCTGGGATAGCAGGGATTGACCCCTCTAGGCATCTGAGTCTGGAAGATTGGAAATATTTTTTGACTATGGCTTCCTTCCACCAGTTTGAGTTTCCTGTTACAAGCCACCAAGCTAATTTTGCTCCTATAGATAGATTCATGATGGTTGGGTCCTTGATTGCCAGGCCTCCTCTGTTGTAAGGTTGACATACCTGCTTCCAATTTATGAGGTGGAATTTCTTTGTATTTGTCTTACCTCTTGCCCAGAGGAAACATCTTATGGCTTTGCCAATTTTCTCTAGAATGTTTTTAGACGTAATGAGTCCTGAACATTGGAAGATTGAAAGAGAGGAAAGGACTGATTTGATTAGGACTGTTTTCCCTGCAGGATTTATCCATTAACCATCCCAACTCCGGATCTTTGCTGCGATTTTCTCCACTATACCAAGCCAGGTAGTAGAGATATAATGATTGAGAAAGATGGGCATTCCTAGATATTTAAAGTGGTTCCAGGTGGTGATAATGGAAAAACTGAAGATTCTGGCGATTTGTTCCTTTATATGTCTTGGGACATGCCATCCATATATTCTGCACTTGAGAGTGTTCAGCTTACCCCCTGAAACTGCGAGGAAAGAACTGAGAATCTTTTGAAAGCGGCTGGCAGTTCATGTTGTCGCTGCTCCTAGCAAAAGGGTGTCATCAACAAACTGGGAATGATTTATGTCTTTGACTCCTCTCGTTATGTGCAAGCTTGGGAGTTTTCCTGATCTTCTTTCTGCTTCGAGTTTGCGGCTAAGGGAGTCTGCTAAGAGGATATAGAGGGAGGGGGAGAGAGGGCAGCCTTGTCGCAAGTCCCTGCTTGCTTTGAAAAAAAAATTTGGACGCTCGTTGAGAAGGGGGGAGATCCAGGGGTTGCTAATGCAGGCTTTGAGCCAATTAATCAAGTGTTCTAAAAACCCATAAGCCTTTGGACTGAGAAGAGGAAGCTGTGTTTTACTCTGTCAAATGCGTTTGCCATGTCTATCTTTACAACCATTCCAAGAGTTTTATTTTTTCTGTAGGAATGGATGGCTTCTTGTACCAAGACGATGTTGTTTGTTATCTGCTTGTCCCTTAGAAAGCCGGTATAGTTTTTAGAGATTAGTTTGGGAAGTAGGGGGTTGAGGCGATTTGTGATGATTTTGGTCAGGATTTTGTAGGAGGAGTTACAAAGCGAGATTGGACAGAAGCGGGTGAAATTTGAGGGGTTAGAATCTTTGGGGATAAGAGCAAGAAAGGTGGAATTGATAACACCTCCAATTTTCTGCTTGCGCAAAGTGTAATTTAACATTTTTTTTAGGTCCCTTTTGATGATGTCCCAGAAATGTCAGAAGAATTTGATGGGAAACCCATCGGGCCTCGGTGCTTTGTCAGGCTTGAGGCTCCATGCTACCTTGCGCATTTCTTCCTCGGTGATTTCTTGTGTTAGTTGGTTGTTTTCTGCATCGGAGACCAAGCTTGAGATGTTTGTCAGCAAGCTGTCAACCTCTTCTTGCGGTGATTCCTCCCTTGGCTACTGATAAAGAGTATTGTAGTGTTGTAAGGCTTCTGCTTTTATCTGGTCATAGGTGTCAATTTTCTCTCCCGTGCTAGAGGTGATTGTTGTGACAGTGTTTTTTTTTCCTTCGAGATTGTGCTTGCCTATGAAAAAAGGAAGTGTTTGAATCTCTAGCCTTTATCCAAAGATTCCTTGACTGCAATCACCAGTGCTCCTCCTCTCTACGCAGTGTGGCATGGAGATGATGCTGAGCTTCTTTTTTCTGATTCATTAGAGCTTCTATTACAAGGTCTGTTTCAATTTTTTGTTGGATTTGTCTGAGTTGCTCAAGTTTTTCTTGCTTCTCTTGATGTGGGGCTGTATAGGACGTTTTAACCCATTCTTTGAGAGTAGTCTTGACGAACTTTAGCTTACTCTCCCAAACAAAGTTGGGGGATCCTGAAATTGTGGTAGTCCAGGCTTCAGCAAAAAGCGAGAATATGTCCGGGTTTTCCAGCCATAGTTGGTTGAAACGAAAGGGGAGGGGACCAAAGTTTTGAGGGGGGAAGAAGGAGAGAGTGATGGGCTTGTGGTCTGAGATGGTGGAGGGGAGGATTTGGGAGGATATATCTAGAGGGGAGAGTAGGTAGTTACTATTGATAAGGAAGCGATCTAGGTGGGTTGCGATGTGTTGAAGGCTTTGACTGGCTTGATGTCCTGCATGTCCCAATCTGACATAATATCTGCCAAGTTTTCAGAGAAAGGGTCTCTGACTTTGCTTCCTCCTTTTTCCCCCCCAGAGTTGAGGTGTGTATTAAGGTCTCCTCCGATAATACAAGAGGGGAGATCTACAGAGTTTCGTAGATCTGAAAGAGAGGCCCATGTTGCCAATTTATCTCTGTAGGTGTTTGGCATATAGATATTTATTACCATGATGAAACTATTATTATCTTTGTTTTTTAGGACTGTAAGGATCCAATTTTGAGTGTCAGAGATTACCTTAGAGCTCCAGATTTGCTTGTTCCAAAGAGTTGCAATACCACCAGATTCACCCTGAGAGCTGACTGTCGTGCCGCTGGTATTTTTGTAGAGTCTGCTTGTTGCCTCTAGGATGGATTTTGCTTCCATTTTGGTTTCCTGAAGGAGGATAATTGAAGGATTGACCAATCTTCTTAGGTATTTTCGAGCTTCAATTTTTAGCTTACTACCGAAGCCCCTGCAGTTCCAGGAGAGAAAAATCATTGAGGGGGGTTTGAGGAGGCTCGATTGCCCAAGGCCAAGTGTTCAATTCCTTTATTCCCCACCTTTCGTGTTGAGATGTGGATGGTGTGCTCAATGGTTTGTTGTTTCCCTTATGCTTTTTCTCTGGCTGCTTCTTCTTCTCCGACTTCCTTGTTTGAGCGCCGCCCTGATTTTCTTGGTTTTTCCAGTGGGAGTTCTCCTTCTTCTCTTTCATGTAGGTCTTGTGAATGCAGATTTGAGCTTGTATTTTCTTGTTGCATCGGTGGATCTGTGTCTTCTGAGGTAGGATCTTCTGCATCGAGATCATCATTGATGTCATTGAGTACTAGGTCAGGGAACAGAGGAGGAAGTGGTGGTGGTGGAGGGTTCAACTTTGAGGGCGAATCGCCTAGGGGTTCAAAGGGGTTATTGCTGGAGGGGGGATTGGTGTGCGATGAAGAGGATTTTTAGGTGGGGATTTTGGAGCTATATTTTGCCTTGACGAATCTGCTTGAGGTTGGGAGCCTAAGGGTCCAACACAAGGTCCATTGCTTTTACCATTGGCATTTTTTTTCCGGACCTACTGCCAGCCATCTTCTGGGGAGGGTGTATCATTTTCTGAAGATTGTTTGGTGCTAGGGGAGTTTTTTGCGAAATGACCATATTCATGGCAGATTTTACATTTGAACGACAACTGTTCATCGTCTAGTTTTTGAATGTGAGTCCAGTCATCTAGTTTTAGCTTGATTGCTTCTGGGAGCCCTTTTTCTAGATCTACTTCTACACAAATTATCACATAGGAATAGAGGTTGGATTTAGGTTCTTCCCTATCAATATATTTCCCCAGTGCAACTCCTATACTTTTTAACACTTCATCTCCCCAACAATGAAAAGGCAAATGGGGGAGCCGTACCCAGACTGGTACTGCTGAGGGGATATCGTTTTCAGGATCAAAATAAGGTGTCCAACTGTTTAAGTCGAGGCCTCTAGGACCAAAGAAGTAAGGTCCATTTCTAAAGATTAGATATCTATTAGATTTTAGCTCGAAGTAGAAAATGTAAAAACCCTTACTGCAGAAGAAGTGGTTCATCCGTCCTTGGACCAGGGGATGCTAGTTTCACTCAATCCAAAGGTCTATTTTCCATGGTGAGGGCCACAAGTCCATGAACTGTCCGACCAGGGCTCGCGAAGCAAAGGATAGGGATTTTTGTCTCGCAGTTGTGCTGGGGACCGAGATTTTTGGAATTTGATCCAGTTTCTTGACAAACTGGGAGGTGGTTTGCTGGGTCAGAGGAGGTGGAAGTGAGCCAACAAGGGCTTTGAAGGCTACGACTTCGTCGAGGTAGTCAGGGGGGGATCAAGGTTCGGGATTGCAGAGGCCATGGAGGGGGGCGAAGAGGGGCTGAGGAGCGACCGAGAGGCGGCTAGGGGGCCCGAGGAGACTACCGATTAGGGTTTCCTTAGCGCAAATGGAAAGATGACAACTTTTTACTGTTACAAATGATATAAAAAGTAAAACTCCACTCCACTACTTAGTTAGTTGGGTAGTTAGATCTATTATTATAATTATAGAGACTCATTTAATGAGCTCTTTTCATTATTGTATTCTATTGGGTTTTATTTTCCACTACTTAGTTAACTTAGTAGTTAGATCTATTATAATAATAAAGACTTATTTAATGAGCTCTTTTTTACTTTGTCCAATGGACCATTTTGTAATGCTATATAAAGGCCTAGCAAGTCTTCTCATAATATCAAGTTATTTATTTTGGCTTCTCTCATATTTTCTATTGTTCACTGTGAGATTAATTATCTTTGAGTGGTTTACTAGTAATTAGTTTTAGAGGTGAGGTTCATCTTTGAGCCTCACTTCTCGAGTACTTCATTTACATGTTTTTTTCCATGCTTCTTTTCAAGCAAGATTGGCACGTCTAAGCTCCTCCTCTCTCAGCTTTCAAGCCATTCAGATCTCAGCCCCTCGAGATATGGATCAGTGGTATCAGAGCGGGTACGCTCTCCATCAGAACAAGGATTTGAAGCATGATGCGGGTTCAAACATTTGTAGCAATCACCAACCTCCTTTTGCTACTATCGAAATCCATTTGTCATGCCATACACTATAAGCATCACAGTTGGTCCACAGGCACTACATTGTTTTTTTTTACCCTCAGATCTTTGTTCACCATTACAAGGAGAACCATGCATGGATTCACTACATCTATACATGGATTCACTACATCCATTGGTCTGCAAAATTTTCAACAAATTTTTAGGGTGTCCATGCTGCCCACGGAGGTTCCACAACCTCTACAACAACCCATGCTGCTCTACAAACCCTTGGCATCCTTTGTGACCCTCTACACTCAACCAAATTCAAAGAGGTGTTGTGACCTCTACACAACATTTCAGAGGCTCTACCATAGCTCATTGGAAATATCTCTTCAAGATCTCAAAAGGGTATTTCACAGAATCTCATTTCGCTTCTTGGTTTGAGAGATATCAACGATTCAATCTAAGCATGTATTTGACCCAAGGAAGTCGTGCGTACCACCATATTCAAAGGTATTTTAATCCTTGCTCAAGAAACTACAGAAGGAGTTCCACATATGGTTGTAAATATCTCTTTAATATCTCAAATGGGTATTTCGTGGAATTTCATTTCGTTTTCTGGTTTATGAGATATCCTTGTTTGAAACAACACATGTCTGTAACCAGTGTGGTCGCACGCTCTTCAACTTCGGCCTGGTTTTTCTTACTCCACAAAACACCTTAGAGAATTTATGTTATATCAATGGAAAGGTCTCTCAATCAGATCAAAAGGGTATTTAAAATAATTTCATTTCGTTTCATGGTTTGAGAGATATCACTAATTGAATATTTACATGTCTTTCTTCCAAGATGATTGCGCGTCACTGGCACTTCAACAAGATTTTTCTCACTCCATTGGTCACCTCAGAACAAGTTCCACATACCGATGGAAATATCTCTTCAGTAGCTCAAATGGGTCTTCGACGGATTTGGATTTCATCACATGTAGTAGAAGTTATGAATAAATTTGTAGAAGGAGATTCAAAGCCTCCAAAGTCATGCTTTTTCCATTTTATTAATGTAAACGGTTATGGGTCAACCACACAAAACCCTTCCTTTCATTGGGAATTAGAACATTGTACTCATGGGTCATTTTCTAAGGGGGAAGGAATGATCTGAATTTTAGGGGGTATATGGTCTAAATTCGGATGCAAACGTTATAAAGTTATAAAGCTAATAGATTGCCCATGTTGATGAAGGAGATGTCCACCTGCTCATTAATTAATTGGGCTAACAGGTTGCCCATATGGGTCAAAGAGAGTCCCACCTCTCCATTATTGTATTGGGTTTTATTTTCTACTACTTAGTTAGTTGGGTAGTTAGATCTATTATTATAATAATAGAGACTCATTTAATAAGCCCTTTCCATTACTATATTGGGTTTTATTTTCCACTACTTACTTAGTTGGGTAGTTAGATTTATTATAATAATAGAGACTCATTTAATGAGCTCTTTTTGACTTTATCCAATGGACCATTTTGTAATGCTATATAAAGGCCTAGCAAGCCTTCTCATAATATCAAGTTACTCATTTTGGCTTCTCTCATATTTTCTATTGTTCATTGTGAGATTAATTAGCTTTGAGTGATTTACTAGTAATTAGTTTTAGAGGTGAGACTCATCTTTGAGCCTCACCTCCCGAGTACTTCATTTACATGATTTTGTCCATGCTTCTTTTCATGCAAGATTGACATGTCTAAGCTCCTCCTCTCTCGGCATTCAAGCCATCCAGATCTCATCCCATGAGATCTGAATCTCTCGTCACAGTCCACCTCACGTATAGTCAACACCGAATCATCGTTGATTCATCACCCTGCATGCAACCAATGAAAATACACCATGTGTCACCAATAATACGCTGCCATATGGCGTGATCTCATAGGTTGATGAAATTTCCATGTCATCCATTAATTGGTTGCCATGTGTCACCACTCTTTGATCTCCATGTAGCATCACTCCTTGATCTACATGTGGCACCACTCCATGATGCCAAGTGTCATGATATTATTGGATCTCAAAAGTGATAATCTTATTGGTTGTGAAATAAATATTATAAAAGGTTATAAATTATAAATTATAAAAAAAGTTAAGGTGAAATGTTTTAAAAGGAAAGGGAACGAGAATGTAAGGGAAAATGGAAGAGTGGGTAGTTAGGGGGAGGGTTAGAAATGTAGGTGGTGGAAGAGGGGAGGGAAAAATTGTAGGGAGTGGAGTGAGGGGGAGTAATGTACAGTGAGGTGAGGGAATGGGGAGGGTGAGGCGAGTGTATCGAACTTGTGGACTTGCGGGGGTTAGGGGGAGAGGTGTGGGAGTTATGGCGAGTCTGACCGACCACCATAACTCAAATAAAAATTAAGTATGGGATATGATGGGTGAGGGAAGAGAGGAGAGAGGATAAGTGAGGGGGAAAGGTATGGTAGTTTAGGTATGGAACTTGCGGACTCATGGGGGTGAGGGGTGAGGGAGTGTGTTCACCAGTCTACTCTAGCCATAATTTGAAATGTGGCTAAGTATTGGAGGATAAGGGACAAGGGAGTGGAGAGGGTGAGGGGTGAGGAAGATAAGAAAAGTTCTAAGTATAGAGTATGAAATAAGAGAGGATATGAGAAGAGTTTGAAAATGAGACTAAGCATGGAGGATGTAGTATGGGAAAAGAGATGAGATAAGAGTGGATAATTATGGCAGGTGCCCGTGAGAGATATAATAGAATATTTTTATGTGTTTTGAAACCGAGAATTTGGCTTTATTCCACATGGAAGAGACATCATTTTCCGCTTAAACTTTAAACTTGGATATCTTGAGCATACAAACTCAGATTTTCGATCCGAAAAATGCATGGCAAAGCTGCAACCGAGGGCTACACAATGAACTCATAATAGTTCAAAATTTTCATCATCTGACATCTTTATTATTATTATTATTATTCCAGGAGTGGGAACGTATAGGTGACTAATTTTTGGTCAAAAAATGGCTCCAACTACGGGACAATGACCCCCTGTGGTTTGTTGAGAACACCAAAATCTTAAGACCAACTGCCTTCTCCATTGGGCTATGGAGTCATATTCAAAATGAATTCTTGTAATTCTTCTTCTTTCATGGAGTTATATTCAAACTTCATTATAAAGATTGCCTTATTGTGCAAAACAGTACTGAAGAAAACAAAATATGTAAATACATGATCTACCTACCCTAACTTACTTGAAAGAAAGGGGCATCTTAGGTGTAGGAAGATTTTCAATGGATCCATTCAAGCATTGATATGACTTGTGGAACGAAGTCTGTCACTATGGAACACACTAAAACTTGTACCATTGAGTCAGGGGCACTCTCAATATGTACTGGAGAAAAATTGGGCACGGAGTGCTGAGGACCTAATTGTGTTGCTTCTCCAACAATGCTTTGGAACCATAATTCATTGAAATCAATTCTTGGCTGCTCAAGAATACTATTGTCTTTGATTAGTTGAGGAGTTTTCAATGCAAGAATACATTCATCTTTTTCCTCATCTCCAATTGTTTCTAAGGTTCTTGATTTATCAATAATATCCTGAAAAGACTCTTTTTTCTCGTAAAGGCAATCTTGCTCATCATTCTTCTCAATATCCAATTCTTCTTGTTGCAAGTGCTCTTGCAAATTTTCATCTTTTGTTGCAAGGCTAAAATCTTCTTGTGTATTTGGTGGAGGCTCCTCAATTTCATTCTCAAACTTGTTGTTTAAAATATCTTCAGATGGAGTGTGAGAGGCTAAAGTCTTTCTCTTGCAAATCATAATTATTATTTTCATTTTCAGCCAAGTGACTAGATTCGGAAAAATATTCCAATGTTTGATTATATTCTTCTTCTAAATCATTCATTTCATTTTCTTGCCTCCATATGGGAGAGGGTGGGTGGGAAGCAACATCTAAAGCATCAACAAAAATATATGAATGCACTTCTAGGATGAAATTTTCTGCAAATGAATCTTCTAACACATCCCAGCTGGTAATGGAATTAGGTATTAATGAGCTATACCATTCAAGAGCATTCCCTCGCCGAGTTTGTAAGAATAATCTACATGTAACATTGTCTTCAGTGAGGTTGAAATCATGACATGTACTTTTAAAATTAAACAAGTGTTGCTTTGCATCTTTTGAAACATCCCCAGAAAACGTAGAGAAAATTTCAATAGAAATATTGGGCATTTGAAAATCTACTTCTGGTAGATTTAAAGGGGTTTTATGAAATCACCTCCTTCTTTGGATATTTCTCCCTTTTGCTGAGTCTTGTAGACCCACTGATGGGATTGATGGATAATTTAAAGGAATATCATGATATGAATGAAATTTTTCATCTTGAGTCTTTCCAATGGAGTTTCCATGAAGTTCATTCTTCTAAATCTTCGGTGCTTCTCGAGTCTTTTTAAAATTATAAAAAAGGTGAAACATATTTCAATAATCCTTTATAAATCCCTGGGATTTAAAACAAGCAACAATTTTCCTAAATCTTCTTTTCGAAACTTTGAGCCATGGATATTTCTGGTTCCTCAAATATCTTGAAAATAAATCGGTCCTTAGTATGGTCGCAAAAAACGTTGACGCTTGAATCCGTCAGGACCGAAATAGAAACCTCATGAGGATATGAGTCCCCCTTTGTTTTTAGAGAGGTGGTACTTATCTTTGGCTAAAAGATTTATTTGTGATATCTTGGATTAGGAGAATGCTAAGGCAACAAACCATAGATCTTTATTGCTTGAAATTATGAAATGATATGGTTCTTCAATAACCTAATATGATATTTATATGCAGCAAAAAGTCTTTAAACATTTGAAAAGATTGAAGGAGGGCTTCAACATCATAATTTCTTTGTTATCAACATCACACACACAATCTTCTTAATCATATATAAATACATCCATGTCTTCTTCACGAAAAACAAGAGAGAATAATTTGATCATCTCAAAGAATTTTAAAAGAGTAATGTTGTCAAGATCAAAAGAGAATTTGATAGGTTAATCCCAGATACCTCATACTTAAGACTCAAGTTACAAGATACAATCGAAATCAACCTCGAAGCAATTCTTTGTGGAGTTTATTCATTAAAAATATTCTTCATTACAAACGTTTTGAGAATCATGTATATGGATTTAAACATTCCATGATCATACAAGAAAATAATTTTGGAAGAACACAAGAACACTCAAGAACTCAGCCTTGTGCCCAATTCAGAGACTTAAACATAAAGCTATGAGAAATGGTGTAGAAGAATAGAAAGAATGGAGAAGATGGAGATATATTTTCTTTGATCAGAATCTTGGTTGTGTATTCACGGTTGTACCTTCTTCTTCCTCTGATCTTCTACACCACCCCTCTGATAATTCTAACAGTGGACCTTTTGATGAAGCCTCTCTTCTCTTTTTAAGATGAGATTTTCTAACTACTTGAGTAGTTAGGGCTTCTCCCTTCTAGAAATTCCCGTACAAGTTTCTTCTTGAAACATTCCCTTTAATTAATGCCTCATTAATTTCTCATTAATTAACTCACGTCATTAGTATAAGCATATTGAAAATGGGTCCCTTTTCGTTTTTAATAAAAGTTTTTAATAACACTTTTATTTTCAAAAAATTAATTAATTTCCCTTTTAAAATGAGGGGCTGTGTTTTAATTTTATGGAAGTTAAAATCAACTTTTTATCCATGGAAACCACTTCTGATATCATATCCATCATATTATCTTTCCAACGATATAAATTTTTCCCAAATCCGTCACCCGAATCTCAAGATATGAGCTCATGAAGTTGAGTTGTCACACATGCCCATTAGAAATGAAGCTGACTGATATTTTAATTTATGGGGAAAACGTAGCAACCTTCAAGCCTTGAAACCTATACCATCATCTTCTACGTCAAAATACCTTTCAAACATTATAAAGTTTGTGCGATTCCGACACCCGGAGCTCAAGTTATGGCCTCCGCAAGATTAACGCTTAGCCATCGTTGATCAAAATTGATGGGCAAATCTAGGCCCTTGGATCAAATTTCGTTATTCCTTAACAAAAATTCAAATTTGCTTCATAAATTTTATCCCACATGCATGGGCTCTTCCAAATATGTAGTGTATATATTGAAAATTATGATATTTATTCATGATGAAATGATAGAACTATGGAAACTTAGGAGTTCGTCCCTTAGAATGTTGATGAATAAAATAATAATTTTAGAACCTCATCACCGTCCACCTCATGTCTAGTCAGCATTGAGTCATCGTTGATTCATCACCTTGCATGTAACCATTGGAAATATGCCATGTGTCTCCAATAATACACTGCCATGTGGAGTGATCTCATAGGTTGATGAAATTGTCATGTCATCCAGTAATTGGCTGCCATGTGGCACTACTCTTTGATCTCCATGTAGCACCACTCCTTGATCTCCATGTGGCACCACTCCATGATGCCAAGTGTCATTATATTGTTGGATTTCAAATGTGATAATCTTATTGGCTGTGAAATAAAAATTACAAAAGGTTATAAATTAAAAATTATAAAAAAAGTTAAGGTGAAATGTTTTAAAAGGAAAGGGAACGAGAATGTAAGGGAAACGGGAAAAGTGGGTAGTTAGGGGGAGGGGTAGAAATATGGGTGGCAGAAGAGGGGAGGAAAAAATGTAGGGAGAGAAGTGAGGGTGAGTGACATAGGGTGATGTGAGGTTAGGTGAGGGGGAGGCGGGTGCGGGTGTGGGGGGGCAGGGGGGGGTGGTGAGTGTATCGAACTTGTGGACTCGTGAGGATGAGGGGAAGAGGTGAGGGAGTTATGGAAAGTTTGATCGACTTCCATAACACAAATAAAAATTAAGTATGGAATATGAAGGGTGAGGGAAGAGAGGAGAGGGGGTAAGTGAGGGGGAAATATACAGTAGTTTAGGTATCGAAATTGCGGACTCATAGGGGTGAGAGGTGAAGGAGTGTGTTCACTCCTGCCATAGTTTGAAATATGGCTAAGTATGGGAGGATAATGGATAAGGGAGTGGAGAGGGTGAGGGGTGAGGGGTGAGGAAGATAAGAAAAATTCTAAGTATAGGGTATGAAATAAGACAGGAGATGAGAAGAGTTTGAAAATGAGACTAAGTATGGAGGATGTAGTATGGGAAAAGAGATGAGAGAAGAGTGGAGAATTATGGTGGGTGCCCGTGAGAGATATAATAGAATATTTTTATGGGTTTTGAAACCGATAAATTGGCTTTATTCCACATGGAAAAGATGTCATTTTCTTCTTAAAATTTAAACCTTGATATCTTGAGCATACGAACTTAGATTTTTGATCCGAAAAATGCATGGCAAAGATGCGACTGAGGGATACACAATGAACTCATAATAGTTCAAAAATTTTCATCATCTGACATATATTTTTAATTATTATTATTCCAGGAGAAGGAACGTATAAGTGACCAAAATTTGGTCAACGAGCTCCACCAGATCTAGTGCACTCATCCTGTAAGGCACTTTCGATGCTGTACTGCCCCAGGCACTAGATCTATTGAAAAATCGAGATCTCTTTTTGGAAACAGTCCATGCACTTCCTTTAGAAACACATCTCTAAACTCCCATGGTATACGGTGATATTCAACCTTCAACTCTTTGTTTTCTATTGAGTTTAATATTTGTATAGCATACACGGGACACCCTTTTCTACTGAATGTATTGAGCTGCAATGCTAATATTTGCCTCATCGAATTTGGCTTCCAAATGCCTTGCAAAATCGTTGCATTACCTTTCTCGTCTCCATATTCGAAAATTTTCTCATAACAATTTAATTTTTCCTTATGGGAAGCTAACCAATCCATACCCAACAATACATCATATGAGCCTAGGGGCATGATATTCTAAACTTTCCGAGCCTGCAGTCCATCCATTTCAAGTGGACAGGCTTCAACTACCTCAACCACTTTCCTCTTTGTTCCAGTGGCTAGTTGAACCAACCATGCTTTCACATGTTTCTTCTTTTGCAAGGAACATGCCTCAACCACTAGAGGTGAAATATAACTAACATTAGATCCCGGGTCAATTAAAATGGAGACAGGTTGTTCAGTAATAATACCTTCCAATTCCACCACAGGGGCTTGGTGTTATGCTTGTCAATTCTTTACCACTGGATAAATTCTCGGCACACTTTTGGCTACTTTATTGACTATAGTTGCCTCTTGCACATTATATACCTTCTTATTTTTATGCAACCTATGGGGCCAATCCCTCAACATGTGTGGTTCTCTGCATCCCCAACATTGCAATGCTCCTTTCTTGGGCTCCTTTTCTCTTTCTCTTCCTTGCTTTGCTAGTTTATTTCTACTTTGAAATGGAAAATTTTGTTGATGCACACTCCTGCTTGGTTGACCCAACTGTGCACCTTTCCCCGAATTCTTGTAAGGGAATGACAGCTTGAATCCCTTCTTCTAAAATCCACTCTTGTCCATTCTCTTCCAATCTTTTGAAGGCTCTTGCTTATGTTTAGATTGATCATAACAATACTTGGCCTTCCGAATAATGTCCTCCAATGACTTGGGTTTATCAAACTCAATCCTGTCTTTGTAGGACTGTTGTAACCAATGAGAAAACATTGGATTCTCGCCTTCTCATCCTTGAGGTAGGGAACATACCTCAACAACTCCATAAACCTTTTGGCATATCAATCCATGGTAAGTTGTCCCAACTTAAGCTCATGAAATTCCTTGATTTTGTCGTCCTAATACTTTTCTGATAGGTAAGCCTTATGGAAGTATTTCTCAAACTATTTACATGTAAATTTGCTTTCCTTTAGCCCTTTAATTTCCTCGAGGTCTTCCCACCAAATGGAAGCCCCTCCATTCAGGTTAAATATGGAAATCCTTGCCTTGGTATTATCTAAGTAATTGTGTACCTGAAACTACTTCTTCAAACTAGATAGCCATTCTACAACTTCTTGTCCTTTATTTATATCTCCATCAAAGGTAGGGGACTTAGCCTCCTTGAATTCTTCAGTTAGAGAACTCTGAGAATTCTTCCTCTTTCTTTTCTTAGGAATGCTAGATTACGTGCCACTACTGGACCACTATGTCGAAGTAGTCTTCTTGCTATATGACTCTGTGGAAACACTTCCACTCGATTTTCCTCTGATAGCATCCTGATGCTTCTTTCTGGAAGAACTCCTTCCCACATCATTGTGAGCCCGTCCATGCTAATGAGCATCCGAAGGGGTTTTCAACCTCTAAATTGCTAGGGCCTTTCTACAAATGTTTCTGAATTTCAGATAGGCTATGTAGTAGAACTATATTCAACTCTGCCTGTTCGGCCTAAGCTCTCATAAGCCTATCATTGTATGCCTTCAGACTCTAATGCTGTCCATCAAATCTGGAGGGGTTTCTCTATCCCTCCGACCATCAGATTCTTCATCTTTGAGATCTGAGGTGTCATCCATATCACACTACACCATCCACTCCTATGGTATTTCAATACATCCTACGTGTTGAAACAACAACTATCATTAGCATTTTTTGTCAACATTTGAAACATGCATTTCGGGAAACAAAGAAAATATTTCTTAAACATTTTTAAGTTGTCTTGGTGAACCATTCAATCCTAGAGTTTGAACTCTGCTCTGATACCACTTTGTAACACACTTCAGCTCCTAAACCTTACTTAGGCTGATGGGGTATCAAAATTCCTCCTTTGCCAAACACGTTTTCTCTTTAATTAAACCTCAAATATGGATTCAACTCCCTGAGAGATTTCCGATGACTCTAATCATGCTCAAAACTGAGCTCTAGATAAAAAAATACAACCTCCCAAAGTTTCCTAGGATTTCATGGTCAAATCTACCTTACTGCCACATGGCACCTTGGCACTTGTGCCATTCGACGTGGCATTGATGTGGTGTCGAAGCAACACCTACCTAACCCACCACTTTGGGATTTCTATCCACCTATGCTTAGCGTCATCGACGACTTCACTTCAATGGTCTCTCAACCTCATGAAAAAGGAAGATCTTGCATATCTTGCAAGATTTCCAAAAAAGAGTAGATCTTTCTCAGGATTCAGGGTCCTTTATTCCTTACAAGGATCTCCCTGGTCAATAGGACACGCCATCATAGGTTAAATGATGTTTTTGTCTGTGTCCTGCAAAATTTTCTCTAAAACCACAAGGCTCTCAAGGACACAAACAATCCATACTTATCCATTTTCACGAGTTAACAAATCAATTAGATACCCTGGAAATATAGTCCAATTTCTTAAGAATTCACATCATTGTTTATAAGCATTTACATTTCCCATTACATCAAACATTTACATACACACAACATTCATGTTCAAATTCAACAACTAAGTTAAGCAATTATCCGATAAGGAAATTGCCAACACTAACTGACTGAGAGAAGACACTTTTCTTCACAACCTTGGGCCATACTATAGTGTTCCTTCCTACAGTTCGCCACCCACGTGCCAAGCCATGATAACACCAGGGGAATGATTCATATGGATTTCCAAACTTAAAATTATCCAGGAAGGTTACTCTCCTTCCTCCTCTAACACAATATAAGTTTCCCTCTTCCCACTAAGCTCGGGAACTCTATAGGTTTGTCAAGTGGTTTATCAACTAGATTTCCTCTTCACAAGGGAGTCCCTTCTGTGCTAAACAATACCTCAACGACCTCTCCTTACCAATGTTGGTTTATGTCCAATAAGCACCAAGATGTAGTCCTTCTTAATCCAATCTGGATCTGGGTCTTCTTTATCCAGGGTGATCATCAATAACTCAGACAATTTTCCTATTTTCTTGAAGGAAGCTCTTCTTTTACTCGACTATACTCAGGCTTCTTTTTTCTCTATTTGTTTTCTCCGTCTCCATGTTCACCCTCGTGCACACTCTCCCCCATATTCTCTCTCTCTTTTTTTTTTTTACATCTGGTGGTGTTTTTCCACCTTTTGTCTCGTCCTTTCCAGTCCTCTCGGGATTCTCATGGATTCCTACAAACATAACCTGCAATTTGCAATTCCCAATATGAAGGGGCAAATCCGTGGTGTCCTGTTGTCGATCATTCAATTGGTCTTTCCTTCTTCAAAGGCCAATTGCCAATAGTTATTGATTGTTCCAACTACCTTTGTGACTTCTTTTACTGGTCACGTGGCTCCATACAGTTCTGGTACATTGGTGGGTGTATATTTACACTTTACCAACAAAATTTGGCTTGCTAAACAAGCTTCATGTTTTCCTCACT
Organism: Picea engelmannii; assembly: GCA_009831015.1. Classification (NCBI taxonomy): domain Eukaryota; kingdom Viridiplantae; phylum Streptophyta; class Pinopsida; order Pinales; family Pinaceae; genus Picea; species Picea engelmannii. The sequence goes on along the minus strand of ML796892.1, from coordinate 128,904 downwards.
AATACATCTCAACTCCTCTTCATCCAACCATTCAATCAATCCCTGCTTCATCAATTCCGTCTGGTGTATCATGGCCAATATTTTCAAGGTTGTTCCCTCTCAGTTAATGGCTTGGTGTTTTCATTGAATTAAAACATAATTACATGCTTCGTAAACATACTTAAATGAAGTCTTAGCATAATTACAGTCTTGGGGAAAAACAAGATATTACAGAAATGGATCGAATTCTCATGTAGTATTGACAGAACTAAAAGTAAAATTGTCAAATTACAAACCCCAAATGACAATGAACCTTATGAAAGAACATTTAAAAACAAAGTTGGGAATATGAATAAGAAGATATTTTGAAATGAAATCTCATAAAGAGACAAAAACAAATGAAAAATTATATTAAAAAAAGGCAAACAATGTAAAGGGGATGTGTAATGTCAATACCCAAAATACATAATAAACCATGAGAAGGAAAAGACATACACACGTTTATATGAAAAGAAGGCCAACAATATAGAGGATGTCTAATGTCAATGCCCAAAATATGTAAGAAAGCAGTTTATGATATGGACATATATTCCTATTTGCAATACCACAAGTGCCTCACAAAACTAAGTTTTCTCTTTTCAAACGCGAGAAACAATCTAGAGTTAAGAGGTAGAGTTACCTTCTAGATCTTGCTTTTCATTTTTTACTATCTATATAATTTCAATTATGTCCATGACATCATACTTAGCATTGATTGACACGTTTTTGCTCTCATTGAATATGGCCATATTTATGGTATCAAACACATAAAATGCGTATTTGTAGAATCTGTTTGAAGTCATATCAAGAAGAGAAACATAAAGATCTCAAATTCAATATTTCATGTTAAACTATTTCAAGGTGAGAAGAGATAATAAATCCTAAAGGCTTCATCAGTTCTCAATGTTGTGGGATAACTCATCCTCACTTGTGTACCCATGAGAACAAATAGTTCAAACAATATTCTACACAACTGAATTGAAAGTATTAAGTTCCAAGGCTTTTTGTTTTGAAGTGGCCAAGTTTTGGGCTCAAACATTACTCCGTGCTTATTAAGCACCGAGTGAATTTCGTGACATTTATTAAGTAGAAGAATAAGAATACCAAAAAATAAAAGAGTAAGAAATGCTTATTAAACATCGAGTAAATTTCATGACATTTATTAAGTAGAAGAATAAGAATACCAAAAAATAAAAGAGTAAGAAGAACTCCACATATTTGTCATCATTAGTAGGAACACCCATTCTTGATCATGATAAGACACAAAAGTTAGATCTACACAATCCAAGAAAAAAAATGAGAAACAAATAGAAATGGAGATGAACCTGTCTACATTTATTCTAGCTTGTTTTATGATCTATGTGGATGTCCATTTTTACTTTGTGTAGAGTAAAACAAATAACATATACGAAGAAAACAATCCAAGGATGCAAACCAACTATCATTTTTGTCACTAGGTCAATGAAAGCCTCTCTCCCTACTTAAATTCATTGGAATATGTAGATGGATCTTTACCAAGAGCAACATTTGTCATATGGATTCCAACTGTCTAATTAATTACAATGTAAACATATGTTATAAAGCTTATTTATTCATGTATGTGTTTGCATGTGTTTCTTCTCCTTATAAGGACACAACTATGTTTTCAATGATTTGTAAAGTAAGTTTTTCTAGCTAAACATAGTGTCCCAATTTTCCTTTTTATTTTGTCCAATACCCATTAACATGTACTAACATAAACCTATGTTAAACAAGTTATTGTTGGAATACTGAGAGAGGGGGGGGAGGGGGTGAATCAATATTACCCTTTTTGAACAATTAGCAGTTACTTTTTATATTTGTTTGATTACCACAATAAATCAACAATGAATTGTATGCAAAATCAATTATATAAATATATTTAACAGGAATTACAAGGTTTTATAAAGAATAGTGAAGGATACCAATCCTTTTTAGAGCACCAACTCTAGGAGACACAAATCCCCTTCTTCAGGGCACCAACCCTAGGAAGCACCAACTCCCTTGTTTTTAGGGCACCAACTCCCTTGTCTTTAGGGCACCAACCCTAGGAAGCTCCAATTCCATTATCTTTACAATTTGCTTAGCAAGGATATGAATCCTTTCATGCTCCTCCCTTCCACCCTCACATCATAAGAACCATCCGTTCTTCTTCTTGGACTCTGCTTCTGTTTTGATCTTCTTATCTGGACTGCAAAGACATATTCTTCTCACCACTCTTTCTCGTTTATATACTCTTCCAACTGGTGTGAGCTATGAAACATTGTGTCCCTTTGTTTGGACCATCACACCTCTTCATTTTAACAACAACAATAATCATTATTATTATTCAAACATTATTGTTAATTCTTTAATTCAGTGAGAGTGCTTTTCGTAAATTGATCACAGGATGGATCGATTTCTTTTTAACTCGATTTGTTCCTTGTAACCTGTCCATATTCATTCAATTTATTCTTGTAACTTTGAAGTGCTTTAGATTTTTTGGTCTCCCTTTCCATAGCTCGTAAGGAGTTTTGTCAGTGTTGTTTCTGAGCATTACTCTGTTTTGAATGTGAACTACTGTATGCACTGCCTGTGTCCAAAAAATATCTGCCAATTTGGAATCCATTAGCATTGTTCGAGCCATTTCATGTACTGTCATGTTATTTCTTTCAACAACTCCATTATGTTGAGGTGTCCTGGCAACGAAGAATTGCCTTTTTATTCCATGACTATTACAGTAGTCCATAAATTCCTTTGAAGCGAACTCTCCTCCATTATCATATCTCAAGCATTTGATGTTTGAATTCATTTCATTTTCAACCATTTCCTTGTAGATCTTGGAGTTTTCAAAAGCTTCTGACTTAGTCTTGAGAAAGCAAACTGCGGTCATTCTTGCATAACCATCAACTAATAACATAATTTTTTTCTCACCTTTTAAGCCCTTTGTTGTAGTTGGTCCAAATAGATCAATATGCACAATTCCCAGTGGTATTGTCATTGAATATTTCTTTGATTTGAACCTGGTCTTTGTTTGCTTTCCTTGTTGACAATGCTTGCATAAAGTGTTGGTTGGTTTCGTGATCTGGGGCATTTCTCTGACTGCTTCTCTTTTGCTAACTTTGACAAGGTTATCAAAATGTATGTGACCCATTCTTTCGTTCCATAACTAACTTTCATCTTCCTTTCCTAGACAACACTTTTCATTCCCAATTTCACTTAACACATATATGTTGCTTGAAGTTCTCGCAGCTGTAGCAATCAATTTTCCCGAACCTTCTTTTCTTATCTCGCACTTTTGTGAATTGAAAGTAACTTTATGACCTTGGTCACACATTTGACTCACACTTAGAAGATTATGTTTCATATCTTCTACTAGAGAAGATTATGTTTCATATCTTCTGCTAGAGAAGATTATGTTTCATATCTTCTACTAGTAGAACATTTTCTACCTTTGTATTCTTGCTCCCAATTCTGACTGATCCTTTTCCAATGATTTTGGCTGAATCATCATTTCCAAAGGAGATTGATCCATCTCTTTCATTTCATAATGTAAGAAACATGTCTCTATCACATGTCATGTGTTTTGAACACCCACTGTCAACATACCAACCACGTTTCTTTTTCTTATCTTGTAGAGCGAGTGTGCATTCCTCATTGCTATATTGATCCTACTTTCTTATCCATGTCCTTTTCTGAGGTTCCTGTCTGTGACTGTTGTTATTCTGTTGTGGTTCTCTAGGAGGGACTGTCATTCTGCAATCTTTGGCCATGTGTCCAAAATTGTTACATTTGTAACATTCCACTTCAATGCTCAAAGATTCAAACCCGTTGTAACTTCTTCTCTGTGTTTCACTAGGCCTTCTTAGATAACCCTTTTGTGTATGACTTTCAAAGTTGTTTTTGTTCCTGTTGTTAGCTCTACAATTCACAACTTTATGTCCAAAATTATTACATGCATAACATAAACCAAAAAAGATAGTTTGATACCTGGGAGTTGAAGATCTTTTGAAAGGAGGTACTCTTATGAATTTTTTTTCTTCCTGAGGCCTATCTGTCGGTTGTTGATTCTGAAATTTGAATCTTCTCGGTGGAGGAGTGTCCCTGTAATCTTCCTTATAGATCTTCTTATCTCCCTTGATTGTTTTTGCGAAGCTTTTTGGATATGTTTCTTGCTCTGTTGTTTTGGAGCTTGATCCTTTTTCTGTTTGATTGTATCCAAGTCTGGACTTGTCATGATGATATTTTTTACGGCTGATAATGTCATTCAAAACTTTTGAGTTGTTCTGCATATTTTTCTTTTGAAGATCCTTTCTTAATGTGACAATCTTTGCTTCTAAATTTCCAATGATCTTGTCTTTTTCTTCTAGTTGTTCTTTGAGTGCTTCTTAAATTCTTTTATCTTCTTCTATTTGAACCTTCAAATTTGTGATCATTTGTTCTAGTTCTTGAGTGTCTTCTTTCTTGTCTAGTTCTGCTTGTAGTTTCTTGTTTTTCTTCTTTTCTCTTCTGATAACTTCTACGACACACATTAATTCCTCTCGGTAGTCAACTTGTGCCTCTTCAATTTCTTCTTCGACTTCTTCATATTCTTCTTTAGAGTCTTCTTTATCCAAGTCTTCTACTGCCATGCATAGAACTCTTTTTGTCTCACTGTCACTGACTTCATCTTCATCTAATGATGAGATGTCTTCTTTGGTACATAAGCTTTTCTTGAAAACTTTCTTTGTGGTTCTTTTGCCTTTATATGTTTGTTTTCCTTTTGAGTAACCTTCATCATTTCTCTTTTTCTTATAAGGACATTTGTTAGCAAAATGACCAATACCATCAAAATTAAAACAAATTAAAGGAAGCTTACCTCTATACCTATCGTTGGTTCCCTTGTTCAATATTTTGACAATGTTGGCCACTTCTTCATCATCTTTTGAGACGTCACTGTTGCTGCTATGTTCTTCTTTTTTCCTTCCCTTTTGCTTTGACTTTTTCGATGCTTTGAAGGCTGAATCTTCTATATCTTGATTTTCCTGTTCATTTCTCATTTCATATGTTGTAAAGATTCCATGTAATTCGTCCATGCTTATTGAGTTTAGATCTGATCTTTCTTCTAGTGCTGATATCTTAGGGTCAAATCTCATAGAAAGAGATCTTAGTACTTTTTGAACAATTATAGTTTCTTTGATTTCTTCTCCCAATCCTCTGATTGCATTTACTGTTTCATCAACTCGTAAAAAGTAAGCTACAACATTCTCATCTTCCTTCATCTTAAGTTCTTCGAACTGACCTCTGTAAGTTTGAAGCTTTGCTTCTTTGACTTTTGAATCTCCTTCATAGATATTTTGAAGTTTGTCCCAAATCTCTTTAGCGGATTTACAATGTGCAAATTTGGTGAATACTGTTTCACTAAGACCATTCAGAAGTGCATTTTTGGCTTTGGAATTATTCTGACCGAGTTTCACTACTTTGTAATTTGTTGGCAGAACTGCTGGTGTTGTGTATCCATCTACAATTAATTGCCAAATTTCAAATCCCTATGCCTGTATATATGTTTTCATCCTTATGCTCCAAAATGCACACTTCCGTCCATTGAACTATGGTATTCCATTTTTATACACAATGTTGCTCTCCATGATCTACCTTTCAGTGGTTAAATTGATTTCTGAAGGAACCTGCTCTGATACCAATTGTCAGATTACTGAGAGGGGGGGGTGAATCAGTAATAGAGCAATTTAATCCCTTTTAACCATATAATCCAAGTGTTATATCAATGTAGCATTATCATCCAATAATTGCAGAGTAAATAAGCAATGAACAAATGAACAATCATACACATACACAATACACCGGTGTTTTACGTGGAAACCCAAAGTGAGAGAAAACCATGTAATGCTTTTTCTTACATGTCTTGAAGAATTACATTCATTGGAAGCACCAAATTCCTTTGTTTTCTCGCTGCAACTGGAAGGAGGCTCCAACCCCCTTTTTTCTCAGGCTACAACCCGAGGGAAGCTCCAACTCCCCTATTCTCTGGCTACAACCAGAAGGAGGCTACAACCCCCTATGTTCTCCGACTACAACTGAAAGGTGGTTACAACCACATGTGTTTGCCCCGTCCAAACACCATGAAGTAGAAGTATAATGATAGAACCATTTCCACACTATCACTGTGAGATATACTGTTGTAAACCTGTACCAATAAACCCGAACCAGGCATCAACCATGCATCAAACTGTACCTCAACCTATACCATAAACAAGTGCATCCAACCATGTACCAAGTATGTACCAATCACGTGTCAACTACTCATCAATTATGACTCATCAATATGTACCAACATCATCAACTATACACCTCATGTATGTGCCAACTCATCAACTACTTGTCTCAACCATGTACCCAACATGTACCTTAACCAAAATCCCTCATCAATTTCATCATCCAAATATGATTTGTAACTCTGTAATAGACCTGGTGTATATGATCACATACATGCAAACCTTCCTTAAGTTTCACAACAAGAGACTAGCATTTTCATCAAACTTTTCTTTAGTCTCACATGACTAGTTTGGGATTAGTCAACAACCCTAACTTGAAATAATCATGACTATGTACCTGTAATGAATAAAGATTTGAAAATAGTACACAATGTTATTCAGTTTGTTTTATGCAATTCCTCCAGGTGTCACTACTTGGAACCTCTCAGAAAAGGAGTTATAGCAAAAATGGCATACCTTGCTGAATTCTGGCTT
>ML796892.1:77214-103392 GCA_009831015.1 Picea engelmannii | reverse complement strand
ATTTTGATTTTGTTTATGATAATAAAGGTGAAATTTATTTTAATTTTTCATTTTTCATGTCCAGCTTGTTCCGTGATATACTTTTTGCACCCAACACTTCCGCCATATACATTTTGCACCCAACAATTACGGAGTTGCGGGTTAGCGAAGTTGCAGGTTCACATGTTTCATTTTTCATGTCCAGCATGTTCCGTGATATACATTTTGCACCCAACACTTACGTCATATACATTTTGCACCCAACAATTCCGTCATATACATGAGACTGAGTAATTTATAGAATATCAATGGAAAAATGAAAAATGGAAAATGTGAACCCGCAAACCTTCGTTGATGTACCAGACATTAATACTTTTTGATAAATTTCAAATAAAACTAATTCGGGAATACGAAATTATGCATGGATACCACATGTATTGCAACTTGCAACCCACCCATTTAGTTCCATTCATAAACTATAAATTAAATTTATGATATCTATCGTGTAATATTAATATTAAATATAGTATTCGTTATTAATATGTGATAATGTTTTGTTAAATTTTATTCAATTAATTATTCAAATTTATTTTTATTTTTCATGTCCAGTCTGTTCTGTGATATAGATGTTAAGTAAACATTTAAGGCTCTGAGACATGTAGGTAAACATTTAAGGCTGTCAGAACCATCCAAGTGCCTCGCGTTGTGTAAACATTTAAGAAAGAATGCGTGTGGTAGGATTTACGTACGCTAAGTACATAATAATAATAAAAAATAGACAAACTTTGGATACGTTGGCATATCAAACATTGGGATAAATTTAGCTAGCAAAAAATGCTAAGAAAAACATTCGAACTAATGCTAGCATTAATTTAGCTTCAAGAAATGCATAAAAAAATATATGATTAAAAAAGAAGGTATACTATAAAAAAGTTTGGATATGCTCACATATAAAACATTGGGAATAGCGAAGCCGACAATAAAACCTCCAATCTGTTATCTAATCAGATCATGACATACATGGTACTTTTTATTATATAAAAAGAAATGTTTTTTGTTCCCTAGTTCCAACATTAGATATTTTGCAAATATTTGTGGTCAACGAACAAATTAATACTAGGTCAACGAATTATCGATTGTTATAGTCCCTCTATGCCTACGACAGAGACTAATAAGAATACCAAAAAAGAAAAGAGTAAGGAGAACTCCACATATTCCACATATTTGTCATTATTAGTAGGAACACCCCATTCTTGATCATGATAAGACATAAAAGTTAAATCTACAAAATCTAAGAAAAAAAATGAGAAACAAATAGAAATGGAGATGAACTTGTCTACATTTATTCTAGCTTGTTTTATGATCTACATGGATGTCCATTTTTACTTTGTGTAGGGTAAAACAAATAACATATACAAAGAAATCAATCTAAGGATGCAAACCAACTATCATTTTTGTCACTAGGTCAATGAAAGCCTCTCTCCCTACTTAAATTCTCTCTCTCTCTCTCTCTCTCTCTATCTATCTATCTATATATATATATATATATAGAGAGAGAGAGAGAGAGAGAGAGAGAGATCTATTATATAAGGAGTTATTGGGTAACTCATCTCTCTTATATGTCTTGGAGTTGTGCTCCATGCTCACATCTTGTGTACATTGTGTGTATTCTTTGTTCATTATGTTATTTTGGGTATTGTATCATAACATTTGGTATTAGAGCCAAGTTCAAAAGAAGAAGGAAGACAAGATCCAAGAAGGTCACCAGAGTACATACGTGAACATGGAGAATAAATCCAAAATAGAAAATAGAGATTAGTTACACAATAACTCCTTAAATGATAGGAGAAACTCCTCTGAATACCCCAATACATTCACATATCCAAATCACATGTTCATATATTCATAAAAACTTTGTGTGTGTGTGTGTACTCATTACACATGTGGCCCCTTTATTGGATTGACCCCTATTACAACTACAATTACCCCATTAGATATATGCTTAACTCCATACATGCACCATTTTGAGTCACATTAGATAGCATATTAGAGAGGAGAAGCAAGGGGAGGGACATTGAGATAGGAAAAAACAATGAGGCAAGGAGTAATGATGTTGAGAGAAGAAATAAGGAAGATAAGAGTAGTGAAGCAGAAAACCTCTCTGAAGAATTGTATTAGCTTCTAAGGAATTCAAAATCCTCTAAAGATCCCAAGGTTAAGAAGGGAAAGGATAAAATTCCTCCCAAAATGGAAAATAGTGTCCCTACAATTAATAAAGTAGGCTCTAGTCCTTTAACATAGTATTCGTGTTTCACTTATATACCCATGACCTTCAAATCCCTTATGGAATAAACAACAAAAAAGTAACAAAGAATAAAGATGAAACCTCATCAAATAAATTGAATGTGCACCATTTGTCTAGCTAAAATCTAAAAATCCTACTAGGCATGCTAGAATTATCCTTATTAGTCCCTTGCCATGGGACTATAGCAATGAATTTGCTTTTGATTTGACATTGATGTGACATTAATTTGTCTTTTACCATAAATTTGTGTATGCAATGTAATGTTTAACATAGGAAAACAAATATATATTTTTGGATATAATAAAAATATTTGTGTTTCTCATTTCTAATTGGTTGATAGAATTAAAGTGTTATTGCTCCCTTCAAGTCTTTCAATAGGTAGAATTAATTACATAATCAATGAATTTCACCAATCACCACATCTAAATATAAAATATTGTAATATGTATTTATTATTATGCATGATTATATTTATATTATATTTATTATCTAATATATTATTTATTATTATATTTATAATATATTTATTATATTTATATTATATTTATGAATATTATAGTTCCATTCAACCTACACTTCATTATACATTTTGAATAACAAACAACCCTCAATTATTATCTTTTGATAAAAAATATTCATTACTTCTGCATTTAGTTATATTAAGTTTCATTGTTTAACATGTATTTCCCAACTAACTATGCAGAGAGTGCGTTGTCATGCAACCGTTGTTGATAAAGTCATATTTTCACTATCCTTATAGTGAAAAAAATGTTAATTGATAAAAATATGATTAAACCTCAATGTTTTGAAGGGTTAGATATAAAAGAATTGGTCCTCCTAAATTAAAAAAAACTCTCTATAATATTATTATGAATAAAGATTTTATTCTTCCATACTAAAATATAAATAAAACAAAAAATAAAATTAAAAAAAAAACTTAGTTTATGAGACTTAATTATCTTTCCATCAATCCTTAAATTCATACCCAAAAGAAGCCTGAACCATGATGCCATCAATCCTTAAATTCATACCCAAAGGAAGCCCGGACCATGATGCCTTTCAAGGACTTTCATTCCTCCCAATAATGTTATGGGGTGATTAATTCTAAAGTTGAGAATGGCAACACTTATGGAAAATCCAGTGAACCCTATATTGATATTTATGTATGTGTACAAATTTGCATTAAATCAATTTACATAAACGGTGTCCTGAATTAAAAAAAGGAATACGTCTAGAAATTAAACTAAAGAATTCAATTAAGTGTAACTTTTGTCATGGTAAAGGGTGGCTTGAATTAAAAAAGGAATACATCTAGAAATTAAACTAAAGAATTCAATTAAGTGTAACTTTTGTTATGGAAATGAGCATTTTACCAATCATTTATTAAAAGAAATCACCCCCTCCCAATTTTTAGTCTTAAGAAAAAACAATTAAAAATGTCATAAACTTCATAAATAATAAGTAAAAAAACAATAATAACCAATCATTAATGAATGATAAAATGAAACTCCATAAATAATAAAGAAAAAAACAATAATAATCAACAATTAATGAATGATAATGATCCAAGTTATTTTCGGCACAAAATGAGAGTAGAGATATAATAAAGTAATGTACAAAGATATCTCAGATATCCAATAATATAACAAAAATGTATCAGAGATGCAACTATAAACACAGAGATACAGTAATACACAATTTTCTATTAATGAGCGAAAATGTACAAAGGCTGTAAAAATACAGAGTGAAAGACTCGCTAGAATGGTGACAACTTATCTCTGAGAAGAGATGTGTCCGCTACTCACATTCACAAGAAGATGGTTTTACAATGAGGCTCCAAAGGCCTTTTTATCATAAAGAAAATAAAAAAACCTAAGTCCGGAAGATGAAAATCCAACAGTTTTGTGGATCTCGTTTTGGGTAGTTTGGTGTATCAACTTCCCGGGGGCGTAACTTTGGCATACGATCTCTGTTTGGGGCACACGATAGCTCATTGGAAAGGTATTGTCAAGGAGATTCATTTTTGGGGTTCAATCAGCGATTTTGACTATCATTGAAAACCTTTGTCTTGAAAAACCTACATTTAGGCCCTCAAAATGGTCCCATAAGTTAAAAACTGCTAAAAATAGTAAATTACCAAAATTGTCAGAAAACTGTTTTGAGCTAGTTGGAAAAGGTGGATGGCCACCAATATCCACCTAGATCAATCCTCCCTCCTTAGGAAGCAATGTTCTCCATTGCGTTGAGTGCATGGGGGAGAGGGAAAAACGTTTGCTGAATCTGCATCTTGATGAGTTGCTTGCCTTGTTGGAGAAGTTGCGCTGCTTAGCTTGTTGAAGGTTGTCACGAACATGTGGTTGGAAGGGTTGGACCTTTTTAACCAGTATGGATACATGAGATGCATTTGTGTAGAAGGAATCTTTACACTTTGCTGCAATCTTGTCGACCTACTTCTGTTGGATAGAAGGTGCTTGGACTGAGGTTGCAGTGGTGTTCTTTTGTTCATTCTTTGAATAGACTGTGAAGAAGCTAAATTTTGTAGTATGAGATACTACCTTGCGACACTGTTTATGTGGGACAATACTTGGAACTACCTTTGGTATTCTGTAGAGATGACCCCCCAGAGAAACAATGACACTGCAGGGTCGAGACTCATAAACAACATGACGTTTCCACATATATGGCTAGCCCAAGAGAATATCACAGAAATCCAGTGGGGAAACATCACATAATACCTCATTCTTGAAGGGATGGATGTCGTATAACAATCGACACTGCTAGATGACATGTAGATATTGTCTCTGGCGAAGCCACCCAATGTTGTATGGTTGTGAGTGTGGTGTTTTCGACAATTCCAACTGTTTGATGACCTTTGCTGAGATGAGGTTCTTCTGGCTTCTGCTATCAACAATAAAATGCAGCGGGGTCCCCTTCCCCCACATCTATGAATGAAAAAGGCGCTCCCCCTCTTCAGGATATGTTGGTTCTTCTGGTTGAATTGTTGTTGTCACGACAATAGCAGTGGGGTCTGCGTCGATGATCTGTCTTTTACCAGTATTTTCAGAATCAGATTCTAGATCAGGGTTCGTCTCCTCGTATTTGATCTTGGCCACCAATAACTGTTTTGAACGACATTCAACGGTGTTGTGCCAGAGGCTTTTTTGGAAATCACACCATTTTCCAGTGTCCTTCGTCTTCCTACGACCCTTCATTTCCTGTGGCTTAGATTGGTTTTCAGGAAGTTGTTTGTTAGGGTCGTCTTTATCATACTTTGGTTTTTGTGGATTTGTAGACCCGAACTCTTGTTTGTTCTAGTGCTTAAATTTCTGCTTGATTTTAATAACATATCGATAAGTAGCACCGAGTGATGAGATGTCAAGAAAATCCATTTCAGTTTGGATGTATATGTGTAGAGCCCCACAAAATTTCAGAACCAAATGTCATTTGGAGTCTTTGATACCCAACTTGGTGCACAAGGTATGGAAGGTATTGGTGAACTCCAGAACTGCTTGGCCCCTCTCTTGCCGCAGTGTGGTCCATCTCATATACTGCTCATCATAGTTTCCAACAGGGTAATACTGTTCCTTTAATACAAAAAAATCCCAAGTGGGATCGACCCCATATATTCCAGACTCTTCTATGGAAATTTGCTCCTAGTAAGTTTCCCACCAATGATTGACATGGGGGAGAGATTTAATGAGTGTGAAGGTGATCTTTTCTCTGTCTGAAAAATGGTGAACAGAGAAATAACCTTCTAACAGATTTAGCCATTTGTCTAGGGCATCCACATCTATCTGAACTTCAAATACGGGAATATCAAAATTAACATGTACCTTGAAAGGAGAGGTGCTTCCAAAGTGGTTGTTTGATGAATATGTGCTCGTTGCTATTGGAATGCATTGAAGGATGTGGGAAAAATTCTCCATCATTTTGTCCCTTTGTCGCGTGAGAGCTTGCTCAAGCAACATATTGATATAATCTTTTTCTCCGTCGTTTTTCTTTTCTTTCACCATGGAGGGTTTCTTGGGCATGCAAAAGAGATTGTCTTCAAGAGAGGCAAGCTCGAGACCTAACTTTCTATACTCGGACCTCATCGGAAACATGCACTGAAAAAAACGATCAAGAGCAGCCTGCTTTGATACCATTGATCTAGATTATTTTCGACACGAAATGAGAGCGGAGATATAATAAAGCAATGTATAGAGATATCTCGGATATCCAATAATATAATAGAAATGTATCAGAGATGCAACCATAAACACATAGATACAGTAATACACAATTTTCTATTAATGAGCGAAAATGTACAAAGACTGTAAAAATACAGAGTGAAAGACTCGCTAGAATGGTGGTAGCTTATCTCTGAGAAAAGATGTGTCCGCTACTCACATTCACAAGAAGATGATTTTATAATGAGGCTCCAAAGGCCTTTTTATAATAAAGAAAATCCAAAACCCTAACCCCAGAAAATGAAAAGCCAACAGTTTTGTGGACCCCGTTTTGGGTAGTTTGGTGTATCAACTTCCGGAGGGCGTAACTTTGGCATATGATCTCCGTTTGGGGCGTACGATAGCTCGTTGGAAAGGTATCATCAAGGAGATTCATTTTGGGGGCTCAATCAAAGTCTTTAGCTATTATTGAGAATCTCTATCCCGAAAAACCTTCTTTTAGGCTCTCAAAATGGCCCTAGAAATTAAAAACTGCTAAAAATAGTAAATTACCAAAATTACCAGAAAATTGTTTTGAGCCAGTTGGAAAAGGTGGATGACCACCGATATCCACTGGATCAGATAAAAATAATGAATGATAAAAATAGGTAGAAAAATTAAATCCGATGATTAAAGAGAAAATTAAACAATTAATGAATGATAAAAATAGGTAGAAAAATTAAATCCCATGATTAAAGAGAAAATTAAAAATCACTTTAATGAGAAAATTAAGAAATAAAAAAAGACTCCAAAAAATAAAAGACTAGGAAATCAAGATAAATGATATATTATTCTGTTCTTTAAAAAAATCTTGCAATTTGAAACATAAAATCTTTATAAACAAATCTTCATATTTATCCAATATAAAGATCATCTCTAAAACTAGGAATTGATTTCATAACGATCATGTGGATGATTGCCTAGCTATATCCCCAACTAGGATTCTAAGAATATGGTGAGACAAGCTAAGGTAATTAGATTTAACAAACAAAGCCATGGGAATTCAACTAACCATGTTTATGACATTATTTAGGCCCAAAACAAAACCCAAGTAAGAGTTGAAGGTATTGTCATAAAATTGTAGAGGACTACTACCCATAAATAATAATGCTAGAATTAGGGAGCGTATTAGTTCTTTCATGTGGTTAAGAACTATAGTTAGTGACTAATCATTTTTCGAGCGTATTAGTTCTTTCATGTGGTTAAGAATTATAGTTAACTACTTATCATTTTTCTTATTAATTTGTACTTAAATCAAAATATATATAAACTATTTATATTAATTTTTCCATTTTTTTTGAGAATGTATAAAAACTTTATTTTCATCATTAATTTTTTTCAAGTCTTATTTGGCCTCTTTTTCGAGGCTAGGCAAAATTAATCATCTATCCTCAATTCTCAATGAGGCGTTTATACTATATTAATATTGAAATTTCCGCTATGAATTCATGTTACAAATTAGTTTATCATTATTTTAGCATTACATTGATCACATGTGTTTGCATAGAATTCCTTACTGACCACAGTCTCTCCACCAACTACCAACTTTTTATGCATGTTGCAACTTATATATCTATGTACGTTGTCTTCTTGTAGATGCGTGGATGCAAAAACCTTCATAAGATTAGCTCTTAGATTCACTATTAGGGACCTAATCTCCCTAACCCCTCACATAGGTAGAATAACATATTTTCCATGTAATAAAGACCAATATTAATAAGGCCTAGTAATAAGGAAGAATAAGTCAAATGTAAGAAGACCTAATAGAAGCTTCCGCTTCTAGCATATCTTCCTCTAGATTGTTCTTTTGGTAGATAGATTTAGTATAAAAAGGAGTCGAGGGCATGATAAGTTTTTGTCTTGAGAAATATTCGTAATAGAGCGCTGCTCTGCTGGAGGTTGCCCCCTCGAAGAGACAAGTGAACATTGTTTCCTATCAACAAAGGTATTATTTTGGTGTTTTGGTTTCATCTATTGTGTTGTTCTGCTGTTATTCTTTGCACTATTTTTGTTTTCGGCTATTATAATAGATCTGGTACCTTACAAGTGGTATCGGAGCACTTTCCTTGGTAGAAAATTGTGGGTTATTTTTTTCAGGATAGATATGTATTTCAACGTCTTAAAGCTATAGAGATATGTCGTTCAACACATAAATTCGTAGTTAGGGAAGCATGGTACTTAAGCGCACATTGTTGGTCACCCTTTTAACCCCTGTTGGTACCCCTTCAAGTGGTAGCGCATCAAACATCACCTGTATACTGATCAACCTAGATATCCTGAAGCCCTCTGTAGATAAACCAATTGGCCACCTGACTTCTGTAGTGCCACCGAGAATAATACTCGGGAAAATACTCTCTAGTACCTAGGTAGTTAGGTAGCACGACTAAGGGCACTATCTAGCCTCCTTAGTTGGTGCCCTGAGATATTGGGCCAAGTACTATTGTTGGACCCCACATATATATCAAAGAGCTATAGCACAAGGCAAACCCTTGTATGTAGAAACCCTGAATACCCTAACTCTTGGGACGGAAACATAAACAAAACAAACAAGATCTATTGTCGTGCAACTTTACCTCATGCATTCTGGTTGCGAAATTACTACACATTTTTTCCTGTTAAGAATTTGGGCTTTTCAACACTACAGTATTATTCAGATCGGAGTACAACTTTGTAGGAGTAAAAAAAGTCTAGATCCTTCCCGCAGCATTATTTGAGCCCTATCCGATTGGATTCCTCTCTTCGCCCTTATCGTAATCATACCTATCATTTTTCAACAATTTTTTTTTGTGGACCCGACTCCTTTCCGACCCCCTTATTTGGGACTTACCCCATTGTATTCCGCTCGTCACCCTGATCATCATGATACCCTTCACCCATAACCCCTTTTTTGTGTGGTCCCACCCACCCCTTTCTAGTTCCCCCCTTCATCATGGCCCACACCCATCGCTAAGACCTTGAAGCACACCTCAATACCTTGTCCTTTGATTTCGTAGAGGCCCAGAAGGCAGTGCACAAACTCAATGCCAATATTACCAGCATCCATAACAACATGCACTCCACCATAAACACCAAAATGGAAACCCTAAAACATGACCTCTCTACCTAGCTTGAATCCTTCGCTGGCTAGATCTGCGCCAAGTTGAATATCACCGGAGACCTTACCTCCTCTGACCCACCTTTGCATCCTAAAGGTGAAAATTCCTCCAATTCCCAGACTTTTCAACCCCATCACTTTCAGTGTGACCTACACCTTCTGCGAGTGGATGTGAAAAAAATTGATGGTTCGGATCCCACCGGCTGGGTAACTCAAATGGAACACTATTTCTCTTTGTACGACATTATGGATGAGTTGGCCAAACTCCAGTATGGTGTTATCCATCTAGATCAAGAACATTGGCAATGGTGGAAATGGAGAAAAAATGCTCACCAAGGGTATGTGGCTTGAACACAATTTGTTGCAGAGATTTATGAACGCTTTGACACTGACACCCACCATTTAGGCTGTTTGACAAAGTTGAAACAATCTGGCACAATGGAAGTCTTTATAGCTTCTTTTGAGAAATTGGATTTCCGCACATAGGGCATGTCTGATGCCTTTTTATGAGAATGTTTTATTAGTGGCCTCAAGGATGAGATTTGTGCCCACGTCCTCATGGCTCGCCCTCAGAGTTGGGTGGAAGCTACTAAAAGAGCTAAGGAAGAACAACATGTTGTCTCTTCTCAAACCATAAAACCATCCTTTATTCCTCACCCTAAAGAAATCACTCCTACTCCTCCTTCCACTCCACTAAAGATATAGAAATTGACCCGGGAAGAAATGGCCGAACGACAACTCAAGGGCCTTTGTTATATTTGTGATGAAAAATATTTTCCTGGGCACAAGTGTAAGGAACAAAATATTTTTATGGCCATCTCTGAGGATGCTTCTGATGAAGAGGTTGTGGCTCCCCTTGTGGCCGAGTCACCTAACTCCACCCTCAGAGCCCCCATAAGTTGAACCAATCATTTTCCTGAATGCTCTCACTGGATTGTCTGCTCCTCAAACCCTCAAGATAATTGGTTACATTAAGCATCACAAGGTCATCATCCTCGTTGACAGTGGAAGCACCCATAATTTTATTCATCGCTGCATTTCCCAAGAAACTAATTGCTATATCCGAGCAATCAACAACTTTCAAATCATGATTGCCAATAGCAAGCGCATGAAATGTGGGGGGCGTTGTGAAAATGTGCGTCTCCAAATTGGTCAGTACCACATGGAATCTCATATGTTTTCTATCGACATGGGTAGTTGTGACATTGTGTTGGGTGTCGAATAGCTAAGGACTATGGGCCCCATTCTCATGGATTTTAAGGAATTAACCATGAAATTCAACCAGGAGAGCCAACAATATAAGTTACAAGGAATCACAACAAGTTCCCTTGAGATCATTAGTGCCCATCGCATGGAAAATATCCTCAAAAAAGGTCATTCCAACATTATTGCACAACTCCATTCCATTAAAGCCACTAAGACACTCTTTGCGCCTCCTGACCTCCAATCCATCCTCTCTAAACATCAAGCTATTTTTTCCACTCCCTAGGGCCTTCCTCCTTCCCGTGTTGTTCATGATCATTCCATTCCCCTCATCCCTGGCGACCTTCCTCCCAATGTTCATCCCTATCGTCATCCCTTTTCCCAGAAAAATGAAATTGAGAAAATTGTTCAAGAATTGCTCGCCGCAGGCATTATCCATCCTAGTACTAACCCCTATTCTTCTCCTGTGGTCATGGTACTTAAGAAATAAGGCTATTGGCGCATGTGTCCTGACTTTCGTTCCCTCAACAAACTCATCATCAAAGACAAATTTCCCATTCTTGTCATTGATGATCTCTTGGATGAATTAGTGGTGCCCAGTTCTTTAGTAAACTTGATCTTCGTTCTAGCTACCACTCGATACGTATGAAAGAGGCAGACATTCCTAAGGCTGCATTTCAAACTCATGAGGGCCACTATGAGTTCTTGGTCATGCCCTTTGGCTTGTGTAATGCTCCCTCCACTTTCCAAAGCCTCATGAAACATGTCTTCTGTCCTTTTCTTTGTTGTTTTGTCTTAGTTTTCTTTGATGATATTCTCATCTATAGTAAAACCTGAACAACCCATCTTGCTCATGTGGATCGAGTTCTTCATCTACTCTCTCAGCACCAAATTTTCCTCGAACAATCTAAATGTGATTTTTGAGCCTCGGAAGTTGAGTACTTGGGTCATATTGTTGGCATGGCGAGTGTCAGGGTCGATCCTAAGAAGATTGAAGCTATGCAAGAATGACCTTGCCCTAAAACTCTCAAAATCTTGCGTGGTTTTCTAGTTTTAACAGGATATTATCGCAAGTATGTTAATAATTATGGAAAGATTGTGGTGCCTTTCACTGCTCTCCTTAAAAATAATTCTTTCACTTGGACTCCAACAACTAAAAATGCCTTTCAATCCTTGAAGGTGGCTATGTGCACCACTCCTTTCCTAGTCCTACCTGAATTCACAAAGACCTTTGTCCTGGAATGTGATGCTTACGGGAGAGGAATTGGAGTAGTCCTTATGCAAGATGGCTGATCTTTGGCCTTTACCAACAAATAAATGTCAGAGCGACAATTGGGCCAATCAATCTATGAAAAGGAAATGTTGGCTATTCTGCATGCAGTGGATCTCTGGCGCCATTATCTATTGGCGAAATGCTTCCAAATTAAGATAGATCATCAGAGCCTCAAGTATTTTCTGGAGTAATGTATTTCATCCCCGGAGAACCAAAAATGGGTGACTAAGCTATTTGGATATGATTATGAGATCATTTACAAGAAAGACAAAGATAATGTGGTTGTTGACGCTCTTTCAATAAAATATGAAGATGAAGGGTCCCTTTTTCCCCTCTCCTTCATTGTACCAGATTGGCTCCAAGCTATTCACTAGGAATGGCTGCAAGATCCCAAAATTTCGCATATGATCCAACAATTGCAAGCCAATTCTCTAGTTTCCCCAGGGTACTCTTCAGAAAACGATGAGCTTCACTACAAAGGTCGTTTATATTTAAGTAAACAATCACAACTTAAATCCATTGTTCTTTCTAAGCTTCATGCTACACCCACAGTTGGGCATTCACGGTTTACCAAAACCTATGATAGGGTCAAATGTTCTTTTTTTTTCTGGGATGGTATGAAACATGACGTTCACACTTTTGTGGTGGAATGTGATGTTTG
The DNA here is from genome assembly GCA_009831015.1 of Picea engelmannii. Classification (NCBI taxonomy): domain Eukaryota; kingdom Viridiplantae; phylum Streptophyta; class Pinopsida; order Pinales; family Pinaceae; genus Picea; species Picea engelmannii. Next base: position 90,669 of record ML796892.1, on the reverse strand, counting down.
TTAATGCAACAAGGGAGAAACAGTTAAAGCTCTTGGCACACTCCAACCGCTTCCGATTCCACCCACTATTGGAGGGATATCTCTATGGATTTTATTGTTGGCTTACCTAAATCAGGCAATAAGTCAGTCATCATGGTGGTAGTTGATCGTCTTTCCAAATATGCTCATTTCTGTGCTCTTCAAAACCCATTTACTACCTCCATTGTGGCTCAACTTTTCATGTGTCATGTATTCAAGCTTCATGGCATGCCTCATTCTATTGTGTCTGACAAAGATCTCACTTTCACCAACAATTTTTAGCAAGAATTGTTTAGGCTACATGGCACCCAATTGCATCTCAAAACCGCCTGTCATCCCTAGACTGATGGTCAAACTGAAGTTGTCAACAAGTGTTTGGAAACATATTTGAGGTGTTTTGAATATGAAAGGAAAAATCAGTGGTCTCAATGGTTACCCCTAGTTGAATGGTGGTAGAACACTTCTTACCATACAACTACTCACGTGACTCCTTTTGAAGTGGTATATGGACAAAATCCACCTTCAACTCTCTCATACATGCCCGATGTCTCGAAGGTCCAGGAGGTTGACCAAACTCTTACCGTTTGAGAGGCTATTCTCTATACCCTCAAAGAGAATTTGGTCATGGCTCAGAATCACATGAAGCAACAAGCAGATCAAGGTCGCTTAGAACGTCAATTTGTTGTAGGGGACCATGTGTTTCTTCGATTGCAACCTTATAAGAAGACTTCACTCAAGGCCGACCATTGTCAGAAACTGGCGCCCGAATTTTATTGTCCTTATATAGTTCTCAAGCATGTGGGACATGTGGCATATCAGTTAGCTTTTCCCAATCATTCTAAGCTCCATCCTATTTTTCATGTCTCTTGCTTAAAGAAGGTGATTGTAACTAAGTGCCAAACTTAAACTAGTCTTCCCGAGTTGGATGAAGAATGCTCCATATGGTTGCAACCACAAGAAGCCTTGGACCAACGTGAGTGTCGTCTCTATCATCGCACCATCAAGGAAGTGTTAGTACAGTGGAAAGATACAACTCCAGCAGATGCCACCTGGGAGCCAGCTACCATTCTGCAACAATTTCCTCATCTCAATCCTTGAGGACAAGGATGTTTTTAAGGGGGAGAGAATGTTAGGGACCTAACCTCTCTAACCCCTCACGTAGGTAGAATAATATATTTTTCATGTAATAAAGGCCAATGTTAATAAGGCCTAGTAATAAGGAAGAATAAGTCAAATGTAAGAATACCTAATAGAAGGTTCTAATTCTAGAAGATATTCCTCTAGATTGTTCTTTTGGTAGATAGATTTAGTATAAATAGGAGTCGAGGGCATGAGAATTTTTTGTCTTGAGAATTATTGTAATAGAGCGTTTCTTTGCTAGAGGTTGCCCCCTCGAAGAGGCAAGTGAACATTGTTTCCTATCAATAAAGGTATTATTTTTGTGTTGTGGTTTCATCTATTGTGTTGTTCCACTGTTATTCTTTGTAATATTTATGATTTCGACTATTATAATAGATACGGTACCTTACATTCACCGCCTTTCACAAGACCACCTAACATAATGATAGTTTGAAAAATACTCAGAGAGGTTGTAGGTGACACCACAACACACATATCAATGGAGGAATCCATCAAGAGAATCTATCATTGGAGGAATCGATAAGGAGAGCCTTTGTACTAAAGCTATACCAGAGCCATCCAACTGTAATTTGACCTTACTAAATTGAACTGCAGATAATGAGTCGTGGATAACACAATATTCTCAATAGTTCAATAAAGAACAAACCTAGTTGTTTTCTTTTTCTCGTCCTTACTTTCATCCCGACTATTTCTTTTTCTCGTTCTTACTTTCATCCTTGTTTTCATGCTTGCTCTCATGCTTCTTCTTGTGCATTAAAAAACGATATATGAATCGACTTAATATGAGGAATCTCTATAGCACAAGAAATTAAACCAATAAATTAAAGTACTTTAACCTAAAGGAGTAAGGAGCTAAAAACCCTAACTCTATGTTAACATTGCATAAACCCTAACTTTAGTAATCCAAACAAAATATTTAGAAAGCATTGAGGTAAGTGTCCTTTGAATGCTAAAATAAATGAAACTATATCAACTTAGAAGTTGTCATAAATTGCTATGGCAAATTATTTAATCAAATAGTCTAAAAATATGGCAATGGCAAATGACTTTAACCAAATAGCCGGAAAATATGGCTCAATAAAATAGTAGTTGGAAAAAATCCCTTTGATGTTATACATCAAATCCCTTAAAGGCAAGCAAAATTTCATGCTTGAACACATTTCCCATATATTTTTCAATGATCTAGTCAATTTCTAAACTGGACTAAGAAGAAGATTGGTATAGAGCATGAAAAAGATTTCAAACTTAGTTCTAGAGAAAACACTACAAATTTTATATGAATATCAATATTCATTGTAAATTGTGTATGTTGATGTTTGTCATAAATAAATACTGAGAGACTATGAATTTTGTAGCTAAAAAATGAAAGTACCATATTTATATTAGATAAAATTATTTCCATCTTGGATTCTACAGGAGGTTGTGGTTTATCAGACTAAGACTTGGGCTTATTTTGATGGGGCCTCTCAACAAAATATGTGTGGGGGAGGTTCCATCCTTTACCTTAAGGAAAATCATTTTTACAAACTGAAATTGGGACTAGGCCCAGGAACAAACAATTTTGTTGAGCTCATGTCTTTGAAGCTTCTTTTACTGTTTACAGGGGAAAAAAGAGTGAAGTCCATATAGATTTTTGGTGACTCCTTAAATGTTATAAATTGGGTTCGGAAATAAAAAAATGCCACGACATTCAACTTATTTCTTTACTTGAGGAAATTTTCAGATACCTGGGATCTTTTGGCTCATACTGTATTCGACATGTCTTCAGGGAGCACAACATGGATGCAAATTCCCTATCTAAAGTGGGTCTTCAATTGGGAAAGGGGAAGTGGTTGATTATAGAGGACAATGCAGGGGAACATTATGAGTTTTTCCATCATCCCTTTATCGATGGGTTGATTATTGATTCTCACAATGCACAACAGGAAGCCTACTTCAGATCTATTATGGGCCCCCTTTTTTTGGTAGTATCTCGACACCCTCTTGATAGCAATATCAAAATTTTTCTTGTACAACTCTATGTAAAGCATGTTGGTTTCTGGACTATTGTGGCACTATTTATTGTCTCTCGATATCAGTTTTTATAGTGCCATTTTGAAACCTCTAAAGGTCATATGAGCTCAATATTTTCATTCCTTGAACAACAAAATACATCGTCACATGTGTTATAAAAAATCTAATTTCCTTTTCACTATGATGAAAACAAAATTACGCTCTTTTTTGAAGGAAAAAAAAATAGACAAAATTATTTATAAAGAAAAACATATACATCTCCAATATCTATGTATACTTGTAATTGAGAGCCTTATATTTGCAAGGTCTATATTCTACCACACTTAAGGGCATGCTCATATCTGAAAGGTTTAGAACTTGTATTTTCTTGTGCCCAAACTAAGGAAAGAACATAAATGTTTAATATTCAACAAAGTTATGATCCAACTTACAACTTGATTATAAATCAAAAGTCTACCTATCATGTGATTCAACCTATATTATATATGATCATAAAAGCATGGATATTTCAAGCTAGGTGGTCAAAATTCCAACCTTTCCTTTGTTATACAAGGTTATTGTACCATGTTGAAGCCTCGTGTTACCCATGATGATGATGATGATGATTAATGTCCACTAAGACCAAATTTGGTCTATCGGACCTTAAGAAGGTAAGGTATTACTTGGAATTCCTTAGAATTTTATTTCTGTGCTTGAAAATCATCAAGAGAAGCATTCCAATATCACCGTAGTTCTGTGAAGCTACAAGGTTAGGAAGGTTGGTAGTGTGACAAATCTTTTTAAATTGAGATCTAATATGGGTATATGATGGACATTCTAAGAGAAAGTGTTTTTCATATTCAACCCTCTCAATGTCACAAATATGATAGACTCTTTCATCCCACGATGTTTTGGGAACTGTCCAATGCCCAGTTTCATTATGGATCTCATGAGAATTTGTTTTTATTTTAGCAATGTTGATTTTCTTCTTTACACTAATCAAAACAAAGAGATAATTTTGATATTCTAGATTAGGGTTGATCACCTCCTAATAATATCTTAATTAATATAGAGTCGGGGATCTATGTTAAAATGGATTATCGTGTTGTATTAATGCAAAGTTGGGGCCATGTTGCAATATATTATTATATTGTATTAATGTGGATTTGGGGTTCAAAACTCCGCACATATCAAACCAAAACCTGTCCAAAAAACAAAAGAAAAGAAGATTCAACCTATATAGTATATGTAGTTTCTTTTAGAGCATAATCCTAACTTCCCTTGGTGAATTACTTGTCTTAGGCACCTATACTTTGGTTAATTCATCCCAATGCATTTTTCCAAACTTGATTTGACTTTCTAGAGAGGGTAGGAGACACTTTCCTTGTTTTTATGGAGTTTTCCTTAAATTTAGGGATATGTCCCCTATGACATGGAGTTAATATTTAGTTATTTAATTAGAACTCCACTTAGTGTCTCCTTTCCAACTTCCATTCAAAGTTCAAAACCATAAAGTAAGGAGAGCGCACTTCCTCCTGAAATCAAGGAAATTCTCCCTTGATTTTAGGGATTTATCCCCTTTCTTTAGTAAACTTGCTTTATTTAGCTAATCAGTTATGGATAAGCTTTATTTAGCTAATCAGTTATGGATAAGCACACTTTTTAGTCTATGATACTCATGTTAGGTGTGGGTTATCTATTTTAGAGGTTTAGGCATGCGCTTTAGCTATTTTTGCAGTGCTTTTGTTATTTTAGTGGCAGTTGCTATTATTAGTGACAAGATCAATTCCTCTCTATATATTGAATTGATCTCATTGTAATTTTTAATTATATTATGAATACATTCATTCTTGTGGAGTAAATTCTTCTCTAGCTCTCTCTTCTTTGTTTACTTGCAAATTCATTGGATTAGTATTATTTTTCTCATCGAATTCCAGATCTCTCGGGTCTCAGAATTTTACATGGTATCAAAGCCTCAGGGAATCTAAGAGAGAGGTATACTAGTTTTATTTGTAGGTGAAAGATCATCAAAGGAGGCAACAAAAATCAATGGATCAACACCTTCAGCCCAATAATGTTGTCCTAACCCCATTCAACTAATTTGAATGGAAATTCGAGATCACCCTTGCTCTCCGAAGAAAAGGTCTCTACCAGATAACAATGGGTACAAAAGTTGAGCCAACGAATGCTGTGGAGAAGGAAAAGTATTTCAATCGAATGGATGAAGCCTTTGGGATGATTTGACTCTCCATATCAAAAGACTTGATGTTCCATGTCGACACCACATCATCCCCCAACGATGTCTGGACCAAGTTGGAGCAGTTGTTCGGTAAACAGGATAAACTTTAATCCTATAGTTTGGAGAACGAGCTCATATGTTTGAATTCGTCAATTTTTTATTTTTTGCAAGAGTATTTTACAAAATTTAAATCTATTTTAGTTCAGCCTAAAGATTTCAAAGTAGAGAAAAAGGATGAGCAACTCATCATTTCCATTCTCTCAAAATTAGGTCCCGATTATTCAGTTTTTGTTTCCTCGTTTCATGCTTCAAAATTAACAACTCCAAAGTGGAAAATGCCCTCTTTAGATGATTTTATTGAAGCACCAACTCAAGAGAATGAGAAATTAGTTTCCATGGGATCCATAAAGGGTTCTATATATCATGCTCTTTTAGCAAACAAAGCAAGCAAACCAAATTTCAAAGATAGGAAAAAGGGGAAAGGAAAAAACCCCGAGGCTAGAAAGGAAAAGTTCTCGAAACCGAAAGATGAATATTCTTCAGATCACAAAGGGAAGAAGAAAAAGGAAAGATATAAATGAAGCTATTGTCAAAAATTTATCATCATGAATATTATTGTATGAGTAAAACTATAGATGAGATGGCGAAGATGCTATAGCAAAACAATCTCATGGTCCTGACAAATGCAAGGAAGAAGGATGAAGAAAAACCAACTGAAGGAAGAGGAAAATATCACGATGGCCACACTTTGATGGCTGTCACATCCTCCCCATCCACTTGGATCCTTGATTCAGGTGCTTTGAATCACATGGCTGCACATAAACAATCATTCTCGTCCATCGAAGAGTGCATAAAAGCTTCTATTCTCATGGGAGACAACAAACTGATTGAGGTATGTGGTAAATGCATGGTTTCTTTGGAAGGGGGATATTTTGATAATGTGATGCATGTCCCCTCATTTTCCATGAAATTTATTTCCATATATCAAATCACACATTCATGTTCCAGAAGAAAGGTCAAATTCTATTTGGATTCAATGGAGATTCAGACTTAAAAACAGGGTCCCGGGTAGCTCACGATGTTGTATATCATCACTCTCGGTTGTATTCCTTCTCTCATTTCATTCCCAAATCTGTATGTACATAATTTTTGAATCATACTAATGAAGAGAGAAGGTTATGGAATGAGATATTTGGGCATATTAATTACAGGTACTTGCATCAACTCAACAAAGAAGACATGGTAACCGGTTTGCGTCAAATCAAATTTTCCAATGGGATTTGTGAGGGTTGAATTCTTGGTAAGCATCTCGACCAAAAATGTGACAAAGGAAAAGCATGGAGGGAATCCTCACCTCTTCAGTTGATTCATAATGATGTTACGGGACCCTTCCCCGAGCCCTCAATCAAAAAATATTGGTATTTACTCACTTTTATCGACGACTACTCTCGCTTCACATGGGTGTATTTTTTGACATTGAAATCTCAAGTTTTTCAATATTTTAAAGAATTTAAAGCACTCGTTGAGAATTAGTATGAGGGAAGGATTAATATCCTTCATAGTGATAATGGAGGTGAGTATCTTAACAAAGATATGCAACAACTTTGTTTTGAAGTGAGCATCGATATCCAACATACAATGCCTTACACACCGCAGTAGAACGATGTTGTCAAGAGAAAGAACCAAACACTAAAAGAGATGGAAAATTGCATGCTACAGTAGAAATCATTGGCTCCGAAACTATGGGATGAAGCCATAAATTGTGCAACATACATTCAGAACCATGTTACTCAAAAATCACTGAAGGTAATCACTCCTTTCGAAGCTTGGTGCGGTAAGAAACCAAAAGTCTCTCATTTCATAATTTTTGGTTGTCGTGCATGGGCCCATATTCCATATGATAAACGAAGGGAACTAGAGCCTCAGAGTGTTGAATGCATATTTTTTGGATACCCTAAAGGTATCAAAGGTTATAGGCTTCTACAAAATTCTACTGATTCACTTTTCATTGAGCGAAGTGTGAAGTTTGAAGAGGGTCCACTACATGCAGTTTCAGATCAGCCTGCCATGGATTTTTTGGATGAAATAATTGAAGAGGGTTTTGATGCTCATTCGAGAAATTCAGATAATGATGATAAGAAGGTATTTGGATCAGATTCATAGGTTTATGAGCAGGTCATGGCTTCTCCGGATCCCCTACCAGTCTGGGCCAAAAAGACTTTGCATGATGTCGGTGAACTAGTCGACAATCTGACAAATATGAGGAGGACTAGATCACAGTTTTTCGAGGCCCCCACTGCCTTGTCTGCCACAAAGAAGTTGTTGCCCATAAATTTCTACATGTCATTTGCAGTAGATCCATAGTCATATACAGAGGCCACGGGAAACCCCTTCTGGGAAGATGCTATGGATGAGGAGTACAATGCTCTCATGGAGAACCAAACCTGGGATTTGGTTCCACTTCCGAAAGGAAGAAAGCTTGTTCGATGCAGATGGGTATTTCAGAAAAAGATGGCTGAAAATGGTGAGATCAGTTAGTATAAATCTTGGCTTGTTGCTAAAGGTTACTCTCAGGTACATGGCTTTGATTATACTGAGACTTTTTCACCAGTTGCAAAAATGGACTCCATCAGGCTAGTTTTGGCCATTGTGGCTTCTCGACACTGGGAAGTCCATCACATGGATGTGAAGAGTGATTTTCTTCACAGAGATTTGAAGGAGGAGATATATATGGAGCAGCCACAGGGATATGTTCATGACTCTTCTCTTGTATGTAGGATAAATAAATCATTATATGGGCTCAAACAGGCTCCTCGAGCTTGGTATGCAAAAATGGATTCTTTTATGCTTTCTCATGGTTTTTATAGATGTAAATAAGATCCGAATGTTTATATGCTTCGGAATGATGAATCCCTTTTTCTGATTGTTCTATATGTAGATGGCTTACTGATCACGAGGAGTGTTTTATCAGAGATTGCATGGGTTAAAACTACCTTGCATGATAGATTTTCCATGAGTGATATGGGTTTCTTACATTATTTTCTTGGTCTTGAGGTATCACACTATACTTTAGGAATCAAGATGGCACAAACCAAGTATGCACTAGATCTACTTGACAGGTTATAAATGACAAAGTGTAAGCCAACCGGTTCAACTTTTCTTTCTGGGGTCATATTGGAGGATGGAGTGACTATTCCTTTGGTAGACAATACTCTCTATCGACAGTTGGTAGGGAGCTTATTGTACCTCACACATACCTGTCCTGATCTCTCTTATGCAGTGAGTGTTGTTTCCAAGTATATGCAGGAGCCTCATGAGATTCATTGGAAATATGTTAAGAGAATCCTTCGGTATGTAAAAGACACTCCCATTTTTGGTATTTATTATGCAGCTGATTGTCCTCTATCTTTGGTCGGGTACACAGATTCAGATTGGGTTGGCGATGACACAGACCACAAGTCCACATCAGGGTATGTATTCAGCTTTGGTTCCAATCCACTTTGTTGGTCAAGCAAGAAGCATGAAAATATTGCTTTATCCACAACATAGGCATAGTACAGGAGGGTAGTGAATGCTGCCACATAGTGTATTTGGTTGCAGGGTTTACTTTCTGAGTTTGAGATTCAGTATCAGATACCGACTGTCATATTTTGTGACAACCAGGGTACCATTCAGATATCCACTGATCCAGTTCAGAGACAGAGAACCAAGCATATCGAGATACACATGCATTACATCCGGGGGATGATTCATGATCGAGTGATTTCACTATAGTATTGCCCCACTGAGCAGTAGGTTGCAGATATCTTCATCAAATCCTTCACTGAGAAGAAATTCTCTGACTTGCGGGATCTTTTGGTTGTGGTAGAGACAGCTGGGTAGACTCTCACAGTTTACTTAGCATTTTTTTAAGTCCTCTNATTGTATTGAGTACCCAAACTGACATAGTAGCCGAGACTCACATTTTCTTATTATGTCACTAAAGTTAGGCTTAAGGGGGGATGTTAGAGCATAATCCTAACTTCCCTTGGTGTATTACTTGTCTTAGGCACCTAGACCTTGGTTAATGCATCCCAATGCATTTTTCCTCACTTGATTTGACCTTCTAGAGAGGGTAGGAGACACTTTCCTTGTTTTTAGGGAGCTTTCCTTAAATTTAGGGATATGTCCCCTATGACATGGAGTTAATCTTTAGTTCTTTAATTAGAAATCCACTTAGTGACTCCTTTCCAACCTCCATAGAAAATTTAAAACCATAAATGAAGGAGAACACACTTCCTCCTTAAATCAAGGAAATTGTCCCGTGATTTTAGGGATTTATCCTCTTTCTTTAGTAAAATTGCTTTATTTAGCTAATCAGTTATGGATAAGCACACTTTATAGCCTATCATACTCATGTTAGGTGTGGGTTATCTATTTTAGAGTTTTAGGCATGTTCTTTAGCTATTTTTGCACTGCTTTTGTTATTTTAGTGGCAGTTGCTATTATTAGTGACAAGATCAATTCCTCTCTATATATTGAATTGATCTCATTGTAATTTTTAAATATATTGTGAATACATTCATTCTTGTGGAGTAAATTCTTCTCTAGTTCTCTCTTCTTTGTTTACTTGCAAATTCATTGGATTAGTATTATTTTTCTCATTGAATTTTAGATCTCCCGGGTCTCAGAATTTTACAATTGCACATTTTCCCAACATTCTACGGAGGAAAATGCCACTATGGGATCATATATCCACCATAACACACAATCTAGATACCATCAATCATAAAATCCATGAAGAGATGACATAAGTGCGACTAGAAATTAAAACAATAGAGAAAGCACATTTTTTGGAATTATTTCCATGTCTATCTAATTATGTCTAGAAATCGAGCACCTTCTCCATAAAAGAAGATGCCAAAATTTCTTCAGTACAAATCACATAAGATACAATATTGTATGATAAACAATAATGTATAACTCAATATATACTTTCATGCTCTAAGCTCTAGTCTATGTAGTTGCACTGTATTCTCCCTTTGAAAGAGCCTCATGATAAACACTCAAAAGCCAATAAAGCAAATAAGTGAAGGTCCATCAACTGAAAATGGAAATCAAAAGTTGGTCTTTCACAAACCAAAAAAAGTAAAATCACGAGCTAAATTTTACAGGATCAATGAATGTAAGAATCATTCAGTTGATCACCATCCTTGCAACATTTATGTGTACTTGTCATTGATCCAACAAAATCTCTTAAGGAATGAGGTATTCACTCTGCCCTCCACCACATACACCTTGGAACTTGGAACCCCCTTCGCTTAAGTTTCAAGTTGCTTAAACTTCAAGACTTTGAAGGCTTGGCTTTCAAATTATTCATGCCATTACAATTGCTTGATTGATGGCACTATGATTTGGATTGGCACTTTCTTTTGGAAGGGTTCAAAGTATGAGTACAAATGGATTATTTGCCTAGATAATATGCAACTAGATTTCCCACCCTTGCTCTTGGCTGATATGCTCATCACGTGGATGTTGTTAGTGGCAAGGATCAACAACTAGATGAAACTGTATCTACTGCATTTCACTCAATCATGGTAAATTTCACCAACATTATTTAATGGCAATGACATCTGTTACGTTGACATCAACATGTCATTAATGTCATTGACATTTGTTACTATCTTGTCAAAAGCTTGATTAATTACTCATGAATTACTTGGTCTTGGTCTTGGGCATCAGAGGTTGGGTAGTAGGGTTCTCCTTGCCATGCTTTCATCGACCAACTTGCACGTGTTTTCCTAGCTAGACACATAGATGCACAAGCCAAAAAATGTCCATAGGTAACCACTGTATAAGGATATTCTATAGAAAATGACTAATAAAGTTATCAATCCAATAATATTATTGAAATTTGTCCACATAGGAAATTGGCTATATTCCTAGATACACATCTTTGTGTGGTGCAATTTAATACACAATTTTCCATCATGACATATCACTTCACATTAATCTAAATGGAATGCACTTATAAAGTTTTGTGCAAAAAGATTATAGTTGTACACATATAGTGAAAATAAAGGTACACTGTAACAACGATGAGTATATTGTCGATTACTTTATTTGAGTACTCGTGTTCATGCATTTATTCCTTAAAACTTATAAATGCAATCAATGTTTCTAGGCCTCTTGACACCATATAGTATGTTAGACATGTACAAATAAATAGGTTTAAAAATAATTAAAACTAACATATGGTTGGTTGTATTGATTCGAAGTGCTACAGCTATATCATTCACTAGCCAATTTTGATTAGCACTATGTTTCAAAGAAACAATTACAGTTACACATCAACTAGAATCCTATCATAGTTTTATTGGATGAACTGTTGAATAAATTTGTTTCAATATACTCTATGCAATGTTAGTACGTCATGTTGCATCACAACAAGTGGCAAATACCATGGATATGCAAGTTTTTGTGAATCGAGATTTGATGTTTTTGAATCCTAGAAGTCTTTTGAAGTTTTACCTCTATCATTACCAATGGATAGATAATCCATTCACCTGACATCAAAGCTTACTAGCTATGGATTTATATTTGTTGATGATGGACCTTTAGCGCATGTTGTTGGACTTGAAACTCAAACTACGACTACTATCTTTGAAGAATATATAAGAGGCTCTAGGTCTACACATGGAACTAGCTCTTCTAGATATCATATTGGTTTTAGTAGTGGAATTGGATATGCTATTGGTGATAGGTCAGTGAGTCTTTCTGGGTCTTTATGTTGAATGGTGTTCTCATTGATGTCAAAGTCAACCATTGGTGATCAACATGAAGAAGCCTATGGGTTTACTTGAAGGAGTTTCCAAATTGGTCCCCTTATGGTGTAGATTTAAGCATGGCCCTCACGGGAAGATGATTTGAAGAATCCCTAAAACCAAGTGAAGAATCCTCTAAAGTCAAGTAAAGAAGCCTACAAATGTCCAAGATAAAAATTGCAAGATGGAGATTGTTGAAAGTATTATTTGTGGTCATTTTGGATACTCTATATTTGAGGGATTTTTTACCCTACATAAATAACTCAAATGGAAGCAAAAGTTACATGGTTGGAAAAATTATTTTGAGACCTTTCCAATGGTATATGGAAGTCCCTCTAACTCCCCAGGAATGAGGAGATATGAATTTTTTTTGTCCGACAACCCAACCCAAAAATTGAGGACAATTCATCCAGGTCGACCCAAAAACTAAAAATAAGGACATAACTACTATAAATACATGATGTATTTTCACATTTTTAGTGTATTCAATCTTGTGATCTGTTAGCACAAGTTGAGAAGCAAAGGAACTAAGAGGATAAGGAGCTCTTATGAAGAATATTTTCTAGTCTAATTGTGATGTTTTGTGTTGGATCATGTTGTCATTGATGCCAATGGTTTGATTGATTGATGTCAAGTGATTGATTGATGTCAAATGATTGATTGATTGATGATTGATATAATGTAATATGTATTGTCCTCGATGAAGATGGATCAATGAGTTGTCATTGATACATGATGAATATGGATCGATGTGGTTTCATTGGTATATGATGCATTGTTGGAAAAATGTATAGATGACTCATTATTGTCTTATCATGATTGATAAGGTGCACAAATGGATGAACTCCAAAGTGGTCCCCTTATGGTGAAAGCCCTCACGGGAAGATTCTTTGTGGATTGAGTTATCCTAGAAGAATGGTTGGAGAACTCATGCTCTCATTATTGTCTTATCATGATTGATAAGGTGCACAAATGGATGAAATCCAAAGTGGTCCTCTTATGGTGAAATCCCTCACGGGGAGATGCTTTGCGGATTGATTTATCCTAGAAGAATGATTGGAGGACCCATTCTTGTATGTGGAATAATGAGATGAAGATCAATGAAATTGTTGGTGAAACTATCCTAGATGGATAGTGCTTGTCATGCCATTTCTGATGGTATGTGGAATGTCACATAACTCCTCATGGTTTGAGAGTTATGGCCTTACAAAGATGAAGGACCCCCACATGAAGGCTTGAAGCCCCCAAGGTCAAAGAAGTCAA
>ML796892.1:46870-59133 GCA_009831015.1 Picea engelmannii | reverse complement strand
TGTAACTGCAAAGAGTATTCTTATTATTATTGATATATTATTCATAGGATCAATCCCCATTGTGGATTGATCATGTCGGTTATTGTAATAGGACCAAATCCCCTTTTGCGGATTGGTCAAAAGACAATTGTAATAGGTAGAATAAGAAGTCGGCCCCAACAGTTATTAAAGAGACCCAGAAATATAATAAAGGTGGGTTTACCCACCCATTTTGAGAAGTCGGCCCTGCCAGTGAAGGGACACTTCACACATGCCAGACTTGTATAAATAAAGGAGGCTAGCGCCTCACTTAGACACAACTCACTTGCTCAGTTTGAGAGACAAGTTCTGATTTGTTACCGGCAAAGGAGAGAGAGAGTGGCGCATATCTAGGAGAGGAATTTATGTATTAGGATAAGAGATCTCTTGGCATTGTATTGACTATCTATATTAAGGAATTTTTGTTGGGTTTTCTTCCCCCAGAGGGTTTCCCAAAATAAATGTTGTGTCTCTTGTGATTGTGTATTTCTCAGTGATCTTGGATTATGCTATTGTTATCTAATGAAATGCAAACATCTATAATAATGGCTTAAACATTAACATTTACCCCATTACATATACATTTAACCCCACATATGCCCCCTTGGGGTCATATGATATACATTAAACCCATATATGCCTCCCTTTGGATCATATGATATACATTAACCCCATATATTCCCCCCCTTGGGGTCATACCATAGTACCCTCCTTCAAACATCTTTGTCCTCAAAACTTTGTAGTTAAAATATTTACATGTGATTAAACGAAGTAATATGATTTTGCTATGTTCATGCTTTCTTCTTTCCATTGATGATGATCCATCCATCCAAACTCAATTATTTTTAGGATTAATTCTTGAAGGCTAGTTATTGCATAATTTACTTTACTTTGATTCTATGTATTGTTTTGTAACTTCTCCAATTTTTTTTAGTTGTTGATCTTTGATAATATCCTATTGAATATGGTTTTGTGATGCCATGTTCCATGAATATTGATTAGTTTTCCATCTTCCTCCTTGATAATGTTGGAGTTACTTCACACACACCTAGGATTTTTTTTTCCTAAGGTTTTTCCTTGTTTATTAGTCATAATTAGTCATTATCGAGTCTCCTATATTTTAGGGTAGAATATTCCACCTGGAGAATATTCTTTTTTAGTTGACACTTCAGTTTGACTAGTTGAGTTGAGTTTAGATGCTGCATTGGTTTTGTCACCATGCAACATTGGGATCATCACCATGCTAATGCACACTTACCTTGGGATCATCACTAGACTGGTGCATTACCATTGATTCCTTAATCTAATCCTCAATACACTTTGTTCAGTCAGTTAATTGAAGACTAGTTGACTAGTCAACTCAACTAGGTGGCAGTTCACTCTCGTAACTACTCGAGAGACTAGACTAGGTGGAAGTTCACTCCCATAACTGCTGGTGTGTGTCCAGATCACTCTAGACCACCACTATGTCTCATTGGTTCTCCTCCAGTGCACATTCATTGAGTTATACAGAGTATATCATGTGTAAATTATTCATTATTCATAACGGTTAATGAGAATTCTTCCATTCTTTCTCTCCTTCTTCTTCTTTCTTAATTTCTCTCTGTAAATGTGTGTAGTATTTTTTAGCTAGATCTATTCTATGTAGGTTCAACACATTTACATGGTATCGGAGCTAACAAAATGCTAAGCAAAAGTTACACAAAAATGTTTTGCAGGTACAAAAGATTGAAGACACCGGAAATATGGATTTCTAAAAAGAATTCATTCTTACACCTTACAACTACTTTGCATGGAAGGAGAGAATAATGATTCATCTCTAAACCATAGGATTGTACATGTTAACCTTGAATACAGATACAGAACTGCCATCAGCCATAGAAAAATCCAAGTACTTAAATCAGATGGATGAAGCACTCAAAACGATTTGCAGTCTTATTTCTCATGATCTCCTTTTTCACATATCTTCCTGTAAGACTCCCAATGAAGCCTGGACCACCTTGGAAGGGATATTTGGAAAATAGGATGAGATGAGGGGACACATGCTAGAGGTGGGACTGCTCACATTGGATCCAAAAAGCTTCGACAATATCCAAGATTTCTTTACAAAATTCAAGGATTTACTGTCACAACTCAAAGCTTGCAGGGTTGATAAATCTAAGGAGGAGAAACAAATGGTTCTCACCATTCTCTTCAAACTTGGTCCTGAATTATTTGTATTTGTATCCACATTCCATTCTGTTAGATTCACCTATGGAGCCACCTAGAAGATTCCCTCTCTTGAGGACTTTATCTAATCCCTGACACAAGAGTAAACCAAGCTCATCAACATGGGAGAAATCAAAGGCCTAAAGGTGCATGAACTTACTGTGCAAGATGGCAGCCATAAATATAAAAAATCTAAAGATAAAGACAAAAGGAAAGCTCATGAGCATCTAAAGAAGGAAGGGTACACAAAACCCTTCACCGATGCCTCGAGATCCAAAGGGGAAAAGGGAAGAAAAGGGGAGAAATGCACATACTGTCACAAAGGATTCCATTTGGAATCCACATGCATGCAAAAACAAATAGATCTAATGTCTCGAATAATTCAACAAAACAACCTTGGAGTTCACATCCCTGAGGGTGCCAAGAAGAAGAATCCAAAATATCTGAATTCCAAGAAAGGAAATTCTAAACATGCCTTGATTGCCATCAACTCCTCTCCCGATGCTTGGATCGTATATTCAGAAGCATCACATCACATGGTTTCCTCAAAAGCAATATATTCTTCATTGGATGCATGCAAATGTCCTCCTATTCTTATGGGGGACAAATCTTCTGTCGAAGTCACCAGAAAAGGAAGGATTGAACTCACCGACGGAAGCTTCGAGAATGTGTTGCATGTTCCCAAACTTTCCCTCAACCTTCTATCTGTGCATCAAATGACGAATTCCAGCACTGGAAAGAAATTCATGTTCTGCTTTACTGCTTACTCATGATGATGAAAGTAGTAGGATATGGCATGAAAGGTTTGGACATTTGAATTTTAGATACATGCAACATCTTAGCAAGCAAAGATTGGTTGATGGTGTACCAGGAATCCATTTCTCCAAGGGAGTGTGTGAGGGATGTGTTCTCGGAAAACACCCTCAAGAGAAATTTGACAAAGGAAAGTCTTAGAGAGCTTCTGCACCTTTAGATCTGATCCACAATGAGCTTATGGGTCCTTTTCCGCATCCATCAATCAACAAAGTGAGGTTTGTTCTCATTTTTGTTGATGATTTCTCACATTTTACATGGATTTACTTTCTCAGGCAAAAATTCGAGGTCTTTCAACACCTCAAAGATTTCAAAGAACTGGTTGAGACACAGTCCGGAAAGAAGATCGAAGTCCTCCAAACTGATAACGGGGGAGAATATGTAAATCATGAGATCCATAATCTTTTCCATGAGGCAGGGATTCAATTGCAACACACAATTCCCTATACTCCGCAGCAAATCAGAGTTGTTGAGTGGAAAAACAAATCTCTAAAGGAGATGTCATCTTGCATGTTGCATGCAAAGTCACTACCACTAAGACTATGGGTCAAAGCACCTAATTGTGAAACATATATCCAAAACAAATCTCCCCATAGATTTGTCAAGGATAAGACCCCCTACGAGGATTAGAGCAGCCTCAAACCGGAAGTGACCCACTTTCTCATTTTCGGTTCACATGCATGGGCCCAAAATCCCTCTGAAAAGAGGAAGACACTTGATCCATAGAGCACTGAGTATATTTTTGTTGGATACCCTGACGATGTGAAGGGATATAGGCTTATTGATCATTCCTCTGACTGGCTCATCATTGAGCATAGTGTCCAATTCAAGGAAAGTGTCTCGCATGTACCTCAACAGTCGCATGCAGACACCTTCATTCTTTCACCTGTCTGAGATGATGAGCATGCACATACCAAATATTCTTTAGATGAGAGTTATGATTTAGAGGAATTAGATGATTTAGATTCATAGTCAATATAATTAGTTGCATATTTAGAGCATCAAGATGCAGTTGCAGAGCTAGAGTAGAGGCCCAAGTGGGCACAAACTACTCTTTATGATGCAGGGGATCTTGTTGGTGATCCAAACGATACTAGGAGGACTCGATCTGATTTCGAGGAGTCTCCTGTTGCACTCACTGCCATTGAACCATTTCCCTCCAAGCATTTTTTTTTGGTTCAGTCTTCAGATCCACAGTCTTATGGCGAGGCTGCTGGAAATCCATTTTGGGAATCCACCATGCAGGAGGAGTACAACTCCCTCCTCGAGAACCAGAGTTGGGGTTTGATTCCCCTTCCTTCTAGGAGGAAACTTGTCAGATGCAGATGGGTCTGCAGGACCAAGAGCGCAACGAATGGACATATTAGCAGATACAAAGATAGGCTTGTTGCTAAAGGCTTTTAGCAAGTGCATGGCATTGAATATGATCAGACCTTCGCTCCAGTAGTGAATATGGATTCCATACGACTAGCACTTGCCATTGCGGCAACCAAACGATGGGAAGTCCATCAAATGGACGTGAAGAATGCATTTCTTCATAGTGATCTCTCTGAGGAGATCTATATGGAGCAGCCCCAGGGATTTATGCAGGACTCATCTTTGGTCTATCGAATGAATAAGTCCCTTTATGGCCTCAAGTAGGCTCCAAGGGTACGGTATGTCAAGATGGATTCCTACCTGTTGTCATAGAACTTTGTACATTGTAAATCAGACCTGAATGTCTACATGCTCAAGACGACTGATTCACTTCTACTCTTAGTTCTGTATGTTGATGATTTGTTGATCACCGGTTGCTCGACTTCATCGATTGCTGCAGTCAAGAGGATTCTACATGACAGGTTTTTGATGATAGACATGGGTCTATTACACTTCTTCCTTGGACTCGATATCAGTCAGGATGCATTAGACATCAAAATGTCTCAGGCCAAGTATGCACGATATCTCCTTGAGATATTTCACATGATAGATTGCAAGTCTGCTCTGACTCCTTTCCTATCGGGGGTCAAACTTTAGGATGGCGGGGTGACTCCACAGGTTGACAACGAACTGTATAGATAGCTAGTGGGGATCTTATTGTATCTCCCACACTCTAGACCAAACCTCTCCTATGTAGTTGGCGCAGTTTCCAGGTTCATGCAGAAGCCACATGAGCTACAATGGAAGGCTGCAAAGTGTATCCTTCGATACATACATGGAACCATCACCTTTGGGATTCATTATGCAACAAACTCTACTTTAGATCTCATCGGGTTTACTGATTCTGACTAGGCTGGTGATAACACTGATCGCAAGTCCACATCTGGTTACTCACTCAATCTTGGTTCTGAGCCTATCTGTTGGTCGAGCAAGAAGCAAGCCACCATTTCTCTATCTTTAGTCGAGGCAGAGTACAGAGGGGTAGTTAACATAATCATTCAATCTATGTGGCTACAACATTTTCTCATTGAGTTGGGCATTCAATTTCATCGACCGATTGTCATCTGGTGTGACAACTAGAGTACTCTGAAGTTCTGCAGAGATCCAATTCAGAGGTAGCGGACGAAGCACATCGAGATCCACATGCACTGCATCTGGGACTTAGTACACGAGGGGGTCATCGATCTATAGTTATGTCCTTCAACAGAACAAATGACATACATCTTCACCAAGACCTTCACTGAGCAGAAGTTCCATTCTCTGCGAAGTAGCCTTGGAGTGAAGGACACAATTGCCTAGCAACTGTAGTTCTTCTTTTTACATACATTGTACCTTGAGGGGGGAGTTTTCCCATGAGGTTTTCCCTCTTTCCTCACTTTATTTCATTGTATCTTTTGGATTTGGGTACCTAACATGGCCTCATTGTCGGGACCCATTCTTTATTTTCACCATAGTGATGTTCAGGGGGGGTGTTGGAGTTACTTCACACACACCTAGTATTTTTTTTTCCTAAGGTTTTTCCTTGTTTATTAGTCATAATTAGTCATTATCCAATCTTCTATATTTTAGGGGAGAATATTGTTATAACCCTAATTTGCACTAGACATGCATACTTGGCATCAAACCATCTTTCTTGCTATCTTTTCCAAGCCACCACTAAACAACTCTTCTTAAAAACTACTTTTTGAAGGTGTACGCGCCCTGCACCACTATTGCCTGCGTACACACTCTTGCTGCACCATTACAACCTGCATATACTCACAAAAAGAACGAAAAATAGAAACTTGTAGAAGGAATACGGATTTTCGGGTAATTACCTAAATCGTTTGACTGCCCATTACCGATCACGAAATTGGATAACTACCCTCTTTTAGCCTATAAAAGGAGGGGTTGGGGTCCCTTTCCCAAAAAGAAAATTAAGAGCAAAGAAACTCTACCCTTTTTTGTATTCCCCTTGCCCCAATATTTTGCAACCACTTTGTGATTTCCCTGGAGAGAACTAAAGAAGAGAAGCATATGTGGAAGTAGTTGGTGCATAGTTGAAGAGGAGCCTAGGACCAGTTTCGATGAGCAGTAGTTGATCTCACCATTGTAAGTGACTTTTGTGAGGTTAATAAAAAGAAGTACTTTTTCCGTCCTGCCATATGATGTGTTCAATATTCAGTTTTGATTTAAATTTTATTATGACATCTAACCCACTAATTCATATATAAGATGCATGTTCCTAGTTCTTTGTTTGTCTGTTTATGAATGCAGGTTGGCCTTGGGAGGAGACTTATAGTTGAGGAGAAACCGAACACAAAAGGATCTACATCGAACACAAAAGTTTAAGGTAGAGTTACCAGATCCTTTTTATCCTTGTATTTTATGCATGAATGTGGGGCATATGTCGGGATAATGATTAAAAGTAGGAGACTTTAGACGGTTAGCTCTGCATGCACTTTAGAACCCTAGTGCTGGTACGTAGGGGGTTTTTCCGCTTACATCATAATTGACAACTGTACTAGGGATACCTCTAGGGTTTTTTAAGAATACTTTTTTGGGTGTATTAAATTGGTTTGATTACATTTTCGTAGTTTCTGCAAGAGTTTGAGTCTTTAAGGGATTCTGGTCTTCCATACTAGTACTCCCTGCCTTTTTAGTTTGATTGTTGTTTTCTTTTCTGGAAAGTTACAGAGGTATACGCGACCAGTAGTGGGCCTACATGCGTACATACGTTCCCTACCTTTGGACAACCTACGTACATACGCTGACTGCTGAAGTGTTAGTGGCATGCCTCTGTTCATAAAATATTTTTTAAAGAAGAGGCAGTCATCCTCTTCTTTGTCAGAAGTTATCCTTCTCAGGGGTTTCTTGATCTAGTCCTTGTCTCTGTTGTTGCAGTCTGTAGCTTAGGTATGACCTCAGATTAAATTTTCTTTATCAAAGTTTCCTTGCATATTCTTTATCAAAGTAAGTTTCTGTGTCTTTAAGGGATTCTGGTCTTCAATACCAGTACTCCCTGCCTGGTTTGCTGGACTATTAATTTTCATTCTTTGAGAAGTTATAAAGGTGTACGCGGCTTGTAGTGGGCCTGCACGCATACATACGCGCCCTACCTTTGGACAACTTGCGTACATACGCTGGCTGCTTATGTGTCAGTAGCGTGCCTGTGTTGAGATTTTTTTTTTTTAAAGAAGAAGCAGTCATCCTCTTCCCTGTCAGAAGTCATACTTCTTAGGGGTTTTCTTGATCCATTCATGGTCTCTGTTATAACAGTTTGTAGCTTAGGTTTGACTTCAGTTTAGCTTTTCTTTTTCAAAGATCTATAGTGTTTTCTTTATAGGGTTTCAGACAAGTCTGTGAGTCTTTTCCAATCAGCCTTTTGGGTTTGGTCAGTGACTCCTTGCGATCCGCAGTGGGACCAGAAGTCATTTCTTGGTCTTATATTGCCTTCATTTTTTCCCCTTTTGCTTTAGAAGAAAAGAAAACAATTCATTTTCAAGTTTTCTTGTTTTAAAGCATGAAATAAAAAAAAAAAAATAATAAATAAATGGTTAAGTAGTTGGTTGTTTGCATTGATAATCAGGAGAAAGAATGTTTTCGTAATTTCTTGGCTGTCTACTTAGGGCAATAAGTATCTTGTAGTCGAGCGAAATCTTGTTTTGAGTTTTCTATTCAAAGATCTTAGAAAAAAAATTAGTTAGAAAAGTGGGTTAAAGAGCTTTGATTTGGCAAATATTTATTTATAAAGAAGAAGTAGTTTGTTTTCATTTTCATTTTCATTATATGCTCTTCACTTTCATCTCTTAAAAACATCACTAGTTTCACTTTCGTTCCCTTTGACTTAAGCCAACCACTAAAATTAATGCTTAATTAAAATTTTTTAGACTTTATGTTTGTAGGGTCCATCAATTTAATCTAGGCTAGAGCCTTGATTTAGGATTGGAGAGGAAACTCTTCAAGGCTACAAAAAAAAACATAAGAGTCTGTGCTAGGGAGTGCTTAAAATTCTAGTAACCATGAAAGTTGTCTGGGACTCCCCTCTAACACAAGGGATAAAAACGAGGTCGCGTGCGGAAAGGTAGTGGAGATAACCCCTCCAAAGCCAGACCAAGCATAGTGGGGAATACATATAGAGGGCTTATCTTGGGATTCTGTCGGTCACATTTGCCACAGAGCTTCGTGGGTCTCAAATCCATTCGAGGTCCTCAGTCTTCTTCCAGAACACTTGCTTTTGATACCCTTGGTAGGTTTTTGGCTTGATACCCTGCTCATTTCGGTCCACCCGACTGTCGACTGTACCCGCCTGGTGACTGTTCGCGAGCTGGCAACCTAGTTGCCTATCATTCTAGTGACTTACACAGGTGACTGCGGGGGTATACCACGATACCTAGGACAGAAATCGGGCCACACTTTGTAGAGTATACCTGGAGGGTGCTTTCGTATTTGAGTTGCACTTGCACCGGTAAGTTTCTTTAGTGTTGGTTGTTGTAACTGTTCTTCCAAATAGCTAGTGATTGCTTGTTTTATCTCATAGGTACTTTTTTTTCTAGGGTGTGCTTGTTTTCAAACGATTAGAAAAGATTTAGTGTGTCTCTGATCTTCTCACACAGTGGAGGATCAGGAGCTTCGTCGGTCATGAAGGCTTCTTGGCCCGTCGCCGGTTAATCTGAAGCCACCCTCGCCACCACTAAGGCGAAAACTTAACCATCAAGGGTATTTTGAGGTGACCGGGACATAGGAAACTGTGCCTAACCCACCTTCGAGAGGAGAACATTTGATTCCGGAGGAACCAACCATTTATGACCTTGGAGCGGAAGCTCTTGGTCCCTATAACCCTCCGATCATTAATCTACCGAGGCCCATAGTCGTATAGGCTTACTCTTACGAGCATCAGGTAGTGTCACAAGCAGCGATGGAAACAAATGCTACAACTTCTTCAGGGAATTCTCATATTCCTTCTACGGTTGTCACTTCAGGGGGTGTTTTTCCTCCTAACCAACAGTCGCTGATCCGGACCACTATGGTCTTGACCGCCTCTACCTCGGGCAATGGTTCGATTCAATCTATGATGACGATCACTGCTCCTTTCACCCAAAGTGCGACAGACCCTCCGTTCTCATACAGGATGCCTGTCTTTGATACAAATTCTGTCCTTTCCTACTCCACTTTACAGACTTTAGGTCTGGGGGAAGGGATCTTGAACGCTATCCTACAAGGATCCATGGGGGGCACTTCATCTCCCTATAACGCTTTCCCTCATGGAGGGGGTCATATACCCCCTTCATCCCCCTCGCTCGGCGGTGCTCACCAGCACTCTGTTGGGTTGAACGTAAACTATAGTTCTTTTGGAGCAGGTAGTCAAGGACTTCCTTCTTATAGCACGCTGGTTGGTTCAACACCATTCTCTTTTTTCAATGCATTTGGTAACAACGCTTTCTCGTCAGCTACCATCTCGTTTGGGGGAAACCTTGGTTATGGAAAACAAAATCCTATGCAGGGTAATATTCCTGCACAGGGGGCAAACTCAGGAATTCCTTCCTCACAAGGACCTTGGAATCCATGGCAAGGATCAGTTCCCTCGTCAGGGATGTCGACCGGGGGAAACCTCTTCCATAGCCAATGGAACCCCGGGCAAGGCTCAGGACCTATGCCCGTCAGATCAGCAGGGGGAAACCCTTCCTAAAATCCTTGGAACGCAATGCAAGCCCAACCTTCTACGTCGTATTATGGGAGTCATCCAATGACATCTCAACAAGCGCATAATCCGTACGCTGGTCACGACCATGGTTTTTACCAGAACCATGGCCAACAACCTTACTTTTCCTGGCAACCTAGTGCCAGCCAAACTCTAGGCTCCTTTTTCCATGGTTATAACCAACAACCCAAACTTTCGTTTATGGAAACTTTGCATTTGCCAGACTTGTAAAGGTTACTAAACGACCCTATCTATCATGATCCACATTGGCCTCCTATGCCGAGCAAGTTACCTTCAGACATTCCAAAGTTTGAAGCTAAGCCCAATGAATATCTAGGCGATCATGTGACTACTTTCCATCTATGGTGCTCATCCAACTCATTGTGAGACGACTCCGTACATTTGCGTTTGTTTCAACGCACCCTCATCGGGTGCTGCAAAATGGTACATGGAGCTCGATCGCTTGAGATACTCTTCCTTCAACGAATTGGCTATGGCTTTCTTAAACCATTTTCAATTACCTGTGAGATACGACGTCGACACCGAATTGCTGGCCAATTTTGAGCAGACAAAGGCAGACCATATCTCTGATCACATCCGAGAATGGAGATGCCGAAAGATTTTGATAAAAGTACTAGTCCCACCATCATTCCTACTTGAGTGGTTCCTTAATTCTTTGGTACCTCAGTTATCCTAAGACGTCATAACGTCGGGGGTCTTTTCAGAAGAAGATGTGATAATAGGAGCCCAACAGCTAGAGCTGATTTACTCTCAGTCTGGTTTACTTTACAAAATTTTTCCAGACACACCGAGGTCAATACTTGACAAGACCAGATAGAGATCTGGACCACATGCAGACGGTATTGTTGGTTCAGTGAAAACAAAGCCCGTTGATCAACTAACAAATCAATTGCAGCAATTGTCAATACAACAGACAACGACCAACCAGACCACAGGTTCGGTTGTTCCCCCCACCCAAACATCGGATGTACACAACATGAAATCGACGAACCCAAAGGCCACCCAGTAGCCCGATGGAAAGAAAAAAAAGTGAAAGAAGGGTAAGGGGGGATAAGAAACCCAACGACAATGCTGGTGGGGGCAACACAGAGAGGAAGAAGTCAAAGTATCCATGTAATATTTGCATGAAAGACCATCCGACTCACCAGTTCCCTCGGCTTGCGGAGGCCCAAAAGTTATTGGCACAACAACAAGCCTCTTCGAGTGTGGAAGGGTGCAGTGAAGGACCCCTTTCGTATTCGAGTAATCCTTCGCCCGTGAACGTGTATATGATGAAAGGTGATGCCTATATATCGAATAGAGCACATGACTATGGTATGCCAAACACCTATGAGAAGGTTAAAGAAGCCCAAAACCCACCTCTTCCTTTCCAGATCGAGAAGACGTTAGGCGAAACAATGACACAGATCCCAAAAGGTGCGTTCAAGAAATCTTCCCACAACCCAAACACAAGGGCCGCCCAGAACTACTTTGTAGTGGAGGATTTGTCTCAAACCCCTTGTGCAATGTCTGCTTTGGAGGTCCTCCAGAGCTGCCCTTCCTAGAGAAAGGCTCTGTTAGCTGCCTTAGGATCTGCTGAGACTTGTAATCCAGGAATGATCATGCTTGATATGACCGACTTAAAACCTCGTCTCCCCTATCACATGGTGTTTTAGATAGTAGTGGCTTACACCACAAAAATTTTTATTCGGAACATTTTCCACACAGTGGTTGATGAGGGCACCTCGATATGCATGATGTCATTGGCATGTTGGAAGGCCATTGACCAACCCATTTTGTCTCCGTCACCTACTCTTCTTACCGCATTCAACATTCGTTTGTTCCGACCACATGGAATCATCGCCTCTTTCTACATGCAATTAGGGGGTAAGACTGTGTGCGTCGAGGTTGAAGTGGTCGATGCGTCTCTCGACTACAATCTCTTGTTAGGAAGGAGTTGGACCTATGCTATGCAAGCAGTGGTCGCTACAGTTTTTCGGGTCTTATTGTTTCTGCTACAGTTTTTCGGGTCTTATTGTTTCGCTACAGTTTTTCGGGTCTTATTCTTTGCACGATTAGTAGTGTTTGAGTGCTTGCGTCGGGCGCGTAGGGGGGTTAGAGGGGGGGT
>ML796892.1:14505-46713 GCA_009831015.1 Picea engelmannii | reverse complement strand
ATCAATATAATATATGCTGGTTTTCCCGGTTTGGGTTTCCAGGTGAAAAATCTCTGTGTAATGTTTGTATTTGCCATTGTATCTTTTCTGTTCTTTTCTGAATATCATTTTGCAGTAGATATTGTACAAGGTTAGAATTTACAGTTGCCACACGAGGGCCGGATCGTGTCCATTGATCAATTGTCCTTCTCTCGTCCTAACTCTTCCTCGGGGGCATCCACGGTCTCGATGATCAATAACCCTCAACCCGACATTGTCAAAGTAGGGGTTGGTTTGTGCCTACCTTTGATAGGTACTTTTGATTACCCGCCTCTGACGGGCAATTTCAATTACGTATTGGAGATCCCCGACCAGCCTAGGGCTGAAATCTTTCAAGTCTCGTCATTTTGTACGACTTACTTTAACGATCCGTGGACTCTTCCTTCCCCATCAGCCATGATGGAAGGGACATGGCACCATGGCATGGCCATGCCTTTGTCTACGATAGAGGTTGTGCACTCGATAGTCCAACAAGATTCTGTCGATCCTGATCTGACTCCCACACAGGAGTTAAATCCAGTTCTCGAGCCTATTTAGGCTCAAGGTTCCCTTGTCAATACTGATTTTTTAGACTTAGTATTTCCCTCAGACGAGGCGATTATTGAGGCAACGACTAGTCCAGATAGACCCTGGGATGATATCCATTATAGATATTATTTCCTCCCAGAGTTAAGAAGAATTGGAGCAGGTGAATTTACTTTGACTATGATTGGAGATAGGTCTTGTCCTATCAATCCTTTGGCTATGCATGCAGTTTACACTGAAGGAAATACGGAAACCATCACTAAAACGATACCCATTCATATCTCTAGAACCCTTGGCATCGTGGAGAATGTCTTCGTCGGAGCAGACTGCTCCCCCAAGGAGATTCGAATCTACACAGATTTATTTAAAGAATTCCGCGACGTGTTTACTTGGTCTTACGAGGAAATGCCTAGCATAGATCCAAGAATCATCGAACATGAAATCACGACATATCCTGACATTAAGATGGTCCGACAGAAGTTTCGTCTGGTTAATCCTAAGAAAGCAACAACTATTAAAGCTGAAGTAGAGAAACCGCTCAAAGCAGGTTTTATCTACCTCGCCCAATTGACTCAATGGGTGTCAAATCCCATTCTAGTCGACAAGAAACAAGGTAGGATTCATGTATGTACGAACTTCCATGATTTGAACAAGGCTTGTCCAAAGGATAATTTCCCCACACCATTTATTTACCAAATAGTCGATGAATGCGCAGGTTGCGAGGCTTTTTATTTCATGGATGGTTTTTCGAGATACAATCAGATACAGATCAAACCTGAAGACTAACACAAAACCACCTTCATTTGTCCGTGGGGTACATTCACTTATCGAAAGATGCCTTTTGGTCTGAAAAATGCTGGAGCTACTTTTCAGCGGGCCGTGTCTTTTGCTTTATGCGATCTCAAACACATAGTCGAGGCTTATCTTGATGATTTAACATCACGATCTCGTAAGAGAGCAGATCATCCTACACACCTCCGACTTATCTTTGAGCAATGTCGCTACTACCGGATCCGCTTGAATCCAAACAAATGCAGTTTTTGCGTGACGTCAGGTTGTCTTCTAGGTTTCATAGTTTCGACAACAGGGATCATGGTCGATCCTCTCAAGGTTGAGGCGATAGTTCAGTTGCCTCCCCCATACACAATCTTTCAGCTTCAGAGTTTACAGGGAAAAGCAAACTTTTTACGGTGTTTCATCGCAAACTATGTCAAGATCACAAAGGGTTTCATGCGTTTACTAAAGAAGGACGTTCCTTTTCATTGGGACGAAGCCGTTCAACGCTCTTTCGAAGCGTTGAAACGCCCTCACGTATACCCCTTTGCTTTGGTCACCCAATTATAATAAAGATTTCTTACTGTACTTGGCTGCGACAGAGTTGACCATCGACATGGTCTTGGTTCAGGAAAATGATTTTCTTGAATAATATGTGATTTATTACCTGATCCAAGGCCTTGTTGGACCGGAACTCAATTATTCCCACGTTGAAAAACTTGTGTTGGCAGCAGTTCATGCTGTCCAATGGTTCCGTCATTACATCTTGTTTCACAAGACTATAGTCATTGTCGTTGTGAATCTGTTTCAATACGTGTTGACACGATGGGTAATTTGACTTAGATTTTGTTTCGGAAAAATACAAAAAGTCGCTGGTCTTTGCGGAACTCATCTCGGAACTTCCAGTCGAGTCAGGTGATGTTATGCCTGAAGAGTCACCTATTAAAGGAGACATGTTTTTGATTGAGTCTTCGGACCCCTGGTATGGAGATATACTGGTCTATCTCCAGACTTTGAAGTGCCCCACCTCTGCTTCTCATGATGAGCATCGCCATATACGCCATCAGGCCAAGAACTATCTCATACTCGAGGACACTTTGTATCGTCGAGGTGTGGATTGCATCCTTCCCCGATGTCTCACTCATGAAGAAGAGGAAATCATGCTTAATGACTGACACACTAGAGCATGTGGTGGTCATTTGTCTGGGTTGGCGACATCCCAAAATATTCTACGAGCCGGTTACTTTATGCCGACATTAATCAAAGATTGTGTTGAATCGGTCAAGAAGTGCCACCTGTGTCAATTCGTCTCTCGAAAGATGAGGGCACACCCCACTCCCATGTTTCCCGTCATCACTGTTGGTCCCTTCACCAAGTGGGGGATTGATTACACTACATGCAACCCCCCTTCAGCAAGGGGGCACCGTTATATCATCGTAGCAGTAGACTACTTCACAAAGTGGGTCGAAGCTATGCCAACGTTCAAATATGATGGCGAGACCACAACTCTCTTTTTGTTTAACCAGATAATAGCAAGGTTCGACATTCTAAGAGAGATTGTCACTGATCATGGCAGTCCCTTTCAGAACAAAATGATGTCCGAGTTAACGTCAAAGCTTGGGTTGAGGCAAGAACATTCATCACCCTACTACCCACAATCAAATCGTCAGGTGGAAGCTGTGAATAAGTCCCTTAAGACTATTTTGCAGTGAACGATCAATTCGGCCAAGTCAAATTGGCATTTGATGTTGTACTTGACATTATGGGTCTACCGAACGTCTGTTAAGACTGCAATCGGTTTCTGACCTTTTCAACTCATTTACGGGCTGGAAGCAATCTTGCCTATAGAGTGCCCAATCCTGTCTCTAAAGTTGGCAGTATAATTGCTGCTAGACACTTCACCACTTGAAGAGCGTTTATTATATTTTAAGCAGCTCGATGAGTAGCATCGAGATGAAACCTTAGCTAACGAGGCTCACAAACAAAAATTCAAGTGTCAATATGATCGGTCCGTTCGTCCTCGTATTTTCTCTGAAGGCGACCTTGTCCCAGTCTATGACCAAGATAAGGATCCCCTGGGGGCAGGCAAGTTCAAACCCATGTGGTTCAGACCTTTCATCGTTAAGGAGGTTCTAGGGAAGGGCGCTTATCATCTTGCAGACTTTGAGGGAAATGCTTTGGCGGAGCCTAGAAATGGGCTCTACCTCAAGAAGTATTACTCGTAGGTTGGTCGCCTTGGGTGACTTTGTATACATATGTATATTCCTTGTACATTTACTTTTTAGTTTTTTGTCCTTTTTGGTTTTATGGATGTGCCGTTTTTTATGTTATCTTTTTCATTGTGTCATATGTCAAGTGAATCAGAGGTGTTCGTTGGGTTTGCGAATGACGCTAGCTAGCACACTTGGATGCTTGCTTCTGCAGCTTGGGTGATTTTCACACATCAGGGCCAGTTGCTATCTTCAGGAGGTATCTGTTTAGGTGATGCCATAGACAATGTTGTCGAATACAACACAGTCTTAGAGTTTCTTCATGACACTTTGTCGCATGGTGTCTCTTGCCTCCAGGTCTACTTAGACACTTAGCTGGTTGTGTCCCAGTTAAATGGGGTTTACCACATTTACGATCCTACTCTACACCGACGGTTCCTTAGGGTACATCTCTTGGAATGAAGCTTTGATTACATTACATATATCCATGTTCCTAGGAGATCAAATCAAGTTACAGAGACTCTATCTAATCATATATTAGATTGGCATATTGCACACATGTAAGGAAAAATCACACACACGCACATGTAAATACATTTGTAAATAAATGTAATCCATAAGACATAAAAAAGATGTAAATACACACACATATATATTGAAAGTATCAGAGTACATGGGTGGGCACAAGTGCCTCAAAAATATATGTCCAATAAGAGTCACGAGGCTTATGCCCTCAAAAAATATACAAAAAGGTGCCCTCAACATGTAAGTAGTCTAGCCTAGCTAAGGGCGGGGCCTGTTGGCCCTCCCATAGTGAATGACGGAGTTGGCTAAATACCGAAAGAGATGGAACCAGATTCGTGGTACCCCAAATACGTGAGGTTTCATCGACGGTGGGAGATCCTCTATCTCCTCCATAGGGACTGTACAAGTGAGCGCAGTGAGGTTCCGCTCTACCCGTCTCAATACTCTCTCAACCTCTCTGGCTGGAGGTCCCCCTGCGACTGCGGGTCTGCCGACTGCGGCTGGTCTTGTCTCTGGTAGAGGACACCACTTGGTCCTCGAGAAGTCTGCTGGATGAACTGGTCCCACATCTGTACATAAACAGTTACATAGGTGTCAGATACTCTGGTACACAAAAAAAATGATATACATAAAAAGAAATAAAAATTAAATAACTTTGAAAAAAAACATACCTATCTCTCCTCACTCTACTTCGGGAGGTACAGGCATATCAGGATCCCTGGAATAGTCAATCCCTACATAGGGGTAGTCCTCTATGACCAAAACCTTCCAAGACCACTATTCAAAAAATTAATCATCAAAGGCCTCTATGGTCCTTCCGCCCCTCTGACGTGGCAGAAATGCCGCCCACCTACACACTGTCGGGGCAAGGGCCATATGTCCCCGCACTATCTCCCGTGGACTAAGACTGGGTACCCTCTCGAAGAAGAAAGAGCACAAAATGGTCCTGAACCCGAAGTTTCTGTGACCCCACGTACGACACTCTGTTAGCTGTCTCTTCATGCAATCTATCATGGTTGTACTCCAATCAAAAACTTGTGCATTTAAGCACTGAATTGCACAATGCATGTGTGCCCGAGATGCCTGATGTAAGGTCGCAGATCCAGTGATCCGCCCAAAGAGTAAAACTATCGCTTTCAGCGATAATTTTGAAATCTTGTGGATTGACACCTGAGAACTCACTTTATCTGTGTCGGCTTCACAATGGAGTCCAATCAACTCCTCTATGTTGTAAGGCTCGGGGGGGGGGAAGGTATAAAAGCTGACTGGGTCACCTCTCCTTGGGAGACCAGTCAGGAAGTAGATGTCTTCAGTCATCAGAGTCAACGACTGCCCCTTAAGCATAAATGCCTCATCGTCTGGCTGCTAGTAATCTACCAAGGTGTTGAACAACCTGGGTTGTGCCCTCATGAATGGACACTGGAATAATTTTAGCAACCCACATTGTAATAATGCAACGACAACAACAGGGTCTTCTGAGATCAAAAAATCCTTGTCCTCATGCTCCCTCTCTCTCTAATGAACATACATCTTGAAAAATGACAAAGTCATGGGGAGTTAACTCTTGCTTTTTATATTTTTCCACTTGTTGGAGGGTATACGTGGGCTGTAGTGTACACAGTCGCGTATGCCCATGTGCAGTTTTTTCTCTGCACGCGGGCATACACATGCTGTCATAGGACAACCCACGTATATGTAGGGCCGACCTCTTTAAAGGCCAGTGCGCCCCCAAAAAACAAAAATAAATGCAAAAAGGAAGAATAGGAATGCAAGAGGGGTTAATATGTACTTACTTGGTCCAAGCAAAAGTTTGTTTCATCCACTGAAAATCCCGGAATCAACTCTTTTAGCAAAGGGGTGTTTTTTGACTTTTGGTCAATTCTCAATTCACAATGGTGATAATGAGTTGCCAAGCTTCTATTTATAGACTTTTTTGGCCCTTTTTGTCATTTTTTGGACCCTTTTGTCGTTTTTCTAGCTTGAATATCATATAGTGTGGTTCATGAGTTTCTTATAGAATGTTACGATAAGTGTCATTTTGGGTATTGGGAATTTTTTTGGAGAGTTGGGTCATTTTTAATTGTCCTTTGGTAAAAAGTCATTTTTTTTCCAATTTTTTGCATCTAAGTTAGGTTTCCACCTCCACTTTCTGCATCTCGTTGTCTTTCTCTCTTTGCCATAGGATCAACGCCACCAAGTTGCGACACAGAACCATCATTGCTACTTTAGAAGTGTCATCATTTAGTAGTAGAGCTTGCCTTTACATGGATTCCCTAGTTAGATTCTCATTGCTTTTGGCATCCATGTCATCATTAATGACTTTAGGCTTGAGAGTCCTTGTTAGTCTTGTCCTGATTACGAGTTTAAGCCTCACTTTTATGGTTCATCATCACTCTTGACCTCACCCTTAGGACTCCCAAACAAAGACGGGTCTTCTTTTAAGCCCTTTTCAGACCCTTTAAATAAGAAAAGATTGTCGAGCGATCTTGTTTCCCTTCATGCTCGCCAAACTAAAATTTGAAGGCACATCTGTCCGGTAGTAGTTTGCCCTTTTTTCGGTCCGGACGGTTATTAGTACGAACAAAGGTATACTCTAGGAGCTTCGGTTCGCTAGAAGAGTATTCTTAGGTATAATTTTAACCCTTTTTCGGGCCTGAGGGACTGAATATACGAAAAAGGAACCCCCATAGAGTCCATAGTTAAGCTCTTTTTAGACTCCCTAAAATTGAAAAGATCACCAAATGGCCTTGTTTCTTCACACTCGTTAAATTGGCCTAGAAGAACATCCCTGACGGAGTCCATAGTTAAGCTCTTTTCAGACACCTTAAAAGTGAAAAGATTGCCGACTGATCTTGTCTTTGTTACACTCGTTAAAATGATTTTGGATAGACATCTTTTTGGTGCTAGTTTACCCCTTTTTCGAACCGACTAGACTACCTTCGTAAAAGGTACCCCAGTGGAGTCTCCTTTTACATTTTTTCAAACTCTCTAAAAATGAAAAACCGTCGAGGTTACCTTCTATGGGCTCGTTAAAATTACATCGAAGTACATTATCATTGTGTCTTATTAATCACATTTACATTCCTGCGTCTTTGGCCTAATGTCGGCTCCATGTTGTTCTCAACTGAACCATCCGAAGCATGCCTTATACGCAATCCCTGTAGCACTTTGCCTCTACGTCTTGACACCTTGACCCATGGAGGATTTTTTCCCAAGTGTCCTTTTCCTGCATATGTCTCCTTGCTTTGAGCATCAGTGTGTTCCTTGTGCTTGGAACTAGTATGTTTGCGACACTTGTTCCTCCTGTGTAAATAACATTCTTTTATTCTTTTTCAAAGCTTTCCATAATTATTGAAAAAGACAAAAAAAATCAAATATACCCCAAAAAGAGGAAGGGAAAAGTATTTTATTTTTGTTGGCAGCACAATGAGTTGCCCTTGGACAAAGCACATCCTTTTGTTTGTTCGTCAAGATCTGGGATTTAATATGACCTTAGGACATTGTTCTCGCTACATAGAGCTCTGTCCTCCTCTGTTTGGTGATTCTTCCAAACATATGGAGAGTTTGTGTTGCCTCTTGCATCATGAACTTATGTCAATGCCATGCTGCCTGAGTCTCATCATTTGTCATGCTATTGTCCAAGGGAAGTTTTACTAAGCTTGAGTTGGCCCTTCTACAGTTTGTCTCTTGACCTCATGCCCGACCATCCCTAAAGTCCAATCAAGTCTTTGTTCAAAATCAATGAAGTCCTTAGCCTCATCATCAAGATCCTCTAGTCTGTTCTCAACAAGCTGTCGAAGACCTCTGGGTAGTGAAGTCGTACACTCATATTACACTCCTACCCAAGTTGTGAAGATTTTGAAGTTGTTGCTCGATCTCTGAAGGCCTCATCTCTAGCCATCATGCATCATTAGCTTCTTGAAGATGGATACTATAGATGTATATCTTTTTTATTTCAAGATGTAGATCCGCCGTGTATTGCTCGCGACTACACTTTATATAGTTATAAGACATGGATCTGCAATGTATTTGATTGGAAACCATAATTTTATTTCATCTCGAGCATGGGTATGCCCGCCTCGGTGAGACAATTTTTTGTTTTTTTGCAAGTGGCACCTCCCGAATTCTGGTCCTTGGGCTCACTTGCTTCGTACCTTGGTGAAGATTGGTAATGTATTTCGGCCATTATATGCCCTTCTGACCTCACACATTAGGGGGCATCTGTTATAACCCTAATTTTCACCAGACATGCATACCTGGAATCAGGCCATCTTTATTGCTATCTTTGCCAAGCCACCACTGAACAACTCTTCTTAAAAACTACTTTTTGAAGGTGTACACGCCCTGCACCACTATTGCCCACGTACACACACTTGCTGCACCATTACATGCCGCGTATACTCACAAAAAGCACGAAAAATAGAAAGTTGTAGAAGGAATACATATTTCCAGGTAATTACCTAAACCGTTTGACCACCCATAACCGGTCAATCAACTGGATAAATACCCTCTTTTAGCCTATAAAAAGAGGGGTTGGGGTCCCTTTCCCAAAAAGAAAAATAAGAGCAAAGAGACTCTTCCCTTTTTTGTATCCCCCTTGCCCCAATATTTTGCAACCACTTTGTGATTTCCCTAGAGAGAACTAAAGAAGAGAAGCATATGTGGAAGTAGTTGGCGCATAGTTGAAGAGGAGCCCGGGACCAGTTTCAAGGATCAGTAGCCGATCTCACCATTGTAAGTGACTTTTGTGAGGTTAATAGAAAGAAGTACTTTTTTGTCCTGCCATTTGATATGTTCAATATTCAGTTTTGATTTACATTTTATTATGACATCTAACCCACTAATTCATATATAAGATGCATGTTCGTAGTTCTTTGTTTGTCTATTTATGAATGCAGGTTGGCCTTGGGAAGAGACTTGTAGTCGAGGAGCAACCAAACGCAAAAGGATCTACATCGAACACAGAAGTTTAAGGTAGAGTTACCAGATCCTTTTTATCCTTGTATTTTATGCATGAATGTGGGGTATATTTCGGGATAATGATTAAAAGTATGAGACTTTAGACGGTTAGCTCTGCATGCACTTTAGAACCCTAGTGCTAGTACGTAGGGGTTTTTTCTGCTTACATCAAATATTCCACGTAGATAATACTCTCTTTCAGTTGACACTTCAGTTTGACTAGTTGAGTTGAGTCTAGATGCTGCATTGGTTTTGTCACCATGCAACATTGGGATCATCACCATGCTAATGCGCAATTGCTTGGGATTATCACCAAACTGGTGCATTACCCTTGATTCCTTAATCTACTTTTCAATACAATATGTGCAGTCAGTTAACTGAAGACTATTTGACTAGTTAACTCAACTAGGTGGCAGTTCACTCCCGTAATTGCCTGAAAGACTAGACTAGGTGGTAGTTCACTCTCGTAACTGCCTGAAAGACTAGACTAGGTGGTAGTTCACTCCCGTAACTGCCTTAAAGACTAGACTAGGTGGCAGTTCACTCCTGTAACTACTAGTGTGTGTCCAGATCACTCTAGACCACCACTATGGCGCATTGGTTCTCCTCCAGCGAGCATTCATTGAGTTATACAGAGTATATCATGTGTAAATTATTCATTATTCATAACGGTTAATGAGAATTCTTCCATTCTTTCTCTCCTTCTTCTTCTTTCTTAATTTCTCTCTGCAAATATGTGTAGTATTTTCTAGCTAGATCTATTCTGTGCAGGTTCAACACATTTACAGATAACGTCAATGTTGGTCTTCTTGTCTTACTTGAAAACTTTCTTGGTAATGAGATTTTTGATATGGTTTCACTGTGATGTTTTCCTTCATTCTACACACCCATTTCATTTGTCTTCTTTTTAGAGATAATGGCATTCTCTATCCTCTTTACTTGGTCTTTCATTACTCTAGCCTTGGAGATAATACCATCATATATGACATGTACATCATCAAGACAGAGTTCAAGTTCTTCAAGTATCTTTTGTTAACCTTCTTGAATCTTGTCTTCTTTCTCCTTTTGAAATTGCAATGTGATCCCATCTACCTACTTGATTCATTCCCCTTAAATACTTAATAAATTTAACTTATCCAAATCATTACATATTTATAATATTGGGTCTTCTTGTCATTTGGTAAATCTTTACATTGTCTTGTATTTTCTCTCCAAAATTCATTTGACTAAGAGGTTCCTAATTCCTAAAGTGATAAATCATAGCACTTTACTCAAAATAAAAAATCATAATATCAACTCCAAATTGCTTTTAAATATTTATTAAAAGTGAGTTATAAATGTGCATATCATTTCATATACGAACATTAAAGTTCACTTGATACATTCAACATGGTGAATGGGTTTACATTATAAAACAAAATTAAAATCTAAATAATACAAAGATCTTATAGTTTTATCATTCAAAATAAAAATGTGACCAATGTTTAAAATGGATCCTAAGTTTTGAGATAACTAATGAGCCTCTGAATTGCCTACTTGTGCTCATATATATTTTGGGACTATTTTTCTTTTACAAGTCCTCCAAATACTCATTTCCATCCCTGAATTATTTCCATAATTATTAATTATTAACTATTTCAATTTAGCTGTGTTTGCTTGTGATGTGTTTGGCACAATTATGAGATCACGATAATAGGATATTTGGGTTTTATGAGTAACTTACTCAAAAGGTATCATTTCCATACGTTACGAAATAGTTTGTTGCCAAAAAAATCTTGTTCTATAAAATGCCAAGAAATCCTATTCCACAACGTCCTACATAATAGTTATGATGAATCCAATTCCATAGCCTCCTATCGAATACGATTGTCGAATCTATTTCTACAGCCTCTTGTCGAATGTTTCCATTGAATTTGTGCTAACGAATTCTATATGCACGTGCTATAAAATTTCTAGTTATATCAAAATAATGGATTTGTGTTGCAGATTAGATTGTTATGGATTGATTTTGTAAATTGATTATATTATTATTAATATAATGTGTAATTTTCTCTTGGAAAAAAAGTTACAGAGTGTGTTGTAGAATTCACAATTATGTTAGAGAATGGAATTGTGTTATGGAATGTGTCATAAAGACAAAGATTATTACATAATCTTGTAGTCCAACATTATAGGGGTTTGTAATGTACTTCTCACAACATGGAACAATAAGTATGTTGGGAAATAACTCATGGTAGCCATGCAGTAAGGGAGACAATTACATAACTTAAGTCTAATTTCATTAAATTTTAACTATTTTCAATCCAAACTATCATAAATTTATTATGAATATCGTTTCCCAATAATTAAGATATTGGTTTCTAATAGTCGAGATGTTAGTTTTAAATACAT
The DNA here is from genome assembly GCA_009831015.1 of Picea engelmannii. Taxonomy (NCBI): domain Eukaryota; kingdom Viridiplantae; phylum Streptophyta; class Pinopsida; order Pinales; family Pinaceae; genus Picea; species Picea engelmannii. Next base: position 35,290 of record ML796892.1, on the reverse strand, counting down.
GAGATGTTGGTTTCCAATACTTGAGATATCGGTTTCCAATAACGTATATTAATTTCCAATATATATTTTTGGTAATAGTAAATAAGAGTTTTTAATAAGGTCCTCACCCATAATATGAAAAAATTAACAAGTTTCCAATTAATTCATTACTATATTAACTAAATCATCGATAAGAACTATATTTTTGCAATCAAATTGACTTCTATGCAAGTTCCAAACTTTTAATAGGGGTTGAGAAATAACTTTGATTTGTTTGAATTGGTATTTTAGGTAAGGACTTGTGTATCACACTCTTTTTGTGCATAGGACAATACATGTCACTTTCATTTCAAATCCCATAGATTCTAAAAATCATGGCAATAATTCTTTAATATTTTTCTAAGTGTGAAAGTTCATATGCCTACTTCAAACCTCTCAAAAAAAAATTTGAAAAAATTATTTAACAATGAGATGTAGAAAATAAATCGTTGTACCAAGTACAACTCTTCCAATTCCTAGTGTTTTATTTTCATAATATTTTTTGTGTAATGCATTGACAAGAACACCATTTATATAAAAAGTAAGGAAAATAGAGGCTTCAAATCTTTCACATATGCACATAAAGTCACCAAAAATAAGTATAAATTTAAATAAAATTTTGTATTAAATAATGAAGATGTGTTAACTATCAAATCATTTTTCTAAGTTGATATCATTTGTATTAAATCTTTAAAATGAAAAACCAAGAATAGTTTTTTTAATTATTTTCAAGTATCTCTTCATGTTTTTTTTTTGATGATTTAGAAATTACAAATATTGGACCGTAGAAATAGATTTCTTTTCAAAAAAATATCATATTCTTAACTTTAATGAAGTTTAATTTTTTATTTTCCTATATATTATATGGACTATGATACATTACTTTATCTATAAACAAGATGTTTGATTTATCATATCTTTCCTTGTAAATATCAAACCCTTTAGATATATTCTTTTGGTAGGTAGGAAGAAAATTTCCAGTCCAACTTTGCTTGCATTTTTTCAATTCACATTGAGATGTATTCCAAAGAAATACGAACCTAACATCTTTTAGCTAATTGAACTTTTGAAGAAAAAATGTAATTTATTTTTCTCCAAGTAAGTAAACCATAAAGCAATGTTGAAATTCCCCCTTACAACTTCTAACAATTGAGAACTAAACTTGCATTGATAATAATTGTAAGGGGCATATTTGAAATCGGGATTTAAATGTTGTGGTTTTGTGCCAACAAACCCTAGTACTCCAAAATAATCTTTCTACTCCCAATATCAAGAGTTTCTTTTGAATTGAAATCAATTATATGAATCAATTTAGAATATGGAAATAACAATAAATGGATAACCTTAAAAAATAAAATTCAAGTAATAAGATACTATTATTAAATCTATTAAAAGAAACTTAAGACAAGCAACAAAGCAATGCATTCATTACCTTTAAGAAGATCAACATTCGACTTCTTCATAGTTAAGGGGTACATGGACTAGGAATTCTGTATCCCCTTATGCATTAATCATATTGGTTGAGGTTTTACAACATACTAATCGGAATAACACATTTATAATATGATGCTACACTACTAGCTAGGGTGCCCAAAATTGTGAAAGTATCTACTCATAATTTGATGCAATATTAGTTTAAAAATACTCAAATGGAATGCCACTAAAGGTAAAAGCATGAAAAGCGTAAAGTATTTGTAAATAAGTGAAGTCAATATATAGAAAAAACATGGAAAAAATGGACATAATGATTTTTTTTGGAACTAATAAAGAAAATACATTTGCTTGAAAATATTTTCGCAACATCAAGAGCTTCTTTTGAATTTGTTGTCCCCCAAGCTGCCCATTATCTCTCACAGAGGGGCCAAATGCCAAGGCATAGTGTGTAGGATGCACCTTTTTGTGCCACTCTAGGCCTTCGAGACAATTCTCAAGCCAGGGAGGGGGGGATTACACAATATTTCCTAAGATAAGAGTTATTTCCTGTCACTCAAGAACAACCTATTTAAATAGATGGAACTCATATTAGATTTATAACAGAGAAAAGTGGTGCATAAATTCAATCTTTGCTATAATTTAAAACAAAATAAAAGGATGTTGAGTTGTATTTTGAAGCTAACCAATCAGGGGGTTTAACAAGTTTTAGCCATAGGAATGATATTTTGAATTTGAAGCAACGATTTCATTTATACAATAAATGCACTAGGGGTTGGGGATTGTATAATCATTGTAGTAGGCCTCATCATTTCCATCTACATAGTTAATTACTCAAATAATGCTTACAATGGGAATGAGAATGAAAGAGAAGCAAGGTAGAAGTAGAATAATGCCACTTGTTGCTACAAAAATAGTATATACCAAGTAAATATTCATTTTATGATGGCTTCTTGATTATGTTTCACCTCCTTTAACTGTTGAAAAATGAATATTTGATCGAAAAACCTTTTGTGTAAAAGAGAAAAATATTTTTCTTATAGATTGTTGGTGAAACAATGAGCCCAAAATTTGGTTAGAAGAGCATATTTTGGAACCTAATGAGAGCCCTCCACTCTTCCATTGTCTGTTAATTGATTCCTTTTTTACTTAGGGCTTAATTTTTTCCTAGGGGGCACCACTCGCGCTTAGTCCCATGAAACTAGTGCCATGCCTAACTGAAAATGGTTGGTTTATGCAATTAAATACTTTTCCTTTCAAGCACTACTTCTCCTTCTGATTCTGGGTAGGTGGGTGTCAGTTGAGAGGGTACTTTCTATCCTAGTGGTAATTTCTACATTTGTGTTATCTTCCACTGATGAGGAGCCCAAGTCGGTCAGGGAGGCAGTCGACTCTATGTAGAGTAAACTCTGGAAGGATACCAAGGTCGAAGAAATGGAATCCTTGCACAAGAATGAGACATGGGATCTAGTCGAATTTCTTAATGGAAGGAAACCCTTCGGTAGCAAGTGGGTGCTCAAGAAAAATCTAAACGTAGCAGGTCAAGTCCAGAGATTCAAAGCTTGAATGGCGATGGAAGAATATTCCCAAGCCGAAGGAGTCGACTTGGTGATATTTTTTCCCCTGTTGCAAAATTAACTTCCAATAGAGTACTAATGTCTCAGGCTGTAGTATTTGATCTTAAGATAGATCAAATGTATGTGAAGACAACTTTCCTACATGGGGACTTTGAAGAAGAAATCTACATGAAACAACTTGAAGAACTGGTAGTAAAGGGAAATAAAGAGCTAGTGTGCAAACTGGAAAGATCCCTTTATGGTCTAAAGCAATCACCAAGGATGTGGTACCATAATTTTGATTCCTACATTCTTAGTTTGGGATTTGTGAGAAGCAAGGATAATAATTATGTGCATTCCAAGGAAGAAGGCCATCATTTCATAGATGTAGCTTTGTATGTCGACAACATGCTACTGGTCATAAACAACATGGACGCACTAAAGGAGGTGAAGAAACAATTTTCCTCCAAGTTTGACATGAAGGATATCGGTGCAACAAACTTCATTGTGGGAATGGAGATCAAGAGAGATTGGGAAATTATAAAGCTTTGGTTGAACCACATGAAATACATTGAAATAGTCTTGAAGCATTTCAATATGTAGGATTGCAAACCAGTCAAGGTACCAATTCTCCTGGGAGAAAAACTAATTGTTGAACAATGTCCAAAGACACAAGAAGAAATAGAGTACATGGCACGTGTTCCCTATTCTAGTGTTGTTGGTAGTCTAATGTATGTGATGGTCAACACTCAACCAGACATTTCTCATGCAGTGGGAGTATTGAGCAGATACACGTCGACACCTAGGAAAGAGAACTAGACAACTATCAAGGGTTTGTTCATGTATTTGTGTGGCACAAAAAAGATTGTGCTATATGCTACCAAGGGAAGCTTGAAGTTGATAGTGAAGTAAATGCACATGGATTTTTGACGTTGATTGGGTTGGAGATCTGGATATGTGTTCAAGATGTTTGGTGGAGCAATAAGATGGATGAGTAAGCAACATGCAGTCATAACCTTGTTGACAACGAAAGTTGAATACATGATAGCCACTCATGGAAGAAAAAAAGTAGTGATCTGGATTGGATCATTATATTATTTTTCATATATCTCACTACTTTTTGGGTGGAAAAATTGGAGGAATCAACTTGCAGGGCCATTTCAATGGCTGGTCCAAATTTGGAAATTTGGGTCCAAAAATAGTTAGAAATCTTACGGATCCATTTTGAGGCATCAAAGGACCTTTTTTTGGTCCAAACCTTATTGTGTAGGAATATTCTACATTCTACTTGTTGATACCTTTCCAACGACGCAAACCGTTCGTCAATCGGAGTTCATATGAGAAAGTTATACCTCCCGAAAGTTGACCTACCATATTCATCACCATGGTGAGAGTGGATGCCACGTCAACCTCCATTACTTAGACATGTGGGGCTAGCCATAGTGGATTTTATAATAACATTCTAGAAGTTCCAAAACCTTATCACAATTTAAGGTTGAGGAAGTCAAAAACCTATCCCTAGATGGCTATCAGGCTATGTTAAATACCTGGCCACTAAGAGGAGAAGGGGTTCTATTCTTTTGCATTGTATCTTGTTCCATAGCCGAGAAAAACATCTGAGCATGATATTCTGTGAAAATAATTGAGGAGGAGAGATTCTGTAGTAGCCAAACATGCCATAGGTCAAATGCAACTCCACATATAGTGCCTCTTTCTTCATACTTGCATCATTTCTTTACCAGAGAAAAGAGAGTAGAGCAACCTCACCTTCTAGTTGGGTTTTCTCCTGTATTGGGTTTCCCATGTCATATCTTGTGTTAATTTCTGGATGGTGTGAATGTGTTTTATTGTTCTCTAATTTTTCTGTGTTTGATCTATTTTATCAATAACTAAATATTCTGGAGATCTAAAGAAAATTAACCTTAATAGTAAATATTTCAGTATTTTATTAGATCTATTGTGATGAACTATTCTAGTGGAATATCCACGACAATTACAGATCATATTGGTATTAGAGTAGGTTTTTCTTTTTTCTATTTGTGGGAAGTTGCAGGATCCAAGAATCGGTTTAAAGAGAATTTGCAGAGAACCCTAGCCATGGCAGACGAGACTGTTCATAATAACCCTCGAGATCTAGCAGAAGAGAGATTTGTGTGGTTGAAAGAACAAGTTGCTGACATCGGTCACAATATGAAGATCCTCATGGCGGATCTATCAATAAATCGCAGGTCGTTCGGAGATGATGGAGGCTCTAAATCAAAGAACACATTAGAGGGGAAATCAGAAGATTAGGAAGAAAATGAGTCGTAGAAAGAATCCGAAAAAGAGCAGCCGAGTTCGAGTGCCATGAACCCTTCATAATCCCTATTCAAGATGGAAGCAAAAGTGGACATAAGGCCATATCAAGGTGATATCGATGCATTAAAACTGAATCATTGGTTGCAACAACTAGAAATTTATTTTAGCATTCACCATATAGATGAAGAGCAGAAGGTTACAATTGCTAGATTGAAGTTAGAGGGCCAAGCTTTAACCTGGTGGGAAATCCACATAGAAACACTTAGGCTAGAGGGTGATCCACCAATAACTATATGGGAGGACTTCAAAACCCTCACCAAGTCCCAATTCTACCCTATCATGTATGTAGAGGACCAATGGATCCAATGAAACTAAATTAGGTAGTGGCAGGGGCAAAGTGTACACGAGTACACCATTGAGTTCAGAAACATGGACATCATGCTAAGTATCTCTCCCAAGAACCCAGATGTAATCCTCAAGTATTTGGGGGGTTTACACAGTCATCTACGAAACTAGGTGATGCTCTTAGAGCCAAGGACAATGAATGAGGCTTGTGTACAAGCACAATACCTGGAAAATATAGGCCAACAGAAGGGGCAACCAAGTGGTTCGAAGTAGAAAGAGCACTAGGGATCTTCCAAGGAGGGGAATAAGAAGTGGAAAGGGGGAAAAGATAAGAAGAAAACAACCACTACACAACAGAGTAAATATCTCGACAACCATTTCAATCATTGCAACATTGATGGTCACACCGAGGAAAACTGTTGGAAACTACATCCAAAGTTGAATCTGAAGAATCGAAAGAAGGATGGAAAAAAAAGAACCTTCTAACCAAAGATTCAAGCAATCAAGTTGAAAGTAGCTTAGATGTTGATGACAATATTTTCTACACATCTATATATAAGGAGGTGAATCTGAGTATCCTTCATAACTAGGAAGAGAAGGAGATGACCAAGCTCTTTGGCATCAAGATTCAGGTGAAGAAGACCAAGATAGATGCTCTCTTCAACTTTGGTTCATAGGATAATCTCATAGCAGTGGATCTGGTAAAAAATCTTGGATTGGAGGTTCAAAATCATCCTATCCCCTATCCATTGGTTTGGGTAAACAAGGATGTAGAGATAAAGCTAATGAAACAATGTAAGATTAAATTTGCTATAAGTGTTGATTTTATTGATGAAGTGGAATTGGGTGTAGTACCACTTGATTTATTTGGAGTAGTGTTTGGAAGCCCTTATATGTATATGAGGGATGAAATATTCATGCAGAGAGCCAACCAATACCGACTGATCAAGGATGTGAATTCCTACATCATCAATGCACATAAAGGCAAGTCAAATATCTCACTGGTAAGTGCCAATAAAGCCAAGAAGTTGATTAGTTCTAGTATGAAATATGTTTTACTTTTCTTAAGAGAAAATCAATCTAATGATGAGTCAATGAGAGTGAAGGCTTCCCTGGAGGGGTGTACTAAAGATAAAAAAAACAACAGTTGGAGGAGTTTCTACAGAAATATAGGGGAGTGTTCCATGAGCCTAAAGGGCTACCACCCAAGAGGGAAGTGAAGCACAAAATATAGTTGTTTCTAGACTCCCCATTTCTAAATATTGGGTTGTATAGATAGTTCATTCTAGAAATGAATGAAGTGATGAAGCAATTGTAGCAGTTGTTGGAGCAAGGTGTAATTTGACCAAGCACCTCACCTTGTGGGTCACCCATCATAATTGTGTCCAAGAAGGATGGGACTTGGAGAATGTGTATCGATTATAGGGCATTGAACATGATTACACTGAAGAATCGATACCCCCTGCCAAGGATAGATGATCTATTGGACTAGTTGTAGCAAACCAAGTATTTCACTAAGCTATATTTGAAATCAGAACATCACCAGGTACAAGTCAGAGAAGAAGATACCTGGAATACTACCTTCAAGACAAGGCAAGGTTTATATGGGTGGTTGGTTATTCCATTCGATTTATGCAATGCACCGACTACATTTATGAGACTGATGAATGATTTTTTATGCCCTTATTTAGATTCATTTGTTATTTTCTATTTGGATGATATACTGGTTATAGTGCTACCTAGGAGTAGCATATTATGCAAGTGTTAAAGACTCTGAAAAAGCACCAGCTACTGGAAAATCTCAAGAAATGTGAGTTCGATCAGTAGTGTTTGGTGTATTTGGGGTATGTTATCGGTGGAGGGGAGCTCAAGATAGATCCCTCAAAGATGGAGGCCATCATGAATTGGCCAATTACTACAAATGTCACTAAAGTTAGGAGTTTTGTTGGGGTGGCACAATACTTGTGGAAGTTCATAGCTTCATTTTCAGTAGTAGTTAAACCGCTCCACGCCATAACAGCCAGTGGTAAGGGTTTCCAGTAGGGGAAGAATCAACAGAAAGAGTTTGATGAGATGAAAAGAAAGATCAATCAAGCACCAGTGCTCGCACTACCAAACCTGTAGAAGCCTTTCAAAGTGGAGATAGATGCAAGTGGGTATGCCATGGGAGAAATATTGATGCAGGGAGGAAGGCCCTTCTGCTATCATGGTACAATTCTCAACTACCCTACCTATGATCAAGATTTTATGAGAAGAACAAAATGAATACAGATTATTAAAAGATGCTTAACACAGAATAATAGAGATACAATAAAATTGGTTTTCTATTCAATAAGGAAATAAGCTGAAACTGTAAAATGCAGTGGAAAACAAGCTTGCTGGAATGGTGGCAACTTATCTCTGAAAAGAGATGTGACGGTTGCGCTCATTCGAAAGAAGATGGTTACAATGAGGATCCCAAGGCCTTTTTACAATAAACATGAATGCAAAAAACTCTAGACATCCAAAAACCTAACCCTAGGAGATGAAGCGCCAAAAGTCATGTGGACCCCGTTTGGGTAAGTGAGTGCATCAACTTCCCGGGGTCGTAACTTTTGCATACGATCTCCGTTTTAGGCATGTGATAGCTCATTGGAAAGGTATTGTCGAGGAGATTCATTTTTGGGGCTCAATCATATTTTCATCTATCATTGAAAACCTATATCTTGAAAAACCTTCATTTGGGCCCTCAAAATGGCCTCGGAAGTTAAAAACTGCTAAAAATAGTAAATTGTCAAAATTGCAAGAAAATTGTTTTGAGCCAGTCGAAAAAGGTGGGTGGCCACCAATAGCCACCTAGATCAATCCTCCCTCCTTAGGAAGCAATGGTATCCATTGCGTTGAGTTCCTGGGGGAGAGGGAAAAGCGTTTGCTGAATCTGCATCTTGTTGAGTTGCTTGCCTTGCAGGAGACGTCGCACTGCTCAGTTTGTGGAAGTTTGTCACGAACCTGTTGAGGCTGAGGCCATTCAAAAAGTCAAGCTACATGAGAGGACGATGTGCAGAAGGAATCTTTGTGCTTTGCTGCAACCTTGTCGACTTGCTTCTGTTTGATAGAAGGTGCTTGGGGCGAGGCTGTAGTGGTTGCAGTGTCCTTCTGTTCTCCTTTTGAACAGATTGTGAAGAAGCTAAATTTTGTAGTATGAGATACTACCTCGCGACACTTTTTAGGTGGAATAGTAGTTGGAACTACCTCTGGTATTCTATAGAGATGACCCACCAGAGAAACAATGACACTGCAGGGTCGAGAATCATAAACAACATGGCGCTTCCACGTATATGGTTGGCCCAAGAGAACATCACGGACATCCAGTGGGGCAACATCACATAATACTTCCTCTTTGAAGGGATTGATGTCGTACGACAGTCGACACTGTAGGCTGACGCGGAGATCACTTCCTTGGCAGAGCCATCCAATGGTGTAGGGTTGTGTGTGCGGCGTTGTCGACAAGTCCAACCGCTTGACGACCACTGCTGAGATGAGGTTCTTCTGGCTACTGCTTTCAACGATGAAGTGCAGCGGGGTGCATTTTACCCACATCTGTGAATGGAAAATTCGTTCGCCTTCTTCTGGCTCATCTAGTTCATTAGGCTGGAGCTTGGTGGTAGAAACGCTGGCACTCGGCTTCGCATCAATGATCCGTCTTACCCTTTCTGGTTCTGACTCGGAGTCAGAACTCACATCTGATTCAGAGGCTTTCACTTTAGCCACCAATGACTGCTTTGAGGGACAATCGACAGTGTTATGACAAGGGTTCTTATGGAGGTCGCACCACTTGCCGGTATCCTTCTTTGTCTCTCCGGTGTCCTTATTTGCTTGCAACTTTAACTGGTTGTCTTGATACTGTCCATCATTGCTCTGTCCTTTGTTCTGTAGGTTGGGGCCGCCCTTTCCTAGCTTTTGCTGCGAGGTGTTCCAAGGCCCAAATTGTCGCGTCTTTTGTTTGAGCTTCTGCTCGATTTTGACAGCATATCAATAGGCCGCACCCAAGGACGAGATGTCCATAAATTCCATTTTGGTCTTTATGTATCTATGCAGAGCACCACGGTACTTGACCACCAGATTTCGCTCTGAATCTTTGATACCCATCTTGGTGCGTAGGGTATGGAAGATATTTGTGAAATCTGGCACTGCTTGGTCTCTTTCTTGCTGCAGTGTGGTCCATTTGGTATACAAGTCGTCATAGCTTCCGACAGGGTATTATTGTTCCTTAATAACATCCTTGAAGGATTCCCAAATGGCCGTGATTGTTAATAATGAGGGTTCCTCTGTTTCCTTTTTCCCACAGAAAGTTTCCCACCAATCTTTGACATGGGGAATGACTTTGAGGAGTGCAAAAGTAATTTTTTCTCTATTTGAAAAGTTATGGACAGAAAAATACTCTTCTAGTTGATTCAACCACTTGTCTACAACATCCGTGTCTATTTGACCTTCAAATATAGGAATATAGAAGTTGATTTGTACCTTGAAGGGGGCGGCGCCTCCGCTCGAGGAAGATGCGTCACTTGTTGGTAGCCGCCGAAGGAATTGCGTGAAACTATCCATCATATCGTTCCTCTGTTGCGTGAGGGCTTCCTCAAGAAACATTTTGAAAGGATCTCATGTCCTGTAATATTTATTTTCTCCTAACATGAGAGTTCGTTTGGGCGTGTGAGAGCTTTTTTCCTCAAGAGAAACAAGCTCGAGACCCAATTCTTTGTACCCGGACCTCGTTGGGGACATGCATTAAGATGATAAGGAGCAGACCGCTCTGATACCACTGATCCAGATTTTATGAGCAGAATGAAATGAATACAGATTATTAAAAGATGCTTAACACAGAATAACAGAGATACAGTAAAACTGGTTTTCTATTCAATAATGAAATAAGCTGAAACTATAAAATGCAACGAAAAACAAGCTTGTTGGAATGGTGGCAGCTTATCTCTGAGAAGAGATGTGATGGTTGTGCTCATTTTCAAGAAGATGGTTACAATGAGGCTCCCAAGGCCTTTTACAGTAAACAGGAATGCCAAAAATCATAGACATCCGAAAACCTAACCCTAGGAGATGAAGCGCCAAAAGTCATGTGGGCTTCGTTTGGGTAAGTGAGTGCATCAACTTCCCGTGGTCGTAACTTTTGCATACGATCTCTGTTTTATGCGTGTGATAGCTCGTTGGAAAGGTATTGTCGAGGAGATTCATTTTGGGGGCTCAATAAATCATTTGGATATAGTTTAGAACCTCGATCTTGAAAAACCTTCATTTGGGCCCTCAAAATGGCCCCGGAAGTTAAAAATTGCTAAAAATAGTAAATTGCCAAAATTGCAAGAAAACTGTTTTGAGCCAGTCGAAAAAGGTGGGTGGCCACGAATAGCCACCTGGATCAATCATCCCTCCTTAGGAAGCAATGGTATCCATTGCGTTGAGTTCCCAGGGGAGAGGGAAAAGCGTTTGTTGAATCTGCATCTTGGTAAGCTGCTTGCCTTGTTGGAGACGTCGCGTTGCTCAGTTTGTGGAAGTCTTTCATGAACCTATTGAGGCTGATGTTATCAAAATAATCGGTAGGTGTGGACACTAACAGATCTCCCTAGATCCACCTGGATCTAGAACAAAACAGGACAGGACATGACTCTTTCCCTAAGTTTTGACCATTGAATTAGCTAGTAGGGAGGAACAAATAACATACCTTTGTATCACTTCCTAGGGTCTCTGTTGCTCCTGCTTCGCTCCGGTGCTCTCGTGAAGTCAAGATCAAGACAACACAAACCAACCAAAGTGAATATAGAAAAATATATTCAACTGTCAACTTATGTGTATGATCAACGAATTACACAATAAAGTAAGAATGACTTTATGGGAAAAGGACACGCCACTGTATCATATTAATCAAAAGTAGAAGATACAACCTTATCGCCTTGATGTCGCAAGATTCCTTTCGGTGACTCTTGGTTCCAACACACACACTTGATCGATCCTTGTATGAAGAAGATCAAATCCCTCTTGATAGACTTGCTACAGTCTCTAAGCTCCTGTTCAAGCTAAGTCCTTCACACAATTCTTTCACCAATTCTCCAATGAATCTTGCTTAACCTTTTCCATGAGAATTCCATCAATATATAGGAGAGAATGAGATGGTTACTTGGATAAGAATGATTCCACAATATCAAGGAAACCAGTAAAAGGATAACTATTAGAATGCCAACCCATTCTTTTAGAAGATTCCCTTCTAGAATCATCGAGACTTCATCTTTTTCCAAGCTTTAGAACAAGTTCACACCCTAGCTATGTAGCACAGTGCGAGAAGTTCGCACCCTAGCTGAAGGCAGCCTGCGAGAATGGGTCATTCTCGCACCCTAGGATATTAGCAACCTGCAAACTCTCTTCAAAAGTATGTTTTCTGGGAAGAGATGAATGTCACTTTTCTCAAAAGAAAGTTCTTATGAGGAGCCTGAGTACACCATCATCAATACACCATCAAGATTGACTAAAATGATGGGTAACAGATGAGGCCCTTCAAATAGTTGGGTTACATGAGAGGACGATGTGCAGAAGGAAATTTTGCGCTTTTCTGCAACCTTGTCAACTTGCTTTTGTTTGATAGAAGGTGCTTAGGGTGAGGCTGTAGTGGTTGTAGTGTCCTTCTGTTCTCCTTTTGAATAGATTGTAAAGAAGCTAAATTTTGTAGTATAAGATACTACCTTGTGACACTTTTTAGGTGGAACAGTAGTTGGAACTACCTCTGGTATTCTGTAGAGATGACCCCCCAGAGAAACAATGACACTGCGGGGTTGAGACTCATAAACAGCATGACACTTCCACATATATGGTTGGCCCAAGAGAACATCACAGACATCCAGTGGGGCAACATCACATAATACCTCCTCTTTGAAGGGCTTGATGCCATATGACAGTTGGCACTGTTGGCTGATGCGGAGATCGCTTCCTTGGCGGAGCCATCCAATGGTGTAGGGTTACGGGTGCGGCGTTGTCGGCAGGTCCAGCTGCTTGACGACCTCTACTGAGATGAGGTTCTTCTGGATACCGCTATCAACGATGAAGTGCAATGGGGTGCCTTTTACCCACATCTGTGAATGGAAAAGGCACTCACCTTCTTCTGGCTCGTCTGGTTCATTAGGCTGGAGCTTGGTGGTAGCAACAACGACACTCAGCTCTGCGTCAATGATCCATCTTCCCCTTTCTGGTTCTGACTCAAAGTTAGAACTCACATCTAATTCAGAGGCTTTCACTTCAACCACCAACGATTGCTTTGAGCGACAATCAATAGTGTTATGCCAAGGGTTCTTGCACCACTTTTCGATATCCTTCTTTGTCTTTCTGGGGTCCTTCTTTGCTTGCAGCTTGGACTGGTTCTCCTGATACTATCCATATTTGCTCTGTCCTTTGTTCTGTAGGTTGGGGCCGCCCTTTCCTAGCTTTTGCTGTGAGAGGTTCGCAGGCCCAAATTGTCGCGGCTTTTGTTTGAACTTCTGCTCGATTTTGATGACATATCGATAGGCCGCGCCCAAGGACGAGATGTCCATAAATTTCATTTCGGTCTGGATGTATCTATGCAGATCACCATGGTACTTGATCACCAGATGTCGCTATGAATCTTTGATACCCATCTTGGTGCACAGGGTATGGAAGATATTTGTGAAATCTGGCACTGCTTGGTCTCTTTCTTACCACAATGTGGTCCATTTGGTATACAAGTCGTCATAGCTTGCGACAGGGTAGTATTGTTCCTTAATAACATCCTTGAAGGATTCCCAGGTGGCTATGACTGTAAATAACAAGGGTTCCTCTGTGTCCTTTTTCTCACAGAAAGTTTCCCACCAATCTTTGACATGGGGAACGACTTTGAGGAGCGCAAAAGTAATTTTTTCTCTATTTGAAAAGTCATGGACAGAAAAATACCCTTCAAGTAGATTCAACAACTTGTCTACAACATCCGCATCTATCTAACCTTCAAATATAGGAATATCTAAGTTTATTTGTACCTTGAAGGGGGCGGTGCCTCCGCTCAAGGAAGATGCGTCGCTTGTTGGTAGCCGTTGAAGGATTTGCGCGAAACTATCCATCATCTCGTTCCTCTGTTGCGTGAGGGCTTCCTCAAGCAAAATTTTGAAAGGATCTCCTATCCCTTCATCTTTATTTTCTCTTGCCATGGGAGGTTGTTTGGGCATGCGATAGCTTTTGTCCTCAAGAGAAACAAGCTTGACACCCAATTCTTTGTACCCCGACCTCGTTGGAGACATGCATTAAGACAACAAGGAGCAGACCGCTCTGATACCACTGATCTGGATTTTATGAGCAGAACGAAATGAATACAGATTATTAAAAGATGCTTAACACAGAATAACATAGATACAATAAAACTGGTTTTCTATTCAATAAGGAAATAAGCTGAAACTGTAAAATGCAACGGAAAACAAGCTTGCTGGAATGGTGGCAGGCTTATCTTTGAGAAGAGATGTGACGGCTGCGCTCATTCACAAGAAGATGGTTACAATGAGGCTCCCAAGGAATTTTTACAATAAATAGGAATTCAAAAAACCCTAGACATCCGAAAACCTAACCCTAGGAGATGAAGTGCCAAAAGTCATGTGGGCCCCGTTTGGGTAAGTGAGTGCATCAACTTCCCGGGGTCGTAACTTTTGCATACGATCTCCGTTTTGGGTGTGTTATAGCTCGTTGGAAAGGTATTGTTGAGGAAATTCATTTTGGGGTCTCAATCATGCCTTTGGCCATCATTGAGAACCTTGATCTCGAAAAACATTCATTTGGGCCCTCAAAATGGCCCCAGAAGTTAAAAACTGCTAAAAATAGTAAATTGTCAAAATAGCAAGAAAACCGTTTTGAGCCAGTCGAAAAAGATGGGTGGCCACCAATAGCCACCTGGATCAATCCTCCCTCCTTAGGAAGAAATGGTCTACATTGCGTTGATTTCGCGGGGGAGAGGGAAAAACGTTTGTTGAATTTGCATCTTGGTGAGCTGCTTGCCTTGCTGGAAACATCCCGCTGGTTAGTTTGTGGAAGTTTGCCATGAACCTGTTGAGGATGAGGCCATTCAAAAAGTTGGGCTACATGAGAGGACGATGTGAAAAAGGAATCTTTGCGCTTTGTTGCAGCCTTTTCGACTTGCTTCTGTTTGATAGAAGGTGCTTGGGGCGAGGCTCTAGTGGTTGTAGTGTCCTTCTGTTCTCCTTTTGAACAGATTGTGAAGAAGCTAAATTTTGTAGTATGAGATACTACCTTGCGACACTTTTTATGTGGAACAGTAGTTGCAACTACCTCTGGTATTCTGTAGAGATGACCCCCAAGAGAAACAATGGCACTGCGGGGTCGAGACTCATAAACAACATGACGCTTCCACATATACGGTTGGCCTAAGAGAACATCACAGACATCCAGTGGGGAAACATCACATAATACCTCATCTTTGAAGGGCTTGATGTCGTACGACAGTCGACACTGTTGGCTGATGCCGAGATATCTTCCTTGGCGGAGCCATCCAATGGTGTAGGGTTACCGGTGTGGCGTTGTCGGCAGCTTCAGCCGCTTGACGACCTCTGTTGAGATGAGGTTCTTCTGGATACCGCTATCAACGATGAAGTGCAGTGGGGTGCCTTTTACCCACATTTGTGAATGGAAAAGGTGCTTGCCTTATTTTGGCTCGGTCGGTTCATTAGAATGGAGCTTGGTGGTAGCAACGGTGGCACTCGGCTCCGCATCAATGATTCGTCTTTCCCTTTCTAGTTCTGACTCAGAGTCAGAACCCGCATCTGATTCATAGGCTTTCACTTCAGCCACCAGCGACTGCTTTGAGCGACAATTAGCAGTGTTATGCCAAGGGTTCTTATGGAAGTCACACCACTTCCTAGTATCCTTCTTTGTCTTTCTAGTGTCCTTCTTTGCTTGCAGCTTGGACTGGTTGTCCTGATACTATCCATCTTTTCTCTATCCTTTGCTCTATAGGTTGGGGCTGCCCTTTCCTGGTTTTTGCTGCAAGGGGTTCCCAGGCCCAAATTGTCACGTCTTTTGTTTGAGCTTCTGCTAAATTTTGATGACATATCGATAGGTCGGGCCCAAGGACGAGATGTCCATAAATTCCATTTCGGTCTGGATGTATCTATGCAAAGCACCCCGGTACTTGAGCACTAGATGTCGCTCTGAATCTTTCATACCCAGCTTGGTGCGTAGGGTATGGAAGACATTTGTGAAATCTGGCACTGCTTGGTCTCTTTCTTGCCGTAGTGTGGTCCATTTGGTATACAAGTCATCATAGCTTTCGACATGGTAGTATTGTTCCTTAATAGCATCCCTGAAGGCTTCCCAGGTGGCCGTGACTGTAAATAATGAGGTTTCCTCTATTTCCTTTTGCTCACAGAAAGTTTCCCACCAATCTTTGACATGGGGAACGACTTTGAGGAGCGCAAAAGTAATTTTTTCTTTATTTGAAAAGTTATGGACAGAAAAATACCCTTCTAGTAGATTCAACCACTTGTCTACAGCAAAAGCGTCTATTTGACCTTCAAATATAGGAATATCGAAGTTGATTTGTACCTTGAAGCTGGCGGCGCCTCCGCTCGAGGAAGATGTGTCGCTTGTTGGTAGTCATTGAAGGATTTGCGCGAAACTATCCATCATCTCGTTCTTCTGTTGCATGAGGGATTCCTCAAGAAACATTTTGAAAGGATCTCCTATCCCATCAACTTTATTTTCTCCTGCCATGAGAGGTCATTTGGGCATGCGAGAGATTTTTTCCTCAAGAGAAATAAGCTCGAGACCCAATTCTTTGTACCCTGACCTCATTGGGGACATGCATTAAGACGACAAGGAGCAGACCACTCTGATACCATTGATCCATATTTTATGAGAAGAACAAAATGAATACAGATTATTAAAGGATGCTTAACACAGAATAACAAATATACAGTAAAATTGGTTTTCTATTCAATAAGGAAATAAGCTAAAACTGTAAAATGCAACAGAAAACAAGCTTGCTGGAATGGTGACGGCTTATCTCTGAGAAGATATGTGACGGTTGTGCTCATTCGCAAGAAGATGGTTACAATGAGGCTCCCAAGTTATTTTTACATTAAACAGGAATGCCAAAAACCCTAGACATCCGAAAACCTAACCCTAGGAGATGAAGTGCCAAAAGTCATGTGGGCACTATTTGGGTAAGTGAGTGCATCAACTTCCCGGGGTTGTAACTTTTGCATACGATCTCCGTTTTAGGCATGTGATAGCTCATTGGAAAGGTATCGTCAAGAAGATTAATTTTGTGGGCTCAAAAATTCCTTAGGCTATCACTAAGAAACTTGATCTTGAAAAACCTTCATTTGGGCCCTCTAAATGGCCCCAGAAGTTAAAAACGGCTAAAAGTAGTAAATTTCCAAAATTGCCAGAAAACTATTTTGAGCCAGTCGAAAAAGGTGGGTGGCCACCAATAGCCATATGGATGAATCCTCCCTCCTTTGGAGGCAATGGTCTCCATTGCATTGAGTTCCCGGGGGAGAGGGAAAAGCGTTTGTTGAATCTGCATCTTGGTGAGTTGCTTGCCTTGCTGGAGATGTCGCACTGCTCAGTTTGTGTAAGTTTGTCACGAACCTGTTGAGGTTGAGGCCATTCAAAAAGTCAAGCTACATGAGAGGACGATGTGTAGAAGGAATCTTTGTGCTTTTTTGCAACCTTGTTGACTTGCTTATGTTTGATAGAAGGTGCTTGGGGCGAGGTTGTAGTGGTTGCAGTGTCGTTCTGTTCTCCTTTTGAACTGATTGTGAAGAAGCTAAAAAATTTTAGTATGAGATACTACCTTGCAACACTTTTTAGGTGGAACAATAGTTGGAACTACCTCTGGTATTCTATAGAGATGAGCCCCCAGAGAAACAATGACACTGCGGGGTCAAGACTCATAAACAGCATGGCGATTCCACATATATGGTTGGCCCAAGAGAACATCACAGACATCCAGTGGGGAAACATCACATAATACCTCGTCTTTGAAAGGTTTGATGTCATACGATAGTTGACACTGTTGGCTGAAGCGGAGATCGCTTCCTTGGCGAAGACATCCAATGGTGTAGGGTTGCGGGTGCGACGTTGTCGGCAGGTCCAGACGCTTGACGACCTCTACTGAGATGAGGTTCTTCTGGCTACCGCTATCAACGATGAAGTGCAGTGGGGTGCCTTTTACCCACATCTGTGAATGGAAAAGGTGCTCGCCTTCTTCTGGCTCCTCTGGTTCATTAGGCCGGAGCTTGGTGGTAGCAACGGTGGCACTCAACTCCACGCCAATGATCCATCTTCCCCTTTCTAGTTCTAACTCAGAGTCAGAACCCGCATCTGATTCAGAGGCTTTCACTTCAGCCACCAGTGACTGCTTTGAGCAACAATCAATAGTGTTATGCCAAGGGTTCTTATGGAGGTCGCACCACTTCTCAGTATCCTTCTTTGTCTTTCTGGTGTCCTTCTTTGCTTGTGGCTTAGATTGGTTGTCTTGATAATGTCAATCTTTTCTCTATCCTTTGTTCTGTAGTTTGGGGCCACCTTTCCTTGCTTTTGTTCGAGGGGTTCCCAAGCCCAAACTGTCGCGTATTTTGTTTGAGCTTCTGCTCGATTTTGATGGCATATCGATAGGCCGCACCCAAGGATGAGATGTGCATAAATTCCATTTCAGTTTGTATGTATCTATGTAGAGCACCACGGTAATTGAGCACCATATGTCGTTGTGAATCTTTGATACCCAGCTTGGTGCGCACGGTATGGAAGATATTTGTGAAATCTGGCACTGCTTGGTCTTTTTCTTGCCTCAGTGTGGTCTATTTGATATACAAGTCGTCATAGCTTCCGATAGGGTAGTATTTTTCCTTAATAACATCCCTAAAGGATTACCAGGTAGTTGTGACTGTAAATAATGAGGGTTCCTTTGTTTCCTTTTGCTCACAGAAAGTTTCCCACCAATCTTTGACATGGGGAACGACTTTGAGGAGCACAAAAGTAATTTTTTCTCTATTTGAAATGTTATGGATAGAAAAATACCCTTCTAGTAGATTCAACCACTTGTCTACAACATCTGCATCTATATGAACTTCAAATATAGGAGTATCAAAGTTGATTTGTACCTTGAAGGGGGTGGCGGCTCTGCTAGAGGAAGATGCGTCGCTTGTTGGTAGCCGCCGAAGGATTTGCGCGAAACTATCCATCATTTTGCTCCTCTGCTGCGCGAGGGCTTCCTCAAGCACCATTTTGAAAGGATCTCCTATCCCATCATATTTATTTTCTCCTACCATGAGAGGTCGTTTGGGCGTGTGAGAGATTTTGTCTTCAAGAGAAACAAGCTCGAGATCCAATTCTTTATACCCGGACCTCGTTGGGGACATGCATTAAGACGACAAGGAGCAAACCACTATGATACCATTGATCCAGATTTTATGATCAGAACGAAATGAATACCGATTATTAAAAGATGATTAACAAAGAATAACAGAGATACAGTAAAACTGGTTTTCTATTCAATAAGGAAATAAGCTGAAATTGTAAAATGCAGCGGAAAACAAGCTTGCTGGAATGGTGGTGACTTATCTCTGAGAAGAGATGTGACGATTGCGCTCATTTGCAAGAAGATGGTTAAAATGAGGCTCCCAAGGAATTTTTAAAATAAACAGGAATGCCAAAAACCATAGACATCCAAAAACCTAACCCTAGGAGATGAAGCGCCAAAAGTCATGTGAGCCCCGTTTGGGTAAGTGAGTACATCATCTTCCCGGGGTCGTAACTTTTGCATACGATCTCCGTTTTAGGCGTGTGATAGCTCGTTGGAAAGGTATTGTTGAGGAGATTCATTTTGTGGACTCAATTATGTCTTTGACTATCATTGAGAACCTTGATCTAAAAAAACCTTCATTTGGGCCCTCAAAATGGCCTCGAAAGTTAAAAACTGCTAAAAATAGTAAATTGCCAAAATTGCCAGAAAACTATTTTGAGCTAGTCAGAAAAGGTGGGTGGCCACCAATAGCCACATGGATCAATCCTCCCTCCTTTGGAAGCAATGGTCTCCATTGCGTTGAGTTCCCAGGGAAGAGGGAAAAGCATTTGCTGAATCTGCATCTTGGTGAGTTGCTTGCCTTGCTGGAGACATTGCGTTGCTCAGTTTGTGGAAGTTTGTCAGGAACCTGTTGAAGTGAAGGTCATTCAAAAAGTCGGGCTACATGAGAGGATGATGTGCAGAAGGAATCTTTGTGCTTTGCTTCAACCTTGTCGACTTGTTTCTGTTTGATAGAAGGTGTTTGGGGCGAGGTTGTAGTGGTTGCAGTGTCCTTTTGAACAGATTGTGAAGAAGCTAAATTTTGTAGTATGAGATACTACCTTAGGACACTTTTTAGGTGGAACAATAGTTGGAACTACCTATGGTATTCTGTAGAGATGACCCCCCAGAGAAATAATGACACTGCGGGGTCAAGGCTCATAAACAACATGGTGCCTCCACATATATGGTTCGCCTAAGAGAAAATCATAGACATCCAGTGGGGCAACATCACATAATATCTCGTCTTTGAAGGGCTTGATGCCGTACAACAGTCGACACTGTTGGATGACGCAGAGATCGCTTCCTTGGTGGAGCCATCCAATGGTGTAGGGTTGCGGGTGTGGCATTGTCGGTAGGTCCAGCCACTTGACGACCTCTGCTGAGATGAGGTTCTTTTGGATACCGTTATCAATGATGAAGTGCAGCAGGGTGCCTTTTACCCACATCTGTGAATGGAAAAGGCGCTCGCATTCTTCTAGCTTGTCTGGTTCATTAGGCTGGAGCTTGGTGGTAGAAACGATGGCACTCGGCTCCGCATCAATGATCCGTCTTCCTCTTTCTAGTTTTGACTCAGAGTTAGAACCTGCATCTGATTCAGAGGCTTTCACTTTAGCCACCAGCGACTACTTTGAGCGACAATCAACAGTGTTATGCCAAGGGTTCTTATGGACGTCGCACCACTTCCCGGTATCCTTCTTTGTCTTTCTGGTTGCCTTCTTTGCTTGCGGCTTGGACTGGTTGTCTTGATGCTGTCCATATTTTCTCTCTCCTTTGTTCTATAGGTTGGGGCCTCCCTTTCTTG